>CM052707.1:86270732-86300187 GCA_028551405.1 Uromys caudimaculatus | reverse complement strand
ACTCACTCTGTAGACCAGGCTGGCCTCGAACTCAGAAATCCACCTGCCTCTGCCTCCCAAGTGCTGGGATTAAAGGCGTGCGCCACCACTGTCCGGCTGTGTCATATGTACTTTACAAAGAATTTTGCTACACTCACGTCTTATGCTTTACTGTGCATGTGGGATTGAATTAATTACCACCAGGAAGATCTCACCAAATTGTGCTACGCTTAAATATGCCTACAATTAACCACTCGGGATTAGATTTCCAAAGTTTGAACCAACACCAGCTACTGAGACGTGTTGAACCAAACTACTTCCTTCTGATCATTGAGGTGGTCACAGAGACCCCCTGTAAATGCTGTCCCAGATCCCATCGTTTCCTGATTGGAAGCACAGATCTTGAGGTATTGTGGCTAATGGCTGGGGTAGGTCTGGGGTATACAACATATTTTATTACATATAAAATAAATATACTTATATTAAATAACATATTATTTTTTTTAAGATTTACTTATTTATTGTATGTAAGTACACTGTAGTTGTCTTCAGAGATTCCAGAAGAGGGCATCAGATCTCATTACAGGTGGTTGTGAGCCAGCATGTGGTTGTTGGGATTTGAACTCAGGACCTTTGGAAGAGCAGTCAGTGCTCTTAACCGCTGAGCCATCTCTCCAGCCCGTAACATATAATATATAGTGAATGTGTGTGTGTGTGTGTGAATGCACACCCCTGCAACATGCTTGTGGCGGTCAGAGGCCAATCTTGAGGAAGTTTATTCTCTTTTTCCACCATGTAGATGCCAGGGATCAAGCGCCTTGACCCAGGTGTAGCATGGACAGAAGCCATGCAGTGTTTGATGATTAGAAATCTTCAAAGGACACATTTTCCTTTTGCCTGGGTGGGAAACAGGCCAGGAGAAAGAGGGACAGACGGCATAGAGTGAAGACGTGGGACACAGGGAACACAAAGGGAAGCTGTAATAAGCAGTTATTTTGTCAGTTTTCCTCTCAGGAATGCGGAGTCAATGTTGGTGTGAAGGTGGATGAGGGCAGGTGAGAGGGCTCAGTGGGTAAAGGCGCTTGCTGCTAAGCCTGACTACCTGAGTTCAATCCCTGGGACTCACATGGTGGAAGGACAGAACAGGTTCCAGAAAATTGCCCTGTGGTATTTGTATAAGTGTGTACATGCATGCACATGCACAGGTGTGTGTATGCATGTACATGTTCATACATGTGTGAACACACACAAATACACACTAAATCATATATATGCATATACATATACACGAATTGCTAATGGCTATATTTTAGATATAAAGAAATTAAACTAAAAATGGGTGGGATGTTAAAAGGAAGAGTGAACAAATAAATTAATAAACATAGTAATAAACCTATATAACTGTTAAAAGGTGAAGTGGCAGACAGGTTATGGACACCCAAAGCCATCAATCAGCAGTTTCTCTTCTTTTCAGTTAAAAGGAAGGTCTCCCTATTCTGTCTGCATCTGTGGTAGCTGTGTGATTCGTTTCCAGTCAATGAAAGGTGGAATGTCTCTTTAATGATTTCATGTGCCTCCCCCACCCCCTCCACAGCCAGCCGACTGATTCAAAATATGGTTGGAGGAGGTGATGCTTGGAACTGCTGTAGGCCCGATGGCAGAGTGAGGGAGTCAAGGGTTACTAGGGGACTGCCCTTAGTTAGCCAAACATATAAGCTATATCCTTCTTTAGGCCTCCTGGGAGCCAAGATGTTTTCGTCAAATTAAGTGTCCTTAACATCTATCTACTGGCTTTTCAGGTATATAGAGAAACTCAGGTATTTGGAAGAATTATTCATTGTTTGTCAAGCAAACACTTGGACGTAACCTAAATAACCATTAGCTGGGGAAACATCTAGATAAGTTGTGGTACTATTTGTAGAGTGGAATACTATACAGCACTTAAAAGAAGCCAACTGGCTCTGTCCGTATCAACGCAGACAAATCTCTCATTGATGCCGAGGGAAAGGAGTGAGTCAAAGAAAGACATGGTGTGTGGTGGTATTCATGCAGAGTGTGCATTTTATATGTCCATATAAATATATACAATATAGACATATGTACATACATCGACATACACACAAATCTCTCTCTCTCTCTCTCTCTCTCTCTCTCTCTCTCTCTCTCTCTGTAAATTATTTTTACCTCTGGGGAAGGAGAAGAGGATGTGTATAGGCTACAAAGAAGGCACAGCACAATATTTAAAAGTCTAGGTGGTGACTGAATGGTTGCTTATTTTATTTTCTCTATATTAAAAACACTTAATGAAAGAACTAGCAGTGGTGGCAAACACCTGTTGATCCTGGCACTGAGGCAGATGAATCATGGGTTTGAGGCCAGCTTGGGCTACATAGTGAGTTCTAGGCTAGTTAGTAAAGAATGACCAAATTCTGTAACATGTAGTATTCAGATCACTTAGGAGGAAATGAAAAGACATTTCTGATATCTGCTATCATCTTCCTGTCTCTCTATCTATCTATTGTCTGTCTGTCTGTCTGTCTAACTTATCTACAGGCTCTCACATTTCTCAAGCTGATTAGAAACTAGCCTAGGATGACCCTGAACCTCCAGTTCTCCTGCTTCTACTTCCCAAGTGCTGGGATTACAGATGGAGATCACTACACCTGGGGCTTACGCAGCATTAGATATTCAACTCAGGGCTTTGTGCACACTAGGAGAACACTGTACCCTCCGGGGCTCGGCCCCAGCCCTCTGACTCACGTGCCATAACTACCCTATGCCAACCACTGTCAGTGCACAGTTCAGTGGTGTCAAGCGCCCCTTCTATCTGTCTGCCTCCTATCTGAGGCACCCTTGGGACCTCGCACCGCTGGGATCATAGATTATTTCCTCTATTGCAGCAGGCTTGTTTCACTTAGCACAGTCTTCAGTGGAGTATGTCTTTCATTCTATTTATAGCTGGTTATTTTCAGGCTTTTTTTTTTTTTTTTTTTTTTTTTTTTTTTTTTTTTGTTTATCTGTGCATCCCTCGATGGACACTCAGCTCTACCCCATATTTCAGCTATTTTGAATCAAGCTGCTTGATGATGGCTCTACACATATTTGTTCAAGCCTGTGCTGTCAACTTTTTGAGAGACATACTCCAGAGTGGACTTGCTGGGTCATATCATAATCTTATTTTTTATTTTATTGTTACAAGGACAATCATTTTTATAATTATGATTTCAGGCTGCAGCTAATGTGAAATGTGCAGTGTTAGCATGTTCCTGCGTGTTTATTGCTGTCACATTCCAGTAGCCTGTGGAGTTCGCAAATATGGATTCTCACAAGAGTCTTGTTACCATGGACATGAGAAGTCTAGGGCCTGTAGAAGAGCTTTCAAAGTGGAACTGACCTCTAGGGGCAACCTACCCCACTAGGATGAGCGCAGGGTAACCTACCCCACTAGGATGAGCCCAGGGCAACCTACCCCACTAGGATGAGCGCAGGGCAACCTACCCCACTAGGATGAGCGCAGGGCAACCTACCCCACTAGGATGAGCGCAGGGCAACCTACCCCTCTAGGATGAGCACAGGGCAACCTACCCTTCTAGGATGGGTGCTGTAGCTGTAGAGGAAATCCTGGTATGGAGGCTGAGAAGCGGTGTCACCTGACTTACGCAAGTTCAATGGCTGAGGTTTGCCCTGCGACTTCTCCTTAGGGTCAAGTAAGAGAGAAGAGAAAAAGTTCCAAAATCTCCCTAGGCAGAAATACATTTATTAAACAAGACAATGCAACAAATAAAACCAATCTCTACTTCTGAAAATTATATATGTAATGCATGTTCCTTGTAAGATAATAAAAAAGCAAGTCCATATAATGAGAAAATTAAAATCGTTCATAATGCCATACAATCTGTACTGGCTGGTTTTGTGTGTCAACTTGACACAAGCTGGAGTTATCACAGAGAAAGGAGCTTCAGTTGAGAAAATGCCTCCATGAGATCCAGCTGTAAGGCATTTTCTCAATTAGTGATCAAGGGGGAAGGGCCCCTTGTGGGTGGTGCCATCCCTGCTGGTAGTCTTGGGTTCTATAAGAAAGCAGGCTGAGCAAGCCAGTAAGGAACATCCCTCCATGGCCTCTGTATCAGTTCCTGCTTCCTGACCTGCTTGAGTTCCAGTCCTGACTTCCTGTGGTGATGAACAGCATGGAAGTGTAAGCTGAATAAACCCTTTCCTCCCCAGCTTGCTTCTTGGCCGTGATGTCTGTGCAGGACTAGAACCCTGCCTGAGACGCGACCCCACCCACGTTTTGTAAATTCATCCAGCTTACTCATTGCACATAAGAACATTTAGTAAACTCTCTGACTGGAAGTCAGAGCTTTGTTACAGGTGATTAGTTTTTGGACATTTTCCTCCTTCACTTGGGAGGACTGTGAATTTGGGCCTGATCTCTATGATGAGACCCTCTTTTAAGACAAGGCAGGGCAAAGTAAAACAAACAAAACGACGCCATTCATTCTAATTTTTTTTTCAAAACAAAAATATTTTTGTGGTCTTAAAATGAGCAAGCATACATTCATTATTATTAGTTTGAGAAAAATACAAAAGAGTAAAAATGGGAGTTAAATTACTCTGCCCCCTGTGAACATTCTTCTGTTCTTTTATGTGTCTATGTGTGTCGTGTAAGTGCACGTGCGTGTGAAGGTGCATGTGTGCGTGCAGGTGCATGCACCTGTGCTCTAGGTTACAGGCTACACATAGCTTTGTTCTACGGGTGCTGGTGTCTTAGCTCAGGTCCTTATACCTGAGCAGCAAGTAACTCTTATCTGTAACCTACCCAGCCAGTGCCTCGGCTCCTGTCTTACACACATTCTCTCTCACATTCTCTCTCTCTCTCTCTCTTACACACAGAGACACACACAGAGACACATACACAGACACACACACAGACACACACACAGACACACACACAGACACACACAGACATACAGACACACACACACACACAGATACAGACGCATACAGACACACACACACAGACACACACACAGACACACACACATACAGACACACACACACACACACACACACACACACACACACACACACACACACACATCTTTATATAACTGCACAAATGCCAGGTTGAGCATCCCTCATCCAAAGACTTGGGACCAGAAATGTTTAAGATTTTGAAAGCTTTTGTTCGGGGGTTAATTTTTAAGTAACGTGCCTTTACTTATGAACAATCTTAAAATAGAAAATAGTGTATGCTCAAAATGGAAGAATGAGTGAGCTTTTTTCATATTATTAAATATTCCTTTATAGAATAAAATTTGAAATTTCCAAACCTTTCTCAATTTATATTTCCAGTTTCTTCAGCCTCTGCCAAGGGAGTCTGGTCCATACACAGTTTCCGCTAACGGGGGGGGGGGGGGGGCTAACCCCTCTCCTGACTCTCCCCAAGCCCCTCCCCTCCCTCCCTGCTTGCTACCAGCTTATTGAAAGCAGGCCAGGTACCTGACACATGAACAGTCAGAGGACTGGGAGGGGTCTTGGGGCAAAATCTCTGCTCCAAGAAAGTGGAGTGGATCAACCATGATTCCTTTGTTAGATCTGAACGTGGAAAAGAGCACGGGCTCAACTAGTTTACAAAGGGTTCACAGCTTGAAGATTTATAGAGAAAACACAAAAGGTTGAATACTGGGTGGCAGGAGATATGAGCAAAGTGAGCCATGTTGTCACGAGTGTGCAGAACAGTGTTTGGGAGTGAACACTTAAAATCCGAGGAGCAACTGAGCAATAATACTACTTCTCCTATTTAAATGCTATGTGACTTGAGCTGACCTTCTAAAACATAATGCTTATTATATCTGTAGCACATGCATAATAATATATTGGGAGATAATATGTTGGGAGAATTTATTTAGATACATAGGTAAATTTCTTAGCACAGTCTTTGACAGGAGAAGTAGATAAAAGTTACCAATAGAGCTATTTCTTCTCAAATGCCTGATGCTTTTCTGATATCCTATTTTGAATCTCTGGCATATAGAATATGGATTTGTGTATACACCATTAATAATTATATGTTATGTTCCAGGAGGTTTTCATGGCTTGAAGTCTGTTTTTTTCTTAATTATTGATCAAGTTTCTGACACGGTAAATAAGTTTTCTTGTCTATCACTTTCTTTAACCTTTAAGGATAGAAGGGGATCCTACTGCGATGTCTTGTTTACTTTTGGGTTTATAAACTTTGAAGTTTCTTAGTCTCCTGAAGGTTTGAGAGCTGGAAGATGTACTTTTTTTTTTTTTTTTAAAGACAATTAGCCTTGAAATGTCAGTTAGCGTCTTGGAAGCCATTACTCTCCCAGGACCTGAGGTTTCTATCTCCTTCTGTTAGAAAGGAGGCATCTAGAACTTTCTTTCTTGCACAAACTGCACCGAGGGCAGCGGGCAGGCTCAATTTCAATCACATCCACTTTCTACCTCTGGCCACGCCCTCCCCCCCTGATAATTAAGGACTATGTGGCGTGTATAAATAGCGTTGTCTGAGAACATCCTCATATCTCGGCCCCTCTCATCACCGAGCAGGGCCCATAACTGATGTTGCAATTAGAGTACTGATTTAGCTCTGAGCTGCACATTGCAAATGATCCACCGAGGACGATATTTATATCAGCACTGACTGATGAAGACCTTGTCGACTGTACCTTTGGCAGATCATTTGATGGCGTGCCCCCGGGGTTAATCTACTTCTCGTTATAGCTTATGATCTGTGATGATGTGTTTTCTGAACCACTCATCTTACCCAGAGGGCCACTGTGTGTAAATGTTGATCGTCAAGGACGTGCGCGACCCAACATGGAGGAGTCAGTAGGAAAGACTTTCAGGGCATGGTTCGTGCCCAGGAAAAAGGACATGATCCGTGCTGAAGGACAGTGGTTCTTCTGTGTTACAGGTTTCACCCTGTTTTGACATGAGAAAGAGGAAATGAAGATAGAGTAACTACTTATGTTCCCTCCAGAAACCCAGGGCAATTTGAAGTCTTCTCATTTCTTAGCTGTTTGCTACTTCAGGACTGTAACATTCTCAGGACAAATGAGTAATACAGAATCAGAATCAGAATCCTAGGATTATTGTAAATTATTTCATTAGGGTCAAAAGCCAGTAGTTGAATATATATATCATATATAATATATGTCATAATAATATAATATTATATATTAAATAATGTTATATTTATAATGTGAAATATATTTTTATATTATTATAGTATATTATAAATATATATTTATAAATATAAAATAAAATTATTTAATTATGATGTATATAATATATAATCAGGTAACATTTATACCACAAAAATCATACAATAATTATAACTAATAATCTGCATGTATATATTTATATGTTACTAGATCCTTCTGGAAAAGACATTCTGTGTAACCTCCCATGAAGCAGCAGAACAAATATAACTTGGAGTTAATGAAACAACTACCAAGGATGTCTTGATGGGTTAGCTGGTAAATGTAGGCCCTGTGCACTTGACAACTTGAGTTCAATTCCCAGAACCCCAGGCAGAAGTAGAGAACTGACTTCTAAAGTTATCCTCTGATGTCCGTACCTGTACACACACACACACACACACACACACACACACACACACACACACACACACACACGTACACACATGCATGCACATTACATGCACACGCATGTACATACACTCACACACATGCACACACACATACACACACATGCACACATGCACAACACCCCCGTAGAGTAAGTTAAATGAAATAGAAAACCCAATGGCAGCCGGAAGTCACTGATGTCAACTCTAGGTATTGTGGAAGCAGAGAATTGGACCCTTTTCTTTCTAACTGTCCATAATAGCTGGAAGAAGTGGATGTTACAGTTTCCTCTGTACATGTCTTTGGAATACTAATATCTTCAAATCTTTGTTAAGAAATTTCCAAACATACTTTGCAATATGCAAAGCCTTCCTTTCCTTAATCAGATTTTCCTTTCTGAGTCCTTGCCATCCAAAAGCCCTTCTGCTGTTCATACACAGTGTGTCATCACCCAGCACATACCAAGGTCCTCTGATGAACACCAGGGCCTTGCTTCCTCTCAGTGTCCCTGCTTGCCTATCCGGGACCTTACCTTTCTCCTGTCTCCGCTGTGTGCTCAGCCAATCAGACTGGCTACTGTTGGAGTTAGAGATGAGGGAAGTACCAGATGCTCCTCCTAGCCTTAAAAAAACCATGGAATGAGATTGGCACCTTCTGGCTGAGCTTCAGAGTGAACCTACCCCTACAAGGGCTTCTCCCTTAGCATCTTGCCCCACTCAGTATGACCCTTATGTTACTTTGTTTCTTTCTTTGTTTGAAACCCTTTGTACTGTTGAAAACTTTGGTAACATTATTATACAGTTAACGCCTTATCTGTCTTTTTCCATAGATGTCTGGCCAGCCCTATGAATGATGTTTCTGTGGCAAGAACCATCTCTAATCTTATCTCAGAAATGCCAGACCCAGCCCCTGGGAGGATAAAGAAACAATTGAGAAATCAGTATGTGATTTAGGACTTGTATTTGGAATATGTGAAGAATTTCAAAACTCAAAATTGAGCATCACACATACACACACACACACACACACACACACACACACACACATACACACACACCCCAATTAAAAAAATAGCACACACTGGGTCTGTACAAGAATGGTCCTGTCTATAGACAGGTATGGGGCTGGGAGGGGCTTAGTGGGCTCTACTTCTCATTGCTGAATTATTTGCTCCTGATAGACTCCCACAGAGGGTTATATATTCACTAGGGACCCCACTAGGCTCCAATAAACAATTCCAATACAATGGCCACGCAGATGGCCATGGTTAAACCTAATGGGTCAGAAAACCAAGCCCAAAGTCGTGAATCTGGGAAAGAGACTGGCTGTGAAGGCTGAGTGGGGCAGTGTTAATAGCAGTGGGTTGGGGTGGTGGTTTGAATTCTTGGCCCATGGAGTGGCACTATTAGGAGGTGTGGCCTTGTTGGAGTAGGTGTGACCTTCCTGGAGTGGGTGTGGCCTTGCTGGAGGAAGTGTGGCACTGTGCGCGTGGGCTTTGAGAGCTTCCTTTTAGTGCCTGAGAACACTGGATGGCCCTTCCTGAGAACCAGGTTCAATTCCCAGCACCCACCTGAGCCATCTCTCCAGCGCTGTAGCCACCTGTCTGTAGAGTGACAGAGCATACCTTGGCCCATGTGAGTTCCACTGTCTGGTACTGTCCCCACATCACATCTTGTAGCATGGTAGAGGACACAAACGGTGAGTATTTTTAAACTCTGTCTCATCAACTGTGTCATACTTAAAAAAAATAAATTATACATTTGCTATTTAATTTGAGAAAAATCTCCATCCTAAGATATACCACATTCTTTAAAAAATATTTTACTGCCGGGTGTGGTGGTGTATACACCTTTAATCCCAGCACTCAAGAGGCAGAGGCAGGTGGATCTCTGTGAGTTTGAGGCCAGCCTGCTCTACAAAGTGAGTTCCAGGACAGCCAGGGCTGTTGAAAAACCCTGTCTTGCAAAACAAAACAAAAATTACTTTTGACGTTCTCTATGAAATCTTCAGTTGACCTGGCATCAATTTTGGTGTTTGAAGCAAAGCAAGGTTTATATTGCTCTTCAGTTGGTGTCCTGGAATTTCGTGATGCTAGTTTTTGGTAAAGGTTTTGTTATTTTATTTCTGAGATAAATCCTCTCTATCTGAAGATTTATGTTCTTCAAACGCTGGGGAAGTTTCTTGGGTTCTTTACTTGCTTATTAGCCTGCTCTGAGTTTTCTTTTAGGAGCTCTGTTGTGGTTTGACTATGAAATGGTCCCGACAGGCTCATGTGTGGAGCACTTGGTCTCAGCTCGTAACATTGTCTGGAGAGGACCTGGAATCCTCAGGAGGTGGGGCATAGTTAGTGATGGGCCTTTGAAGGCTCTGCCTGGTCCCTTCTCATCCTACTCTCTGTCTCTCCACCTGGTCTCGCTGCTGTGATGTTCTGCCTATAAGTATGGGACCAGCAACCTGGACAGAACTTTGAGACTCTGCGCAGAGTAAACCCTTCACCCCTGACTTTATGTTGATATTTGAGTAGAGTCATGATAAGATGAAAGAACACAGAACAAAGACATTCGAAATCCTGATTGATCTTTTTTTTGTTCATGTAATCTATCTAGTTTTGTTTTGTGCTCTGAGACATAACCATGCTAGGTTACAAAGCTAGTTTGAACTCCTGGGCTCAAGGGACTCTCCTGCCCAAGTCTCCTGAGTAGGTAGACTATAGGTACATGCTACTGTACCTGACTGATACTATCCCTCTGCCTTAGTTAGGGTTTCCATTGCTGTGAACAGACACCATGACCAAGGCAGCTCTTATAAAGGCCAACATTTAATTGGAGCTGGCTTACAGTTTCAGCGGATCAGTCCATTATCATCATAGCAGGAAGCATGGCTGTATGCAGGCAGACATGGTGCTGGAGAAGGAGCTGAGAGTTCTTCATCTTGATCCTAAGGCAGCAGCAGGAGACTGGCTTCTGTAGGCAGCCAGGAGGAGGCGCTCACCTACTCCAACAAGGCCACACCTCCTCATAGTGCCACTTTCCATGGGCAAGAGTATTCAAACCATCAAGCCATCTTTATCGTTTGTTTTATATTCCAATTATATATGTATGCTTAATTATATCATTGGTTTAACAGTAACTATTGTTTCATATCTTTCTTAGATCAATGCTAGCAAAGACCACTCCAATAAAACAATTCGACTTTTGGCTGCAAAACTTCTGGCTAACGACGACAAAAAGATCTTAACCCAGTAGGTTTCTCATGGACCGTACTTTTGGCTTTTTGAAGTTTCATAGCAGAGCCTGGACACAAAACTTTATGGACTCCCAGACACCTGATTGCAGACTTACAAATCTTCGTTAAGCATCCTCTGTGAGCATAGGGGAAGTATGTTTAGAGAGAGGGCCTTGGGCACTGAGCTGAGGAGGCTGGTGGGGATATGACATGAGGCCTGCTCAGCCTTTCTTTCATGAGCTGGACCTGTTCTACTCTCCTGTACTAAGGGCTTTAAGATAACCTTTGTCTCCAGTGTCAAAGGCCTCCATTGTAGCCTGCAGCAGAGAGCCTAGGAAGGAAGGCTGGTTATGAGGACTGGCTAGAGATGCCACTGTTGAGGGCAGGGATGGACAGCATAGCAGACACTTCTTCATAGCAGATACCTTTGGATTTCCACTTTCATTTTATTTCCCCAAATATCTGTTATTTTCTCTGCAGCATTCAAGTGTGTGTGTGTGCATGCATGTATCTTTCAATGCAATTATCTTCTACCTGATCTTAGCCAAAAGGCTGAGATGCAAAGTGGATAGGTAGGTGTTTTCCAGTATCCTCTATTTTCTCTGTGTCCTGCTGCTGTAGTGAGGATGAGTTTGTTTTTTCTTTTGAAATAGATTTTTTTCATACAGTATATTCTGATGGAATATAACAAGTCCTCCCAGCTCCTCCCCACTTCCCCTCCATCTGGATCCACACCCTTTCTGTCTCTCATTAGAAAACAAACAGACTTCTTTTTTTTTTTTTTGGTTTTTCGAGACAGGGTTTCTCTGTGTAGCCCTGGCTGTCCTGGAACTCACTCTGTAAACCAGGCTGGCCTTGAACTCAGAAATCCACCTGCCTCTGCCTCCCAAGTGCTGGGATTAAAGGTGTGCACCACCACTGCCCGGCTAACAAACAGACTTCTAAGGAATAATGAATAATACAATAAGATAAATTAAAAAACACACACAAGAAAATAGGAATATGATGAAAGAACCACTCAGGAAAAAGAGCCAAAGAAAAAGCACAAGAAATCTGTTTAGACACAGAGACACACAAATTTCATATACATAGGAATTCCATGAAAATACAAAATAGGAAGTCCTAATATATATGTATTTGAGGACCTGTAAGGTAGAAATAAAAAAAAAATGCCCTGACTTAGCATTATGAGACAAGGAACCTCCAAAGACACCTTCTGTTGGCCATCTACTGCTGGACACGCAGTCTTTCCTTAAGAGGCTTTGTTTCCCCCGCTGGAGACAGCTTCTAGGTTAGGGGTGGGCGCATGTGTCACCTTCTCTCAGCTCTAGGACCCCACCTGTGCAGACCTGTGCAGGCCCTGTGTTTGCTACCTCAGTCTCTGTGAGTTCATGGGTATGCCAGCCCTGTTACATCTGGAAGGCCTTGGTTTCCTGGTGTGGTCAATCCCCTCTGATTCTTAAGACTCTGTCTCCTCTTCTGCCTAGTTCCCTGAGCCCTGGGGGGAGGAACTTGGTGGAGACATGCCATTTATGACTGAGTATTCTGAGGTCTCTCACTCTCTGCACAGTGTCTGGCTGTGGCTCTATGTATTTGTCCACATCTGCTGCACGAGGAAGCTCCCGTCTCTGATGATGACTGAGCAAGGCCATCTGTGAGTGTAACAGAATGTCATTAGGAGCTATTTCATTTCTACATTCCTTTAGTAGAACAGTAGACTGTATTTAGTTTCCCCTAACTTCCTAGTTTATCTAACTAATCTCAAGTTCTTGCTCACCCAAGCAGCATTAGGTCTGGGTTCCACTGAGCGGACCTTAGCTCAGATCAGATATTGGTTGATTACTCGAACAAGACTTGTGATATTATTGCACCAGCGTATCTTCTAAGCAGATCACTCTTGTGGATCAAAGGTTTTGTAGCTAGATTGGTGTTTACCTTTCTCTTTTGGCAGTGCAGAGTGCCTCCCAATACCATGAATACTAGTCCATATGGGTGAAGGCTCTAGGTAGGCACCAGTTCAATGTCTCCATGTTCAGTGAATCGTATAGGTATTATCTTCAGCAATGGGCCCTTACCACCAGTTTGTGGAGAGCCACCAATGGTCTTGGCAATAACCTGGATTGTTTGGGGATTTCCATGGGATCCCTTTGGCCAACAATTTGATTCAATATAAACTATTCCCAATATTGCAAGTTTCATTTGGTGATGGGAGATGTCTATTTGGAGCTCTGTCGCTCCCATTATTTGGCAATTTTATTTAGATCACTGTACTGGCTGGTTTTGTATGTCAACTTGACACAAGCTGGAGTTGTCACACAGAAAGGAGCCTCTCTTGAGAAATGC
Source organism: Uromys caudimaculatus (assembly GCA_028551405.1). NCBI lineage: Eukaryota > Metazoa > Chordata > Mammalia > Rodentia > Muridae > Uromys > Uromys caudimaculatus. The sequence continues at coordinate 86,287,021 of CM052707.1, read as the reverse complement.
CTCCATGAGATCCAGCTGTAAGGCATTTTCTCAATTAGTGATCAAGGGGGGGAGGGCCCAGTCCATTGTGGGTGGTGCCATCCCTCAGCTGGTAGTCTTGGGCTCTATAAGAAAGCCAGCTGAGCAAGCCAGGAGAAGCAAGCAAGCCAGTAAGCAACATCCCTCCATGGCCTCTGCATCAGCTCCTGCTTCCTGACCTGCTTGAGTTCCAGTCCTGACTATCTTTGGTGATGAACAGCAGTGTGGAAGAGTAAGCTGAATAAACCCTTTCCTCCCCAACTTGCATCTTGGTCATGATGTTTGTGCAGGAATAGAACCCCTGACTAAGACAATCACCTTCAAGTATGTATATATTATAGGAAGGTTCTACCATCTTAGGTTTCCATCCGATCCCTCAAATGGCCCCTAGCTTTAGCTGTCCCTCCTCTCAGTCCCTGTCTCTCCCCTCCCTGTTTCATCTTCACATTTCAGTCCCCCCCCATCCAGCTATAACTGTCTAGTCTATTTCCCCTTCCTAGGGAGATCTCCCCCCACCCCCTTATTTTCTACGTATCTTCTGTGGTTATGTGGAGTGTAGCTTGCCTACCAATGACTTCACAGCTAACAGAGGATCACTTCTTTTGTGTGTGTGTGTGTGTGTGTGTGTGTGTGTGTGTGTGTGTGTGTTTTCGAGATAAGGTTTCTCTGTGTAGCCCTGGCTGTCCTGGAACTCACTCTGTAGAACAGGCTAGCCTCGAACTCAGAAATCCACCTGCCTCTGCCTCCCAAGTGCTGGGCCACCACTGCCCGGAGAGCATCACTTCTTAACATCTTCATTATCGAAGGTTTGGCTCAGCTGCTCATTCATAATTGAACACAAACAGCTGGGAGGTGAAATGGGAGCACTGGACCCCCCAGGGGACGCACTGCTGAAGCTGGCTACAATCGGATGGTTAATATGCAGGCAGCTAGGATGTGGAGAGGCTTCCAAGTGCCTTCTGTGGAATTCATTCTCTGGAGCCATCTGGCTGTTCCAGGTTAGAAAAGCTTCACCATCTTGTTTCACAGGAAAGCAAAGCTAGATACCAGGGAACAGTGTTTGGGGTGTTCGGGTACGTAAGTCTCATTGCTAAATGTTGCAAATGCAGATCTCCTCAGCCAGTCTGACATTTTGCATAGTAATGATTAAAATGGCTAACTCGCATAGTGCTTAACGATCAGCAGGCATGAAGCATCTAACTGTTTTGTACTGTCTAACCCAGTTCACCACTCTAAAGCATTTGACAGCTTTAATCATCTCCATTTTGCAGATGAGGCACAACAAACCTGAATAACTAACCTGAGTTCACACAGCCTCTGAGTTATAAAGGCAGAATTCCAGGGCTGGAAAGATAGCTCAGCAGTTAAGAGAATATGCTGCTCTTCTGGGGGACCCAACTTTGATTCCTCATACCCATTCATGGTGGGTCACAGCTATCTGTAACTCCACCTCCAGGGTACCTGACACCTCTGGCTTTGGCAGGCACCTGCACTCGTGCCCACATATGTACAGGTACAACCATAAACAAAAAATAATAAATTATTTTTAAAAGGGCAGAATTTGAACTCAGACCCTTTGACAGTATAGGGCTTATACAGTCTGCCCCCTTGATAAGAAGGTGATACGGGTTGGTGTGTTATCTTTGACTGCTTCACAGCTTTTGTGTCTCCCTGAGGGAGGAATTTCATGCATTTCACTTACCGTACATTTTTTATGAATGAGCGAATCCCCATTCTTTTCTTATAAAATGGTCCATGTCAGCGATGGGAGCATGCTACCTGCAACGGCTAATCTTAGGCATGAACTTGGTAGATGTGGAAAGAGGCGATCTTAATTGATGGATTGCCTCCATCTAACTGGCTTTTGGGCTGTCTGTTGGGGACTGGCTTGATTGATGGGTGATGTGGAACAGCCCAGCCCACTGTGGGCGGTGCCATCCCTGGGCGGTGCCCTTAAGCTCAGCACCAGCAGGGGAAGGAAGCCAGTGAGCATCCTCCATACATGTACCTCATGCGCTCTACGGCAGACCTCCTACCAGGTTCCAGCTTGAGCTCTGGCTCTGGCTTCCCCCATAATGGACTCTAACTTGTAAGACGTAAGAACTTTCTTCCCCCAGTTGGTTTTGGTTGGTGTTTTATCACAGCAACCGGAAGCAAAGTAGGTCACTATCTCAAGGGGTGTGTGTGGTGCCCAGTGCTTGTTTCTCTTCTCTAGGTTGTGAAAACACACCTCTGGCCTGCTGAACGAAGCCAGAGGACAAAGGGTACAGGCACATTCCTGCAGTCACCCGTTGTCCCCTTTCACAACCGGCTGTTTCCGGCTTTGTTTAGAGGCTGCTTCTATGACTTGGGAGAGAGCTGATTGACTTTTTCTCAATATTGTGGGCTATGAATGGACATTCCTAGCACTGTCCCTTATCTGAAGCTGAGCGTCTACTCCCAGCTCCCAGGCCCCATTACAAACAAATCTTTCGATTGTTCAGTTTGAATGAATAGCCCAGCCATTCTTTTTCTTACAGAAAGGCAGTGACTTGCCAGTGACTATTTAAAGCATGGGTTTCCTGAAATGGCCTGGAGATATTGCCAGTACTTCTAAGTGTCTTCTAAAAAAAAAAAAAAAAAAGATTTAGGTCTTATTCCAAGAACTTAGTACTGTCTGAAGAATGCTGTGTTAGGGAGCTGAGGCTCCTTTGCCATCCTCAGTGGTGTTTATTGTCTGTTGCAGAAAAAAAAATATAGTTGCTATTTTCATGTACTGCTTGTTTGCAGTTCTTAACTTTTCCATGACTGATGGGTAAGGAAAAACATAATATTTTGTTTTGCTTCTTCAGGGTGGCTATAATATTAGCTTGTTCTCCCTCTCCCTCTCCCTCTCCCTCCCCCTCCCCCTTACCCCCTCCCTCCCCCACCCTCTCTCTTTCCTTTCTTACTCCCCCTCCCCCACCCTCTCTCTTTCCTTTCTTACTCCCCCTCCCCCACCTTTTTGAGATAGAGTTTCATGTAGCCCAGGATACCCTCTCACTCACTTTGTAGTTGAAGATGACCTTTAACTTTTGGGCATGATTGCAAGTGAGCACTGCACGTCTAGTGTGAGCCATGCTGGGCACTGATCTTGGGGCTCCCTGCACGCCGGGCAGGACTCTACCAACAGAGCTACATCTCCAGCTTTTCCTTTTCTCGTCATAGAAAACGATTCATTGGAAGTAAATTGAGCATGTTTCACTGTCTTACATCGGCAGTTGTGAGATTTTCTTGGTGAGGGCTGTGGTGTATTTATTGACAAACACTTGTTCAGCATGTACGAGGCCCTGGGTTTGATCTCCATGACCTCAAAAATCGCTTAGTTATAGGTCGAGAAGTCAATTCCATCTATGTCTTGTCAAACGAGTTTTTTTTTTTTTTTTTCCCCGAGACAGGGTTTCTCTGTGTAGCCTTGACTGTCCTGGTACTTACTCTGTAGACCAGGCTGGCCTCGAACTCAGAAATCCGCCTGCCTCTGCCTCCCAAGTGCTGGGATTAAAGGCGTGTGCCACCACTGCCCGGCTGTCAAACGAGTTTTTAAGGAGGACCACAGAAGGTGATTGAAGCCAGGAACTGGAGAGTTAGGACCGCAGGCCTCTCTTCCTCCTTCCATCCCCTTCTTCTTTCACAGAGATTCACCACACAACCGTCTCTGATTCAAGGCCCATGGATACAGTGACTAGCCGGACGGACAAGAGCTTTCATGCTAAGGTGATTTTATTCTCACAAAAGGAAATAAACAGTAAACAAGTCAAGGCCAAACAAAGTTAAGGTTCTCTTAAATTAATCAATTGTGTTGAAGCAGGGCCTCCTTATGAGGTGGCAATTTCTAGTTTCTTTGGAGACTCAGGTCCTGTTTTGCTGGGCAAACAGGTGAAAGGATGTTTTGCTGAAGCAGACACAGTTGAGAGGATGCTTCGCTGAAGCAGACACATAAAAGGTCAAGTGATGTTTAGAAAGAATATAAATATAACCCTAGACAGTGGGACAGAGCTCGTGTTTTGGTTCACCTTGCTCTGCTTCTGTAGTCTCTGTTGTTGATGCTCTGGGACTGGTTGGCTTTGCACCACACTTGCTGATCTTTATCGTGACTTCATAGAGAGTAACTCACCAAAGAAGTTACAATATTCTGGTGGCTTCTTGCGGCTTCCCTGGACTTGTGCCGATCTGTTAGAGCCTCATGGCTTATTCTGGATTGAGCTGCTGCTGCTGATTCGTGTGTGGTGTCTGCCGAGTGGACTGGACTGAAGCTGCTGATTTGTGTTTGGTGGTTTGCTAGGAGACTGAACTGCTGATATCATGACCACAAAGATTGGAATGGCCTCAAAGAACTATTTCTAAGCAGGTCTACTTCCCCCGTGTCTTAATAACCTTTCCTTCCCACTACCTCTGGTGGGTGGTGGGCTAGAAGGGAGGTTAAAGCATTTAAGAACCTTATTAAAGTAGATTTTGAAAACTATAAGCCTACATCCCTATGTAGCCCAGGGCTGTCTTGAACTCGTGCATCTTCCTGCTTCAGTGTCCTGAGTACTGGAATTATCTCTGTGTAGCATTATACTTAGTTAAAATACTATGCTTGCAGGAATGGAACCGTTGTAGGTCACAGGTGTAGCTAGGTGACACTGATGACTGTTTTTCTCATCTGGTAGCATGCAAAGTATCTTCAGCACCATGAACTCTATTTAGTAGAGGTGAGGTTGGGAATCAGATTGATTTTTCCATCAACAATGACATAAGCAGGCCTTCCCATGAGGCTATGGGGAGTAGCCAATAGCCTTTGGAATACTCTGTGCAGTAGTGGCACAGATATGAAGTTATTGACTATCTATTATTATTATTATTATTATTATTATTATTATTATTATTATTGATGGATTTAAGGCCTACTCTGTGAGCTAGAACCCATACTTGACACTGCTAAAGTGGCCAAGAACCTGAGTCTGCATAATGGACCCTAGGGGCAAGAATTCATACTATTCTGCTAGGTGAACAGAGCAGTAAAACCAGTCCTGATGACATATGCCTTACCCAGAGATCATTATCTCGGTCACCCCTTATCAGAGAAGCTTCTTCTTGCAGTAGATGGTAATTAACAATTAACCTACAGCTGGACAATATGCAGAGAGTTAGAGATTTTGGAGCACTCAGCTCAAAATTGGATGGCTTTATTAAACCCCTCCATGCAAGGCTCATGGATGGATCTATGTAGAAGAGGAGGGCAAAAAACAGTAAGAGCCAGATGTGTGAATTATTCAAAAACAAGACAAGACAAAACAAAACAATAATACCAATAAACAACAACAACAAAACCAAACCAATAAAGCCCAAAACCTTAAAACAAAAAACTTAGCATCATTCAGACACAACAGGTCTGATGCACATTATGAGCTCACAGCACTCAGAAGACCTGAATAGGTTCAAACCAGACAAAATCCCAGCACTGAGAAGTGGACACGAAATCCCACCTGCTAGCCAAGAGGCTGTTTGCAATTGACCCCTGTTGGGAAAGGGAAAATCCGTTTTCTCCAATGGAGAGTCACTGCATGCATCAAACACACTCCAGGGAATGCCCCATGCCCTGGAACAGTGGCCCAACACAAAATGGACTCCAGGGTGGTGTGTGTGTGTGTGTGTGTGTGTGTGTGTGTGTGTGTGTGTGCGTGTGCATGTATGTATGTGCACTTTTTTTGTTATTGATTTTTTTTCCTTTAGTTTCCTTTGATTTCCCCCTTTTTGGCTTCTTTCTTTTTTGAGAGAGAGAAAGAACATGGAGTTGTGTGGGTAGAGGTAGAGGTAGGGAGATGTGGGCGGTGTAAGGGATGGGCAAGCACGTGATAAAAATATATGGAAAAAAATTAAAAAACCAATTAAGAAAAATCAGATTCTTATAAATTGAGTCGCCACAGAATTTGTTGCCTGCTTCCCTTTTGTGGCACTGACAATCCACGCCATGTTTCCATGTAAATATGCTTAGTGCTTTGTCCCCAACCCCACGGCTCTCTTTTGAAAGTGAATGGGGCATTATTCATAGTCACACTTGATAATAAGTATACGACTACCTGGGGCACACCAGAAATGTCCCAGGCCGAGGGCTCGCAGAGAACTGGGATTGCGTATTGTGGCCAGAGCTAGGTGGCTACGTAAGACTGGCAGTAAGAGATCTCGTCACGTACACTGAGTCCTGAATGAAGAGAAGAAGCCAAGTGCAGGAAGGTGACAGGGATGGCCCTTCCAGGCAGAGAGAAGAACATCCAGAATGAGTGCTTCCAGCAAGGACAGGTTGGAGGCATTTGGAACGGGTGGTCGCTGTGTGTAGGGAGGACTGCTTGGGCACGGGGCCAGAAATGTAGGCGGGGGGCGTGAGAACTGGAGTCTTAATGAGATCAGATTTGTCCAACGCAGGACTGGAAGTCACTGGAAGGGTTTCAGCAAAGAAGTCACTTGATCAATTGTGCTTTTTTTTTTTTTTTTAAGGTGACCACTGCACAGCACAGTGTGCTTATAGTTTACCATGTTATTTGCTCTTTTCTTCAATATGGTGGGTTTAAAATTTTTCTCTCTTTTAAGCATGCAATCCTATGAAAATATGACATCATGTGTAGATTAAAGGACAGGGTATTTGAGATTTACCACGCATCCAGAGATGAAGATGAAGTGTGATTGGCTGTAGATGGATATTTACTGTTGATGGGTAAACGGGGGTTTTGTTTATTATTATTTCTGCTCCTGCATACATTTAAAATTTTTAAACAAAGAAAATAGAGAAAGATACCAACTGGGCTACAGCTGTGTGGAGACTGCATTGTGGAAGGGCGGAGAGCAGATAGCTTGGTGCACCAAGGAGTTCACTTGGTGGAGGGAGTTAGGTTGGTATAGAGCTGACAGGGGGAAGGGATGGACTAGGATGTATTTTGTAGTAGAAGCCAATATAACCCACTGCTGGATGGGTGGAGTGAGGAGACATGAGTAGCCAATGATAGCTCTTTAAGTTTTAGCCTCAAAGATCAGTTGGATTGAGACGTTGCTTACTATTGGACATGGCGGTACAAACCTTAATTCCAGGTCTCAAGGGCTGAGGCAGAAAGATCGTGAGTTGAAGGCAAGCCTAGGCTATGTAGTTAGGCCATGTCCTAGAGACAGACAAGCCTGTCACTCACCAAGATAGGGAAAACACAGGATGAACACATGGAAATAGGAGGAGGGATATATGAAGACCTGTCTCTCTAGGTCATGTTAAGTGTAACACACCTGGTAGCCATTCATAAAGAGTGTCAATTAGGCAAGTCTGGAAGTGCCTAATGATGTCAGCATATCATATTAGATGTCTCTGGAGAACTCCTTCAGTTCCCTCAGCCGCTCGGGAGCCTTCCTTATTTGTCTGCTTCTGTGTGACTTCTATTGACTTTCTGTGGGTACACCCTGACACAGTCCTTTACACACTCCTAGCATTTTCTCCCTTCGGGCATTCTCAATGGAGAGAGAGCCCTACTCAAGGGTGAAGAAGTAGATTTAACTGGGAAGAAAGGGAGTAGAATAAACCATTAAGAATGGGAGACAGCCCGCCCTCAGAATGTAGTCCTTTACGTGGCTCTTGAGGAAGGCCCGTGGTGGTGAAGCAATTAGTTATACTTGGTCCCAAGAGGAAACAAGTTCCCTAACACATCACCCTGTGTATTGTTTCTCCTTCCCATGACTCATTGTCTCTGTCAATTTTATGTTCCTTTGTCAAGACACTGGAAGCTGGGCTGACTTTAAGGAAAACAAGCTCATTTGCTCTATAGTTCTGGAGGTTCAAGGGCAGGGCCCAGGGTTCCAGTAAGGGTTTTGGAGACACCATAAGACGGTAAGGAAGTGGAAAGGGATCATTTGTTTGAGAGGCAGTGCTGTGGTGGTAAATATTATTGGGGGGGGGGTTACTCTACTTAAGCCATATAGTTCCTAAATACAAGACAGAAAAGCCTTTATATTTGTAATAAACGATAAAGCATCAGAGCTGGGCAGATCTCAACCCTCTACGCTATTTTGTCTACTTCCCTGTCAATAACCCCAAGATCTCATTTGCAACGCTCTGTTTGGGCCGATCCGACTCCAGCAGGCTGACGCTCATGGCCATGCACTCATGATCCACCTACCTTATGGCGACTTCTTCCTTCCTTCCTTCTTTCTTCTCTTTCTTCATCATCTCTGCCCAAGAACCCCAAGCCCAGGAACCTTTGTTCTGTCCTCTCTCTTCTGTCTCATCCAGGCTGTAGGCATCTTTATTGACCAATCATGGATAACTTAGGGGGCAAGGTTTATACAACATAAGCCAGAACACATGAGGCTCTGCCTGTCTTGGAGCAGCCAGATCTCGGGATACAGAATTTAGCATTTGACTACACATGGAACCAGACCAACCTGCTACCTAGTGTGTCAGTCTTGATTTGTATCTGTTCTCTCGAGCAGTTCCTTTTCTTCGGCAAGAGCATTATTAATCTCTTCTAAAGGTGGTGCCCTCATGACCTACCCAGGTGCCACTAGACCACACCTCTTAAGGCTCCATGATCGCTCAGCCTCCTCTTTCCATATGCAAACTTCCAGCACATGAACCTCATCCCAAACAAAGTCTCCTCCTTACCTCAGTATTCAGGAAGCAGGAGAAGGCTGTGGATGAACAAAGGTGACAGAGAACAGAAGCAAAGCAGGAAGCAGAGGTGCACCCGACACTCTGCAGCAGAGTTCTCATTTCCAATCCACACAGAAGACATAAAGGTCGTTGGTGACCTCAAGGAGGCCGGTGTTGATGGCTAATGTGGGCTGAAAGGAGAATGGAAGTATTCAAGAGAAACAAGCAGAGGCAATAAATATATAACCTTTATTTGGAAGAAGAGCGGAAATCAAAATGGAAGCAAAAGCCAGGTGTGCCGGCCCAGGCCTGCCTGTCGTCTCAACGCTTGGAAGGCAGGTGCAGGAGCATGACACAGTGTGGTCATCCTTAGCAACACCACGAGTTTGAAAACAGCTAGGTCTGCATCTGCTCTGTCTAAACATCATCGTCATTATCACCACCACCACCACCACCACCAAGCAAGTAAGCAAGCAAACAGGCCAAAACCAAATAATGAGAAGGAAGAGGAGAAGAATGCATGGAGAAGGGAGCCGTTTTATGTTCTAAGGATGAACACACCTGCCATGTTTATGGAATATTGGGAAGGCGAGCTATAAGAATTGCACAGAAACCCAAGAGACAGTAGAATGAAAGACAAATCTTCATTCGTGAAATCTTCCAGGATTTCATTTATTCCCATCTCAAGAACCTTAAGACAGTAGAGACAGGAATCCCCAAATTCCAATCCCTGTAAGACTGGGAAAGATGCCCCAACAGGTATGCAAGCTTTGGTGGCAGAGGTGGCATCACAGCTGAGCCCCAGCTAACAGGACAGGAGCCACCACAGCCTTCTTACCTCATAGACTTTCTGTTCATAGAAGAGCTACAAGAAAGGGCTGGAACAGGTTGAATGCATTCAGCTAACACACACGCATGCACACACACACACACACACACACACACACACACACACACACACACAGACATACACACACACGCTTGTTGCTATTTGTTTCATGAAGATATCTTTGCTGTGGGCCAGTGGTCACAGTCAGGAAAATTTCCTTTCTGTAGCTGTAGAGAAACATTATCTATTATTAAACTCAGCCACTGAAAGGAATCTGTGTAGGAGAAATCACACTGTGGTGTGTGTGTGTGTGTGTGTGTGTGTGTGTGTGTGTGTGTGTGTGTGTGTGTGTTCCCTTTTAGTATTACTTTGGCTCCTGGGTCTTTTTGAAGATGTGAAGACCAACACCTTCCTGTAGGGAGGAGTCCTGGCCAAGGAATTGTTCCCAGCCTCTGCGAGTCCGTGACCCATTAGAGGAATGTTTTAATGGGCAGTGCCCTTTTGAGTGGTGTTCCTGGAAGCAAAGGGGTTCAGAAGTTAATGAGCTAGTTTCTTGGCCTTCATTACTTCTAGGAAGTCCCTTGGCCCCTGGCTTATCAGGGATTCTAGGCTATAATGTAGCAAGTTTAGACGCTCTGGCTTGAAGGCAAGTGTAGGTCAGACCCCAGCCCTCTGTTTCCTAGACCAGTGACAGTGTATTATCTGTGACATTATTCTCATGTGTTTCTTAGGAAGACTATGATTTCACCAAAGTGTCTGGCGCAAATGTAGGCAGGAATAACAAAAGTTGCAATCTTTGGAAGGACCTGTTGCCATAAGGTGACCTTCTCAAATATCTACTGTATCATCTAGACTCTAGCGAAAGAAGAGGAAGCCATTTGAAATAGGTGAGGCTGGGGACGGAAGGATACCAGAGGGAGAATGGAATTTTGGAACTCTGGTTATTTATTTTCATTTTAGATTTATTCATTTTATGGGTGTGAGTGCTTTGCTTGTGGGCCTGGTGCCAGTGAAGGTCAGAAGAGGGTATTGGATTCCCTGGAACTGGAGTTATAGGTGGTGTGAGCCCCCATGTGGGCTGCTGGGAACAGAACCCAGACCCTCAGCTAGAGCAACAGATGGTCTTAACTCCTGGGCTCTCCAGCCCTTGAACGCTGGTTATTGTGACAGATTTGGGCTTAAATTCCAAGTTAGCTGCTTGGGTTCTTGGGGCCCCATTTTCCCACCTTAGAAATCTGGCATAGCGATGCTTGCCTCATGACCCTGTAATAAAGATGGCTCAGTAAGACACTGGGCACACAGTCTGACATGTTAGGATGAGGGATGGGGCAGGGAGGAAGGGTGACTGCGACTCATCATTCGCATAATAGAGGCAGTGTAGCTCAGTGGGCAAGAGCGGCAGCCCACATTCCTGAAATCTCACCAAGCTGGTAATTAGTAATTATCCACTTTGCAAGGGCAGGGTCTGACCCTGCCCAAATCTCAGTTCTGATGATTCAACAAAGGTTGCTAGGTTTGGCATAACAAGGGCCCCTTTCAAACATATGTAAGTTATTAATAATCTTGGGCTCTAATCTCGGGCACTCCCTCCCCCCTTTTCATTTTGCTTTGAACATCCTGCCCTTTGATTAAAAGCAGTCTATTCTAAACCCCTATTTTTCAAAAATGGCCTTTTAAAAATTTTTCCAATTGTATCACTCAGGCATGGCCAGATCCTTGTTCTCAAGTTTGCTCAAAGTTCATGTATTATCCTGCCAAAATTGCTTGAAATTGCTTAAGTGGAGTTGGGTCATGGGGAAATAATCAGATAAATCAAGAGTATGTCACATTCTAGAGGACCTAGATTGAAAAATCTTGAGAAACAAAGTAAAATAATAATGATAATAAAAAGGTCAGGGCTGGAAGCAGGCAGACACAGGTTAAGATGTAAGGTGTGGCCTGTGAGGTTTGAGTGAGGATAGTCCCTCTCCATGAGGGGAGTTGGGCCCTCAGGACCATGGGGCAGCAGGGGGGAGCGTCCTGCTCTAAAGGAGTCATGAATGTACGTGCTGAAGACTGTAATTCACCACCTCTGGAGCGAGCTTTTTAACTGCTTCCGTAGGGGACTGTGCACATCCACGTGGGCACACACACACACACACACACATACACACACACCCTGGGAAAAGAGGAGGCAAATACTCTTTAGAACCCGAGGATCATGGAAGATGCTAACTGTTGGCTTCTCTTTATAAGTGGTTTATGGGGAGGGGGCACTCATTGAACTGTTTGAACCTGTTTGAAATAAAAAGTTGGGCAGGAAAAGTCATGGGGGAAAACCAGCTGGATAATCTGTATTCTTTTTTCTTCCAGTGAACATTTTGTCTAGTGAGAAGTACTTGAGTCTTCCCAAAGAGGCTGGGGTATCTCTTTCCCTTCTGGACTCGGGGATCCCAGCTGAGGCAGAAGTGATTCTCACAGTAGGAAATGTTCAGTTCTTTACTGCTCCTAACAGGCTGGATGGAGAGGTAGATCAACTTACCTCGAAAATAAGTAAACCTGCCAGTTGTGGTGGCGCACGCCGGGAGAATTTGCTAAAGGAGGCAGAGGCAGGAAGGAGGATCATGAGTTGGAGGTCAGCCTGGGCTACACATTAAAAATAAAAAATAAGTAAACATACATTTGAAAAGGCAACCATTAAAATATTTCCCAGAAAGTAAAAACCTCTTCTGTCAACAGGTTAGAAATATTTCTATGCAAACTTACTAGGAATCTCATCGGTCTGTATTCTAGGGCCAAAAGAGTTTTGAAAATTTCACTTGGAATTTCCAGGGCAAAAAATGCCATTTGTTTCTAGATTACACTACATTATTTATGTATCACATGGAGAATGGGTTTCTTTTCAAGAATGGATTTGGAAAGGGCAGGCAGAACTGCGTCCTTCTACGTGGACTGTGCTTACCACGTTCGGAGGCAGTGTGAAATCTTAATGGCTCAACTCCTTCAGATCTAATGGTGTCAGATTTAAATCTGACCATACAAAATGTTGGGGGCAAAAAGCAGACCAGTAAACAAACTTATTAATAGCAATGAAATCCAACAGGGGACATAGACACACACACCAGTCGGTGGGATAAGTTAACATGGATTAAGCAAAACTTTTTATAGTGCAAGTTCTTAGTATCAAATTTTGAAGCACAGCAACATCTAATAATATAATTATAATGATATAATTACTTATATTAACCACTTTTAATAGACTGTAAATCATTCTAAAGGGGCATGTTAAAGAAAAAAACCAATATGCTAATGTACAGATATTGGGCATCCATTTGATTCCTAAGTTGGGAAGAAAGCCATGCATGCATGCTGGAGTCTATTTTACTGGTGAGGCAAACTTTTACTAGTAGCTTGTCCGTTGTTCTCTTGTACTTCTTGTGTGCTACATGTATAAACATATATGCACATGTGTGCACATATATGTGGAGGTTAAAGGTCAATATTGGGTACCATCTTCAGTGGCTCTCCATCATCTTAGTTTTTGAGTCACTGAACTTGGAGTTTGCCAATAGGCTGGTTGGCCAAAGGGACTCCAGGGACCCTGTCTCCAGCTCTCTACAGTCCCTAGGTCATTGACATGCTATTGCTTTGCACCTGCTCTGTTTGTTTCAATGTGTACGCTGGAGAGCTGAGCTCAGTTCTCATGTGTGTGTGACATATTCTTTGCTGATGGAGCCATCTCCCCACCTTTCTCTTCTGCTCTTCAGTCATGAAGCACTTCAGTGCAGCTCTTGATGGCATTGATGATGTCATGAGTGTAGAAGGCATTCCCACGTCTGCCCACAGACAGGGAATCCCCAAGTATGTCTTTAATGGTTCCTAAGAGTTCTCTGGCTAAAGACCTGGGTCACATCACCCAGGCAGCGTTGGCAACTTTGTGTTTAGTGTATTGAGTATTTTTCTGTTTCTTTCTATCTCTTGGTGGCTCATGGGGGGCTTTGATGACCAGGAGAAGTAGAGGAGGTCATCTCATTCTGGGCCTGTCTGTCCTGAAGACAGTTTGATTGTCAACCTTAGACCTTTCTGGTCCCTATGGTGTGGTGTTACCATCATCGACCTTTTTTGGCCACAGGCCCAGGAGGCCAGTTTCTGGGGATAACGTAGAGTAGAACTGACCCTTACCTTCTGTGCATCTCAGAATCGACTCTGATATTCTGGGAGTCAAACATGGCAATACAATAGAGATAGTTGGTTTCAGATGACCCCAGACTCCAGGTAACCACAGAGGATCAGTTTCTATCTGAAACCCAGACTTCAATGCTCACATGATTTGTCAGTTAAAGATACGGTTAATATGGAACAAGAGTAGTTTGGAGAAATCAAGCACCTAGCATCGCTTCGATTTTGTAAGCACCAATAATCAGATAAATGATCAGATTTAGGACTAGCTTTATTATTTTTTTCCTAAAAATTTTCATTTTGAAATGCCACAAGGCGGCTTCAAATAACATTTCTAAGATGGCTTCTTAAAATACTGATTATTTCTGATCCTTTACACTCTTGCTTGGCTCCACCACCAAATACTCCTGGAGAAAATGAAGACCAGGATTGACATCTGTGAGATGGTGGGAGGGAGGATGAAAGGCGTGGCTCACACAGCAGCCAAGGATGAGTAGTCACAGCTGTGTGGCTCACACGGCAGCCTGAGGATGATGGTCGTCATAATGGTAGTCACAGCCACATGGCTTACACAGCAGACGAGGACGGTAGTCAGAGTTGCCTACGGGACAGTTAGATTCTCGAGTTAAGACTAGATGGCTGATTCTTAGTGCTTCTGTGATCTTGGGTAGTTTCATAAGGTTTTCCTAAGCCTAATTCCCTCAGCCATAATAGGAGATAGTAATACTACATAGTAATTATTATATAGACTTATATTATCTACCAATTATATTGTATATTAATGCCGTCTGTAGTATACTAATAACATAACATGTTATATATTAATTGTACATGATGAACTTAAACCTAGTAATGTAACATTTTTCCATTTTACAATTGTAAATTGAATGATGTGGCTATAACAGCTGGTAAGTGCCCCCTAGGTTTAATCATTTTATGGTTATTCTGACGATTGCTGTTTGTGTGATTATTCCTAGCCTCTCCTAGGGGTAGGCTTGTTGGCTTTTGCTTTAGATTTGGTGATTGTTATTGTTTCTGAGACAGCATCTCACTGTGTAATTCAGTCTAACTTTGAACTGGATACATAGATCAGGCTAGCCTCAAACTTGTGGGCAGCCTCCTGTCCCTGCCTTGCACATACTGAGAGTAGAGGCAAGTGCCCTACTACTGAGCTACAGTCCAGTTCCCACTCACAAGTCTCTCCTTGAGTAGACAGACAGCCTAGACTCTGAAAGTCACACACGAGAAGCACTTTACGGCCACAGTAAAGAGCCCGAAGAGGCTCAGGAGGACATAGGTGCCCTCTTGTATTCTGCGTTCATGAGTAGCCAGCAAAGATAGAAAAATGACCTTTAGGAGAACAAGGGCCAGGAGCTGACCTCAGTGGTTTCCTTCTCTCTACAGAGCACATACATCCAGCCTGTCAGGCAGGCTGGGCGACCTCCTGCAGTTCTTGGGTTGTCTGCCACTGACTTTTTCCTACCTTTTTTGTTGAGATTCCTGCTCCCCCCCCCCCCTTAACACTCATGCCCCAGAGCCCCTGAGATCTGGAAAGCCCGGCCCTGTCTCATCCCTGTGTGAGGCAGGCTGCCAGCATCACTGTCCCAGTTTCACAAACAGAACAACCGACTCACTTTTCTATTGTTGCCACACCGAAGTTACCCAGTGAGTCATTCTAAGTCCTAGAACTGGCTCCTAATTCTTGTTCCTGGCATCACTTACAGAGCTGAATGCCGTCAAAGGCTAAAGAGGATGCTGGCACCGAACTTCTCCAAGAACAACCTTGCACATGACTGAGTCAAAAGCAAGGATTAACTCTCTTGATACTTGCAGCCTAAGGAAGAGAGGAGAAGAGAGGTGTGAGGTGTGTGTGTGTGTGTGTGTGTGTGTGTGTGTGTGTGTAGGACAGTATGTGACATCATTATCACTAAAAAACAGGATTCTTTCTTAGCTGCTCTTAAAATGGTCCATAAATTCTCTGCTTCCTGCCCTCCTTAATCCTGTGTGTGTGTGTGTGTGTGTGTGTGTGTGTGTGTGTGTGTATGCTTGTATACATATATATTGAGACAGAGTCACACTTGTGGGCCTGGCTGGTCTGTAACTCTCTCTGTAGACCAGGTTGGTACTGAACTCACAGAGATCTGCCTGCTTCTGTCTCTTGAGTTCTGGGCTTAAGAGCATGCACAACCACACCCAGCAATACTAGATTTTTAAATGAACGAAAGTGTCTTATTTGCAAGGAGGCAATGGACTTTATCTTATAACAGAATCAGTTATGTGAATGTGAATCTGAGAGGAAGCTAAATTTATTTCCTTCTTTTCACAAAAGAATCCTCAAAGTATCTGGCAGAGGGGAGAAAAATGAGCTCACTCTTGCCATAAAATTAGAGACACAAACCATTCCAAACACAGGCTGTTCATGCTTAACTGGAGGGTACTTCTTATGTTCCATTTTCTGCATGGCTTAGAATATCCTCACTCCCGGCCTCCTTCTTCCTCCTCCCCCTCCCCCTCCCCTTCTCCCCCCTCCTCCTCTTCTTCCCCCTCCTCCCCCTCCTCCTCCCCCTCCTCCTCCCCCTCCTCTTCCTTCTCCTCCTCTTCTTCCCCCCTTCCTCCTCCTCCTCCTCTTTTTCCCCTTCCTCCTCCTCCTCCTCCTCC
>CM052707.1:86226522-86270632 GCA_028551405.1 Uromys caudimaculatus | reverse complement strand
TGTAGATCAACCTTCCCACAGTAACCCTGGAACTAAATAGCTGCAGCCTTAATTTGGAGGCGAGTAAAACTTTTATGTATTCAAGTTGTGATTTTATCCTTTACTTCATAGATGTAGAAAAAAGGAAGCTTTAGAAAGCAGAACAGGAGCTCTGGTTCCAGAGAATCCAGACACTCCCAAGGCTGCCTTTCTGAAAATGATGACCCAGACCCACACCACGCCTCAGTTACCATGGAGATCTCCTCAGTCACAGTCTCTGGGGGTGGGGGACCTCAGAATCCCAGGAATTTCTTATATGGACTGAAAAACGGAAGAGTCCACCTAAGTACAGACAAATCTCTTTCTGTAGTGGGCAGCATTTTATACAGAGGCTCAGGGCTGATTAAAGATTGGGGACCTGACTGATGAGGGCTTAGCCTTAAATGGGCTCATGGATGTCTCAGTAGAGTGGGGGTGGGGTGGGGGAAGAAAGTAAGAACTGGAGGACAGGGCGGAGTGCTCCCAAGGGTTATATCTGTGCTCGTGGACACACTGTAGCCATGCTTACCTGTACACATCCTGGAAAGGTCAAGTCAACAAGACCATTCAACATTAACTGGGCTCAGCAGGTTAGGGAACAAATGAACCCAAACCTAAAGCTACAGGAAGGTGGTAGGGAGATGTATGGGGCTTGGGGTGGATATGATCAAATAGATATTCCAGAACCAAAATGGAACAGAAGCAGGAGAATATGTGTTCAGAGGGTGGCCATAGACGATCGCCGGGGCTCTCTGAAGCCTTCTGATGCCCACCTAGAGTGTGATGCTGGGCACCGTGCATTCCCTGAGGGACATCCTCAAACAGTCCGTGACTCCAGAAGAACTTACGAGCCAGTAGGTAATGTCAGGTAAGTGTGGGGTAAAGGAAAAGCCAACATGACTCATTAGTAAACAACAGCAATATTTTTAAACCTGCAAGTTAAGCCAAGATTATCACTCAGCATCTACAAATCTTTAGAAATCCATGTGGTTTGTCAAATTTTGTAGAAAACTCAGGATTTCAGTGTCTTACTAGGCACAGGCATGTCTAGCCAGCAAGTTGGTAGCAACCAGAAAACATAAACATATTCTTATAGTCAACCAACACATCTTTTAAGAAAATACCAACTCTCAAAAAAACCAAAAACCAAACCAAATCAAAATAAACAAAAACCTTTAATAGCAACTCCTGGACAAATGAATATAATATGTTAAAGGCACTGACTGTGATTATAAGAAGTTGAAAGCAGAGGGCTAAAGAGATGGCTCAGAGGTTAGGAGCACGGACTGCTCTTGCAGAGGTCCTGAGTTCAATTCCCAGCAACTACATGGTGGCTCACAACCATCTGTAATGGGATCTGATGCCCTGTTCTGGTGTGTCTGAAGATAGCTACAGTGTACATTAAATAAATACACACATACACACATAAATACATAAAATAAATAAATCTTTAAAAAAAAAAGAAATTGGAAGCAACCTCAATATCTACCAATTTTGGAATAAATAAAATATAGTAAGGTCAATAATATATTACCATAAAGCAATTACAGGAAATGACCTAAATCCATACATTAATAATAATGCAAATAAGGGAACTAATATTTTATGGTATTAACTAGCACTTTTCTAAGGGCTTTGCTTATGTCACCAATAAACGGGAACTCAAAACAATATGGAGTGTGAATATATAATAAGTGTAAAAACATTGTGATACTCTGTGCATTTTAAGGCACAGACTATACTGTGGCTTATTGAGGCTTGTATGAGGTAGAAGCCTAAAACTGGGATTCCATACATATTCATAACATTCCCTGACAGAGCAGTTTAGGGGTGACACCGCAGTCTTCTTCAGCATCTTCCATAGACTTAGCAGAGCTCTGAGGATGCTCACAAAAACCATTTGGCGAGACAGGGATACACAAACATAAATACTGCATTCTAAGGTTTGGGGAGCCGGGCAGAGCAAGCTAGGATTCACGAAGGTGGGAAGGCTTGTGGTACAAGCAAGACTCAAGCCCACGGGACAGAAGGAGTCCCACTGTCTGGAGGACTCAGCTGTAACTTCCTGGGGAAGGATGCCAGTGTGGGAGGGGGAACCCACAATGGAGAGGAGCACACACATACACAGGAGCAGGCCAAGCTTCACAGCGAGACTCCCTGAAGCCACCTGCGGCTTGCTGGTTTCAGCTATCCTTTCCTGAGAGGAAGCGGGAAGACATTGGCCTGCCCGACAGGACATCTGGAAGGCTCATCAGGCTAGGGACATGTGGTAAAGCTCTTCCGATACAAACTATAACCAGAGAGGAAATGAGTAACTGACACCCTTTGACCCTGAGGAGCTCAGGGAAATTATGTGCGGAATGCCAGGTACCAAGGTCTGGGAGCTGCGAGCCACAACGTCTTCTCCTTGGAATTCATGGTATCCCAGGAAAGGGATTTGGAGCTGTCTGGACCTTAACTTCAGGTTGGGAAACACAAAACATGGAATCGTGGTGTAAATATGGCCTCTTCTTTCAGCCCCTAGTAAAGGACAGGATTAAGGGAAATAGAATTTGGTCCAGTCCCGGGATTCTTCTTGAAGCCCGTTTCAAATTTACAGCTCTTCTCATCTATCCCTCTGACCTTTTGTAGGACGCGCTATTATCTCAAGGATCTCCACGTTTAGTCAGCTTCCTCTCAGTCCACCCCACTCGCTCCACAAAGACTCCTCATTCTCCCTACCGATGATCCCCACCCAGCTCTCATTGCTTCCTCTGTCCGGGATGACTTCTGTCTGACCCTGCTTTGCCTGGAAAAGTCCCACCATCCTTGTAGGGCTCCTCTGCAGGGGCAGCAGCTTAACCACCTACATAGGTCTTCCCCAAGGCCCCTGGGAACAAACAGGTAATCAAACAAGGTGGATCTGTTCCTCGTTGATCAAGGTGACATCATGGCGGCCAGGCCGGGGGCCGGGGGGGAGGGGGGGGGAGCAGAGAGTTGCGGTCAGTAGCGTGGGAAGCCTGCCCGTCTTTAAATATTTCACGCAACAACACTGGCTCAGCAGCAGTGTTAGGAAGGACCTGTCCTAATTGTAAGCTTTGGTGAGAAGATCGGAGGAGAAATTGGGGCTTTGCTCTACATTGGTTGGCACCAGGAATCCAGGTGATTCTGTGCTAAGGGTGTTTTAGGGTTACATTGATCCTGTTTGTTTGTTTGTTTTTTGTGTGAGCATAGACACAATAAGTCATGCATTGGCCTCGTTTTGATTCACTTTGTCATGGTGCCCACAAGTATGCCTGTCTGCATTGGCTGCTCTGTGTGATTGATTGCTCATGCCTGACGGAGGAACAGAGTGGCTTGGCTCTGACTATCAGAGCAGCCAGCAATGATATTGAGGGCTAGCTGTGATTATTTCCAGATGTGCAAAGTTGGTTTATCCTTCCTCCGCATCGATATTGCAAAGCATCATCAGATTGTGATATTGCCCATGTTTTCTATGTCACTTAGTGGGCCATGTGACGGAGTAGCCTGTACAATTATATCTTGCTATTTGTTCCATTCAAGCCCCTGACACTGTAGACAGCCATGCTGTACGTGAGGGACTCACACCCACCCCCTCTAGGATGGGCCTCAATTTATTTAGGTGACTCACTCAGGATGGCTTTAGGGATGGATTCCATGGAAACACGCCGCGGGTTTCACCCAGGAGGTTTTGGTAGCGGGATTCTTTGGATGGGGGTGGAGGAAGAGATGAACCTGGCATGTAACTGCAGTAGAGACCTGCCTGGATTGCCCCTGGGAGTCGTGAGCCAATTGAGAGTAAAAGTGCCAATGTGGAGAAAGAGGACCTCAGCCCTGAAAGGCAGACCTGGTTGGCACATGTGCCACCGAGCCATTTTCTTGTCTTGATGATACTTTCAACATATAGAGGACGGGCTCGGAGGTGGTGGGTCCTGTAATGTGTTAGGGCCATCTCCTTCCCATTTGGCCTCAGTCTGTGCGCCTCTCTTTGCACCCAGTAAGTCTCCCCACACCTGTTCTCTTTTTTTCCAGTCCCCACCTCTCTCTTACTGATCCCCCTTTCTTCTGACTCCTTCCTGCTATTTCTCTGCCCACAGAACACCAGGCATTTCTGCAGTTCGACACTGGGTTCACAGTGGACGTGTCAGCTTCTGCCCTTTGGTCACTGATACTTGTCGGCCCTCAGCCTGTCAATCATCATATGTGGGCACACGAGCTCGCGCGCATACACACACGCACTCTCTACGTCTTTCTCTCCCTGACACTCATACTCTCTCAGTAAGATGATATTTATCACACTCCGGGGCTTTTTCAGATGCCAAGATTCGTTTTCCGAACACACTTGTTTCGCTGCCGGCTTATAACAGAATGCGTTTTCCACTGCCTTGGCGTTTTGAAGCTCTTGGGGGTACAGGGAGGGGTGGCGGGGGAGCAAGCGTCTCCTGGGCACCAGTCATGTGTTGAGATGCTATCAACTTTCTGCCCTCAAGGGTCAAGCTTCCCAAACTTGTGTTGAAGGACTCTCAGGCACATTTGACCCAGCAGCTTCTGCTGTCTCTTCAAACAAAACCTGGTGGGTGAAAAGACATACATTGTGGGGACGCCAGGTGTAGGGTGGGAATGGATGGTCCCGGCCTGGCAGACACTATCAGAAATTATTTCCTGGGTCTGGGGCAGAAGAGGAAGGGATTAAAAGAAGTAAATCCACCACATGATGACTGAAAGCTGTCAGCGTTTGCGAATGAGTCTGAATTCCCTTGGAAACAGCAATGGCAGCCACTCCTTTTTCAAGACTGGACCCAGGCTGCTTTTCTGCATAGGTAGACTTGGGTCAGTTTTCTTTTCTTCTTTGTATTTAGCTCTTCTGTGAAATATCCATAAAAGGGCTCAGAGGCAGCCATTCCACAATTAGAGCTACGGCTTGAAATATTCATCCCTGTGAGAGCTGACACACTGGATTTAATTTGTACTACAGTGTGAATAAATAACCTAAAGTAGGTTCCTTTTGAAAGCAACTTAATTAAATAGGAAATGTGGGGGGGGGGGGGGTTGGGGAGAGAAAGGGACTGGATAGTCAGAGGGAATTGGGAGGAGAATCGAAGAGAGGCTGCTGGTGGCTTTTATAAGGACATAGTGTCTCAGGGCTGGCACCAATTTATTTTCACAACATAATTGATCAGCTTATCTTTAAATCTCGACTCCACAGTCCCTGAACTCAGTTTCTGCTACATACTTGGTTCTCCCAGCTGGGCACACGAGACCATCTCTAGTGGGTAAAGTGAGAACTTGGAGAGGGAAAGAGGGACAGACTAAAAATGGGTCCATTGCTCAGACCATGACAACCCACAGCATTCCATTCTATCAGAGGACACTTCAAACCCAAGTGAAAATGGGCTCTGCTAACTCACACAAACAGCTCTTGGGAGAATTCTTCCTGGCTAAGTACTCTTCTGATCAAGGATACTCTTTTCTTCCTTCCTTCCTTTCCTTTTTTTATACTTTCAGTTCCCCCTAGGTATGCTTGTGTGTGTGTGTGTGTGTGTGTGTGTGTGTGTGTGTGTGTGTGTGTACATAATGTTTGTATGTATGAGGCACTTGCTTGCCATGGCATACAAGAGGAAGTCAGAAGATACTCTTGGGTGTCAGTTGTCCAGTTCTGCCTTCTTGGAGATAGTCTGTTGTTTGCCACTGTGTATGTACACCAGGCTGGACCAGCTGGTTCAGGAGCATCTGGATTCTCCTGTGTCTGCTTCCTGTCTTGCAGGAGGAGTACGGCCTGCAGATATCTGCTGCCATGATGGTTTTACGTGACTTATGGGGACCCAGCTCCGACTTACACAGCAAATCATTTACCCATGAAGCCCCAGCCCCAGTCCACACTTCGTAGTTTAAAAACCTTTAAAGATTAGCATACAAAGTCATGGGTTTAATCATGGCACGTTTATGCATGTGCATTATCACACATTGTCTCATTCATCCCCCTCCCCCAGGCCCTCCGTGCTCCCTCCTCACTCTGGGTGGTCCTCTTCCTCCACAGTTAGTCCTCCCTCTGCTTTGCAGTTTCATGTGTCCCGTTACCACCTCTATTTCCTGCCACCCTCACCATCTCTTCCTCCTCTCTCGTGATCAGATTCCTAGTTTCATTACCAAACAAATATGTCTGTTACACACATATAAACACACACACACACACACACACACACACACACACACACACACACACACACGTAATTTTAAACCTAGCTTCCACCTATGAACAAAAACACGATGTTAGCTTTTCTGTGTCTACCAAGCCAGCATTCCTTAAGGGGAATTGATAGGACAATTTGATGTAGATCTGGGGGTTCCATGTTTGTAGCACCAAGTGAAGGTTCAACCTGTTTGTTCTCTACAGAATATGTTCCACCTGGTTTTGCCTACACAGTGAGCTCCTAGGTCCTAGAGTAATTATCACTGATGAATAAGTATAATTTCTAATTCAGGAGGCGGGGCACACATTAGTGAGTCACATCATATTCATGAAACAATGTGAGCATGTTTTCCTGTCCCTGCCAGCCGGCCGCATAAACTTGGCAATGACATTCTGTTTCTCCTTAGCCCAGATGTACAACTTCCTTTGAGGGAGGGAAAGGCTTGAACTAAGGCTTCCTCTGCCCTCTGCCTCCTGGCTCAGGGAAAGGATGAGAGCGAGTGAGTTCAAGGCCACTGCTTCCAGACAGACAGAAGGAGAGAAGAACCTTGCTCAAGCGCTTCCCTTTTCTGATAAAAGAGCGGCATTCGGATTCAAGGGGGCCAGCCTTGTCACCAAGTGGCATACAAAAAAAATAATAATGCTTCAGTTGTAAGAAAATATACTCTGTAAACTGGGATAATCACGCCCACACAAAGATAAGAATTATTGTGAGAAGCTATGAGAAATATGAGAAAAAGATAACTCGACACAGGCACCAGGCAGTCACTTGGTTATTATGTATTGTTTATGCCTTTCTTGGTGTATGGCTTGCACTGTGCATTAGGCCTGCCATCTGTTTTGAGTTAGTTTTTGTGGAAGGTGGAAGGTATTTATTTAGATTTTTTCTTTTGTATACCATCTAAGGCTATCCCTATCTCTTGTGCCTCCTTATCAGTGATCAGATGAACGCTTCTGTTTGTGTGGGTCAGGTTCAGGGTGTTCTCCTGTGCTTCAGAGACCGTTTATCTGTCCTCTCCCCAGCATTTCACAGTCTGGGCCACTGCTAAACTTTTGAAAACCATAAATCCTTATACTCAGAAGAATCCCTGATGGTTTGAGCGGTGGCTACCCAAGGTCACAGGCCTCTGTGGTCTCGTGGATCCTCTTCCCACTGTGAGAGAGTCAGGGCTCTGATCTATGGAGAGGGAAGCTGAACAGGCCAAGTAGTCCCACGGGACGGGAAGCTTGGCCTCTGTCTTTACAGAGAGGACAGCGCTTGGTTAGAAATGCCTTCTCGGTTGATCTCTGATCTCCCTGACTTCAAAGACCTAATCACTGTACGGCTGTGGGCAACACGAGCTTTATAGCTTTATGTTATATTATAATAGGTGTTTCTTACTTATTCTTGAAAGTGAATGTTTACTGCTCATTGTGGGTGTGCCTCAGAATTGTCCATTCTAATCACGGTTGACATTTATTCTTTGTGCTTTAGCAAGTAGTTCTCAAAGCTCCTCACCAGAAATATCACTGATGTGTGGAAACAGTTGAAAATACTGATCTGGGATGGGGCTAAGCTGTCTGTGTTTAACTAAAAATAAAATAAAATAAAATAAATAAATAAATAAATCACATAAATGAAAAACCATGTTAACTTTGAGTGCCACTACTGTGCATTTACAAGTCTCTTGCTCACTGGGTAGCAGTGTTCTCTCATGAGTTCTCAGATGGAGAACCACTTTAAAGCTGGAGAAACAGAGGCTTAGAGGTGTCTCTGGAAGCCTCCAGAGAGGGGCCGGCTTCTAGGTCTATAAAATTTATTTTATTTAAAATAAAGGTAGAAGTTGGGTGCTGGTGGTACACACCTTTAGTTCCAGTACTTGGGAGGCAGAGGCAGGCAAATCTCTGTGAGAATGGGGCCAGCCTGATCTACAGAGCAAGTCCGAGGACAGCCAAGGCCATGCAGAGAAGCCCAGTCTCAAAAAACCAAATAAATAAATAGATAAATAAATAAATACATAAACAAACAAGCAAATAAAAATAAAGATAGAAAGGATATTGGAAATTGGGTTGGGCAGCTGGGAGGTTTACAAGCTGCCACTCCTTCCTTCTGTCTTCTGAAATGCTCACATGCAGAAATGAAATGAAGTGGACCAAGCTGTACTCTCTCCATCAGACAGAGAACAGCGTCCCATTCATCCAGCCGAACCTCCAGGGTGCTAATATTGCCTGAAGACAGATGCCCTAGCCTCTCCTTGAGGTTGGGTGTTCAGTCAGACTGTGAATCAAAGAAACACTATGGTCAAAGTGGCTGAAGCAAGCCAGCCAGACTCCATGAGCTGTTTGTTACCCAGGAAAGCCTCTCTTCTCCAGGATTTCTTTCCTTTCCCTTTTGACCTTGGGCAGTCTGTAAAGGGAGGTGTCATCCACTTGAAATTTTCTAGTTTCTAACAAAATTTCCTTCCCTTATCTGTTGTTGATTAACATGTGAAAACATGCAGGGTTTATAGAAGCTAGTCCCACAGAAGAGTAAGCATCTGCTGTGCATGTGTATGGCACAGAGCATCCCACACCTAGATATCAATGTGAGAAACTGAAAACTCACGTTTATACAAAATGCATACATTGTTTATACTAGACAAAAGGAAGAGCCCAAAGGCCCGGTGGCTAAGCACTGAATAAACAAGATGTGGTAGAGACATGTAAGGAAATATTATTCAGCCATAAAAAGATGAGGTAGTGATACTCACTAAAAATCATATGAACTCTGAAAACATTATGCTAAGTGAAAGAAACCGAAGTCTAAAGGCTGCATTTTAAAATATGAATCCATTTATATGACATGCTTGGATCAGGTAAATCTACAGATACAGAAAGCAAATTTGTGGTTTCCAGGGGCTTAAGGGACAATAAGAAAGGGGAGGGGCCACTAGTGAGTATGGATTTTCTTTTGGGGGTCATGGAATGAATGTTCCAGAATTAGGTAATAGTGATGGTTTTACAACCTTGTAAATATACTAAAACCATTGAACTTTGTACTTTAAAATGGGTAAACTTTATAGCATGTAACAGGCTTAATCTGGCTCCCCCAGGTCTACTTTTTTTCTTCTTCTTCATCAAATCAGCTAAGTAGAATGCTCCTAACTTTGGCAGGTTAATGATGGTATGAGGTGGGAGGGGACTGACTGGTGGGGGAGGTGACAGGAGGGGGGAGGGGGGCAAAAGAGGAAGGACCCCGAGCCCCACTCATATCCCTAAGGCAAGTCAGTGCTCAGTTCTCAGCTTTGTCCTGTAAAATTCACTTTGAAGGTTCTCACTGACAAGAATTCTGAGCAGGACACAAGGGGACACAGGAGACTGTAATACTTTTTATTTCCTTTATCCCAGATAAACTGTCTCCATCCTGTCTTTGAAATATTTCACTTGAGTCCACTTTCCATTTTCTTTTGAGAAATAAAGTGTTAATGGTTAGTAATACATCACAAGGAGTTGGAATGAAGCCTTGACATTTGAATTCTACAAGCCAAGTACTTTTGACTTGCCTGGTTCAGTTCAGTTTTGTTCAGTTTGCTCCAACCAGCTCAGCTATCCTGACCTTGTGACAGGCATCTGATGCCAACTCATTGATTTTAGTGACATTACTTTCTTCAGCTGCTGTTTGTTCATTCATTTCTTTAACAACTCTTTTCTGAGTCTCTTACCATGGACTTGATACCTGGCTCTGTTCTAAGGGTTGGGGGATAACATGACGAAGAAGATGTGGTGTTTTCTCAGAGAATGTAACTGGGTCAAACATTTTGTCAAAGCTCAGAGGAAAGGAACTGAATACAGGGGGAATGGCAGCTAAGAGAGCCTGTGAGCTAACAGGAAAAGCAATGTGGAAAACCACCCAGGCAAGTTCAAGGACACAGCGGGAAGGCAAGGATGGCTGAGAGGCTGAGACTGAGGAGCCCAGGGAAGGGTAAGCAGGAAGGCTTTGTTTTCATTCACCAAGGCTGCCTACCGCCACAGACTGGGTATATGGAACAACAGAATGAGACTAGAAATCTGAGCTGGCAATACCAATGGGGTTATTTCTGCTGAGGTCTTTGCCTTGTCTAGCAGAAAGCTAGGCTTCCCTGTGTTTTTATACGGTCTCTTCTTTGTCTCTGTGTGACTGTGCCCAGGCTCTTCTTCTTATGGGAACAACAGCCTTACAGGTTAGTGACCTAACCCATAACCATTTTATACGTCTAAAAGGCCCCATATCCAGATACCATTGTGTTTTAAGGAATCTGGGGATTTAGGACTTCAATGTGTGTGTTTTAGGGTGACACAATTCAACCTACTAAACGCTGGCAATCCCTGAGCATGAGTTAGGTTTTGTAGGATTTTCCTGGTTGGGGTAAGGCATTTTACCTAAAAGTAACTCATCAATAAATGGAAGGTTTTGTGTTTATAGATCTGATTACTATGTGGGAGAGAGTCCAGTAAACAGAACTGAGACCCCTTAGCCCTAGACAGAGGCAACGCTCTCTCTCAGCTCAGAATTCAATACACTGTTCTCATTTTCACTGAGGATGGTTTGCAACAGTTTATGCAAAAAGACACCAGTGTGTCCAGAAGAGCTTGCTTCACTGTTCCAAACAAATTCGGAAAAGCATAAAAGTCAACTACAGATTCCCATTCTGCAAGGCCTCTTGTCTACTTATACCACAAAACTCAACTACGAACCAGGACTAGCCACCTATGGCTTCTTACGTGAACACCTGCGGTCACCATGGCTCATTGTCAGAGAAATTTCTGCAGGTTGGTGGTTTTCTGTCTTCATCAGGGAGTTCTGGTTTCTTATCTGAGCCCCAATCACCAGCCATAAACAAAGGAGAGAGTTAGGGCTGAGCAAAGTCTACTTTTCCTCGCTAATGAGCAAAAGCTCAAACCAGAAAGATGAATCTTATTTTGTAAGCACAGGAGAGCTGTTCAGCTAGTGCCAAGCACAACTGTGGCCAGTGGAATGGATGTGTTCTCCTGGGCTGGGGTTTAAAATGGCTTCTGAGGGCCAGAAATGGCTCTGTTTATTGTGCAAAGACAGTGCGTGTCAGAGCCAGGTTGTAAAAACTATTTTCAACAGCCGAATGCCATTTACTAACCATGATCTACCTGTTTCAACTGTAACACCGTTTAGAGAGAGAGAGAGAAAGAGAGAGAGAGGAGAGAGAGAGAGAGAGAGAGAATGAGAGAGAGAGAGAGAGAGAGAGAGAGAGAGAGAGAATGAGAGAGAGAGAGAGAGAGAGAGAGAGAGAGAGAGAGAGAGAGAGAGATTCTTGTCTCTTTTTCCTCAAAGACATCTAAAGAATAAGCGTTGGAGTCACCCGTAGTCCACAAACAGGAAACACTGGTCCTATGACTTGATGTTCTTGCAGATAAATTCCCAGTGAATCTGTCTCTTCTCTCTCATTTGCAAAAGTTCTTCTTCTTTGCTTTGGCTGCCTTGTCCTGAGACAGGATCTTGTGCCCAGATGGAATCTGTGTTTAGGACTTCCATTAGCTTTTGTACTTGAATATGCCTCTAACTTCAGCATGAACAATCTATGAAAGTGACTTGTTGTTTATGTAGTTGCTCTATAATTAGGTCATTATTCCATATTGCCCCCCCTTTTCATGAAGGTTAAAAAGAAATCACAGCCACTTAGGGGTAAGTGGGGGATGCAATGTGGTGGTTCTTGCCTCTCAGCTCATCCTTGGTTCTGGCTTTCTTGATGCTCCTTTAGGTTGGGTTTCATACCAGTTAGATCTTTGGGTTTGGGTTTTGGAAGTTCAGCTGCTCCACTAAACCCACAAATGGGAGGATGAGAAACAGCCTTTAGCCCAGTTCGTCTTGGGCCGATGCTCTCTTTTCCCAAAGTAGTTTTTTCCTCCCCAGTAAATTAACGCTCCAGCAGAGTCAAAGCACTGCTACAAGTTGATTTCTGAATTTTTTCGGAGATAATTGTGTGCTCCTGCAATTGAGTGCTCCCAGCACTCAAGAGGATGAGGCAGGAGGATGTTGAGTTTGAGGCCAGTCTGGACTGCATAGCAAGACTTTATCTAAAACAAAGCAGAACAACGAAACGAAACAAATCAGTAATGTAAGGTGGGGGAGACTGGGAAAGAAATAGAACATTAGATAGCTTGGGGCTAGGGTTATAGCTCAATCATTAGAGTTTGTGTCTAGTTTTGTACTAGGCCATGGGTTTAAATTGTAACACCAGACAAGCAAGGGATGATGGCCCCATGCCTATAAACCCAGCACTTAAGACCTAGAGATGGGAAGATCGATTCAATGTTATCCTTAGCTACATAGAGAGTTTAAGGCCATCTGGGGCTAGGTGAGACTTTCTCTCAATAAAAACAAAAGCTATAAGAAAAAAAGAATCCAAAAGCCAGCTTGGCGTGGTAGATTGAAGAAAGTAGCACTCTCTTTTTATCCTTGCTATTTCTCAAAGATGTGTAGTCAGTCTAGGCTTCAACTGATGGTTATAAAGGTAAGAGCTGCCACTGGCTCGGGCTAGACAGACGACAAAGCAGCTTCCCGTTCCTGACTAGGGGCTGAGCTACCCTCTCCTTGTCCTCGGCAGCAGACTCCCTCCCTAGCCCATAGTACTGTCCAGGTTTGGTCTATTGCTATATATTGTAATAATAAATACTGGTCCCCCAAGATCTGGTCCCCCCACCACACACACACACACACACACACACACACACACACACACACACACACACACACACACGGAGATCCTCATGTACATATGCTATGTAACCTTGTCCCCCAAGCTATCCCTGATTGGTCAATAAGAATGCCTATAGTTCATAGCTGGGCAGAAGAGAGGTAGGTGGGACTTCGGTTCCAGGGCTTAGGGTCTGAGGGAGAGATCACAAGGGGAGAGAGGAAGAAGGAAGAAGATTCCATGGGGCAGTTAGATTGTGAGCGTATAACCATAAGGGTCAGCCTGTTGGAGCAGGAGTGGCTCAGGCAGAACATGTCAAGTGATGTCTTGGGGTTAGTAGAGAAGTAGATAAAATAGCATAGAGGGCTGACATCTGCCCAGCTCTAGTGCTTTAAGGCTTATTATAAATATTAAGGTTTTGTGTCTTTTATTTGGGAACTAAATGATCTAAGGTGGGGTAGAAACCCCCAAATAATACCAACACACAGCACCATGGTGCTGAATCCTTGGATAGAGGCCTGGGGCTGGGCTTTGCGGTTCTAATAGAGCATGGGGGAACAACTGCCTAGATAAGATCCTTTAACAAAATAAACAGTCAGAAGTTACAAACGTTTGTGGACATGGGAAAAAAGAGGGAACATGGATGTACAAAATGTGACTTGACATTTAGGACTGATGTCAATCTTAACCAGCTATTTGGAACCCCGTAGGAATATTTACCTTGTAGATTGTCACATGCAGAAAAACACCTGAGGGTTGATGGCATGGCCAGAACAGTTGAGTTGTGTCCACATCAGGAACTGGGACAGGGTGCCACATGCTTTGTCCCAGGAGGCCAGACACAGGTCTTGACATTTGCTTTTTCATCTCATTGACTTAGGTAGGATTTTTGCTGTCATGTCATGTCATGTCAGGACCTCTGGCTGGAGACCATGATGAAGAAAGAGCCACCACAAGACCAACTGAATCTCAGGCCCTGTTTTCAGGGCCATGGTTATCTATTCACTGCTGGACCGTGGCCCCTGCAGGCTGCCTTCCTGCCTCTCACTTTCTCCCTCAGGGTTGTTTTCTTGACCTTTCGACTTAACCCTGCACTTAAGTATTGGCGTTTGTCTCAGGTTGTGTCTTACAGTACTGGTATAGTCTTGCCTTACTCACAGGTCCTGGATGGTTGCGTCCATTTCTGTTGGCTCAGCTGCCTATTTGTTGTTGATGTCTCTAAGATAAAACTGGCAACCTTGAACCCAGATCTTCCAGGCTCAGCTCCAAGAATCTAGTGCCTTTGTTTCATGTAACCCTTTCCAGAGCCCAACACAGAAACCCCAGTTATGGTCTCTGTCTTAGAAGCTGGAGGCACACAATGGATCAGTACTTGCCCTAGGCTGAATAGTTCTCAGAGCTGGGGTTTGAATGCAGGCTCTCTAACCAGATCCCACACTTTCGGCCATTCTATAGCTGGCTACTGAGCAATTGCTCAATCGTAAACAGAGAATCATTTTGAATGCTGCTTTCTGCCCTGTGTGTGTGTGTGTGTGTGTGTGTGTGAGAGAGAGAGAGAGAGAGAGAGAGAGAGAAACATGTGTGTGTGTGTGTGTGTGTGTGTGGTGTTATGTGCTCATGCACACATGAATGCAGGTGCTCATGGAAGTCAGAAGAGGTTGTCAGATCCCCTGAAGCTAGAGTAACAGGCAGATGAAAGCTATCCAATGTAGGTGCTGGGAACTGAACTCAGAATCTCTGTGAGCAGTATGTACTCTTAATTGCTGAGCCATCTCTCCAGCCCTAATGCCTGGCTTTTTAAAATGTGGGTTCTATAGACTGAACTCAGATCTTTCAGGCCTTCGTGCTTGCAGGACAAGGTCTCTACAGGTGGCGTTATCTCTCCAGCCCCACCAGAGGAAACATAAAAATCAGGGTCCAAGTACACCAGTGTAAGGGGCAGAGCCAGCAAAGAGTAAATGCAAAGCAATCCAGGGACTGGCAACAGTGGGAAGCCATCGCCACAGTTTGGAGAGACAGAGATGCTGATGCTACTAGAGCTGAGACGCTGAGACTAACAACAGAGACTGGAGCCTAGAGGAGACAAGGCCCTTCCAGTGTTACTGAAACACCCTAACATTTCCCTCTTTAAAGCTACCACGATCACCACTGTCTCCCATTGTGTGAACTCACCACACACACAATGGCAAGGGGCCTGGGCATTGTAGTCTGCAGAGATGACAGGAAAGAGTGGGGAATGATTTCAAAATAAACAAGCAGAACACTGACCCAGATGAGTTAGGATTTTCCCGAGGTTACAGAATTTTGAATGGCAGGGTCAAGTGGTTTGAGCCAGGCTTTAACTTGCCTTTCTGAGAATCGAGGGCAAGGCGCCTGAGCACTATCCTCAGGAGTATAAATGACATTGATAGGAGCATCCACTAAAAATTGTATGGAAAAGGTCAAACAAGTCCAAATAGTGCCTAGAATATCACACACACAGCAAATTTGGCTCGCGTTATTACAGAGGTAAGAGCGTAGGAGAAGGGGTGGTCTTGGCATGGAAGCCATGGCCACTGCTTCCACTCCTAGATGATACAATGGAAACCCCAAGAGGCTGACTTCCCAGGCTGCACAGCAAAAATTGAAATGGATCTCGATGAACTCTGGGGCCAGCATGTCTGCTGCTGTTGAGCTTCCTGTTTAGTCCCAGTTCTGGGATTCTCATGCAACCAACTGCAGTTTCTCTGGGGACATGACCCAGACCTTTTTGCCTCTGATTCTATACCACTTGCTTGACATGTGACACCCAGAGGGTGCTCATTGCATATTCTGCTTTGTGAATTATTAAACAGCCCGAAGAGCTGCAGGTGATCGTGGGAGCTGGCTTTCCCAGGCTGTCTCAGAATTTTCAGCTTGGTGGTGAGGTGCTGAGGCAGGAGGTAAAAGGACATTCTCTCCTCAGGAGCCTTCTAGGCCATCTCCACGGTGCGTTCCTGAATGCCTGGCTGTGCTATTTCTTCCGGTTCTGTACTGCTTCCCCATCTTCCTCCCCAGAGAGGCTACTCCCTGACCGACCCCCTGAGTAATCCTTCAGTGGTGCCAAG
The DNA here is from genome assembly GCA_028551405.1 of Uromys caudimaculatus. Taxonomy (NCBI): domain Eukaryota; kingdom Metazoa; phylum Chordata; class Mammalia; order Rodentia; family Muridae; genus Uromys; species Uromys caudimaculatus. Next base: position 86,254,673 of record CM052707.1, on the reverse strand, counting down.
GTGAGGATAGGAGAGAGAGTGGGCAAACTGTGCCATCTAAAAAAGACAAGAGTGGTATGTGGAAGAAGAGAAATGGTGATAAGTCAGTATTGAGACACCTTTGAAGGTCCTTGAGGGATAGAATTCACCCATGCATGTCTGGCGGAGACAAGGCTAGACTTGAACAAATGTGTTCTATTTGTACCTTTGCATGGACTTGTATAATGCACCCAAAACAAGTCACCCACCTCTGCTTCTGTTTCCCCACACAAAGAAGAGGGCAAAGATGATATTCCACAAATGTTGGAAAGGTTCTTCATAATGGTTAGAGACGGTTGTGCCAAATTGAATATTGAATTGGTTTTTAGCGTGAGGAATTGGCTACAACTAATTTTTTTTTTTTAACTGTTGTAACAATTCTATCACTGAGGAATGTGCTTTGAAGTTTCATCTTGCCATCAAGAAGAGCTAGGTATCTTGTTAGACATGTGAGCATATTTACTTAACAGACATCATGGATTGTATACCTGATAATGGCTCCCTGTCTCCTTGGCTCACAAAAGAGCTGCATCTACTGCCTACACAAGACAACTGTGAACTCACTGTGCATCCCTGAGAAGTGTTAGGATTTTGTGGAATGCCATGGCTTTTTTTAACCTGGCCACTGCAGCCCCATTCTATGGACCTTATTTGTGTTTAAGTCTCTCTTGTGCTGAAGTCTGTGCATCATGGCAAGCCATCTTCAGTCCTTCCTAAACAGTGCCACCAAGTAAGTGAATACTGATTCTCTCAAATGTTTTGACTTACACATGATTCCTGGCATCATGTTAGTGGAATACCTTGAGTACTATCACTAATTAGTATTCCACTGTCTTTTAAGAATGAATAAATCTAGCAAAAGCAGATATGTATAAATATACAGCAAAAAGCATAAATGTAGAGCAGATAGCTATATATTAAGTCCTAGCGTTCTTAACGAAAAGAAACTGGAATTTTAGAATTTGTTACTCAAGAAACAAATATTGACAAGTTTAATTTGTTAAATGTTTTAAATGAATAGATATTTTATTAATATGCATACAAATAACAAATCTATAATTTATTAATTATACTTTACTAATCATTTTATATATATAATTTGAAGAATATTTGCATATTTATGTAGAGGAAACAAAATCTTCAATGGATCTTGGATATTGTCAGTGACTGTATAGAAACTCCTTGTAAGAGCTACATAGACCTCCCAGAAGCTGAACTCCACGTGTTGGAAGCCATAGTTTATTAGTCAGTGAATACCTGTGATGAAGTACGTAAGACTAGTGGCTTTATTAACACAGGAAATTTATTTAGCTAATAGTTCTGGGTGTTCACAGACTTGGTACCAGCATCAGTGTGATCCCTTGGTGAGGGCTTAATGGGGGAAAAAATCACCATGACCTAGAGAGTGCTCAAGGAGGAGAGACTACACCACCATACAAGAAGCTAGAAAGAGTCAAGGTCAGGCTTGCTTGCTCTTTTTTTTTTTTTTCTTTTTCCCAAGACAGAGTTTCTCTGTGTAACCCTGGCTGTCCTGGAACTCACTCTGTAGACCAGGCTGGCCTCGAACTCAGAAATCCACCTGCCTCTGCCTCCCAAGTGCTGGGATTAAAGGCGTGTGCCACCACTGCCCGGCCTTGTTTGCTCTTATAACAAACAAATCTTGAAAAAACTAGCTGGGATCTCATGAGAACTCTCAATCCTTTCTGAGGATGGTGCCCCAGGGACCTAATAGACCCCACTCAAAGACCCACCTAATCTTCCCAGACTGTGTAACCAAGGACCAAGCCTCCAACACGTGAACCCGAGGTAGTGAAGCCAGGTAAGAACTGTGCCACACCCCCAGCCCCAGAGCTTTATTATGTAAATGACTTCAGTTGTCATTTTCTTTATCTTACATTGCTTAAGTGCTATCTGTTTTAAAGACTTCATCTTGTTGAATAACCAGGCCTGGACCTTTCAGCAGCCCCTTTCTCTCTTCCTTTCATCCAGTGAAGTCTTCACATGGCACAGGCCCATGTCTTCTTGTTGGTCAACCTGTTGGCTTCTAATGGCTTTTTCTTACTAAGGAATCAAGATTGTCAGCTGCAGATAGTGCTTTTTGGACTAGCATAGATTAGAATTTTATGAAAAAAAAAGAGGCGCCGGTGATCTATTGGATGTTTGTGGATTGTTTAGTGGAATTCGTGGTCATCAACTAGACAAGCAGTGTTTCCACCGGCAGCCCCACCTCCGCTTGGCTCAGTGCTTAAAGCCAACATTAAACAGTACTAGGCCAACAGCCCTGGCCTGGGCAGTGTCCCTGCAGACACCTCCTAGGCCTGAGGGAAAGCCAGAAGGGTTACAAGGCTGCATTTAGCTATACTCAGCACAAATGTTTCACTCAGCCCTTGACCAGGTTCATTCTAAGCCATTACCCGCCCTGCTATCTGGGGTCCCTAGGGGAGTTTTTTTTTTTTTTTTTTTTTTTTTTTTTTTTTTTTTTGAGTGGAAATGCAAATTTAAAAAAAACAAAAAAACAAAAAAAACCAAACTGGAAACTTTGCAACCAGCAACCCACCCAAGGCTAGGAGTAAAATGGAAAGAAAGAAAAAATGAAAGAAAGCAAAATAAAGAGAGGAAAAAAAGCCCAAGTGAAAGAAACAGGATGAGACAAGAACCTTTCTTCCTTGTGAACAGCCAGGGGCTGCGGAAGGAGGGGCGAGAAACATGGAGAAGGGCCTGGGTTTATTTTTAACGCCAAGCTACAGGCAAAGTCTGTGTCCTTTTCTTTTAAAAATAGCCTTTTAACTTCTTGAAGCATTTTGACTCTATTCTGTTTGAGAGTTAATGCCCCCTGTGTGGCTGGCGACTCCCACTGGACCTTTGCCCATGACGGGCTCACCGGCCAAGTAGTCAGAGCATGGAAAAATCCCAGCATTTTTCTCCAGAGCACTCCTGCTTTTCACATGTATCCAAGCTCTGTGTACCAAGGGGCTTAGCAGCCGGGCTGCCTACCAGCACCCAAACTCTCTTGCAAAAGTTAATGGTTAGGAAAAAAAAAAATCCTCTCTTTAAGATAGTTTGAATTAGTGAGCTAGGATGTCCAGCCGTGCTGAGGTCCACTGTAATTATGCATTCTTTGTTGTCTATGAACAGTGTGGAACATACCCATGCGCACAGATTCAGACACTCACACACAGAGACAGACACACACAGAGACAGACAGACATACACAGAGACAGACAGACACAGAGACAGACAGACATACACAGAGACAGACAAACACCACACACACACACACACACACACACACACACACACACACACACACACACACACACACACACACACACACACGAGTGCGTGCGCGCCCGGCTGGTGGGGTGGCTCACCAGAACAGATTTGTGTGAACCCAACGGATCTCTCTACTTTTGTTGAGGGCATGTGATGTGCCTGGCTGTTCATGCCGTTAATGCTCTTAGGGGCAGTTATAAGAATAGTCCACGGTATAGAGCAGTTGTTTCTAAGGCTGCAGACCTTTAATCCAGTTCCTCATGCTGGGGTGGCCCCAACCATAAAATTCTATTCTTTGCTACTTCATAACTTCAATTTTGCTACTGTTACGAATCCTAATGTAAATATCTGTGTTTTTCAACTGTCTTAGGTGACCCCTGGGAAAGGGCCATTTGACCTACAGGTTGAGAACTGCCATTGCAGAGGAAGAAGCCTGGCCTCGGGGGACTGTTAAAGCATCTGTGACATCCAGACACTGAGTGGGTGATTCCAAGGCCTTTCGCGCATGCTCAGTAAGTGGTCTTTCACCTGCGCCACATCTCCAGCTCGCTATGGCTGCTTCAGGGCTCTCTGGTCTTTTGTGTTTTTCAGGGAATCTGCCTATTTCATCTAAGTTGTCAAATGCATTTTATACACTTCTTCACAGTACTTCCTTATTACCTTTGAAATATTCTCATAATTTACAGTGACAAACTCTCTCTCCTTGAATTTGTTTATTTTGGTGGCAGACCTAGTTTTGTGCTGGGCTTGCTGGTATGAAAGCAGGAGGCAGTGAGGGTATTAGTTATTTTAGATCAGGTTGGCTTACAGAAAGGGAGTACAGGAGAGAAGGTGGGAGAGACAGAGATAGAGACAGTGCAATAGAGGTAAATAAGTAGATAGTAGGTAGGTAGGTAGGTAGATGATAGAGGGAGGGATGGATGGGTGGGTGGGTGGATGGATGGATGGATGGATGGATGGATAGATAGATAGATAGATAGATAGAGAGTTGGGGGTACGAGAAATTCCAGGATAGTTCAGAAGGCTTCAGGGTAGCAATTTCTCAGCTAAGCTTGGGAGAGGACATGAATCTGTACTGGTGGCACAGGAAAATATAGAGATAAGGTACTTCCCAGCTCCTGGTTTAGTTGCCTCTGAGACCACATGAGGCTCAGTAACAATGAAACAAATCATTCATTAACAGCCAGCTCTTGCTTCCATTTCTCGAGCTTGAATACATTGGTGCTGGACTTAAGTGGAGTTTAGATAGCTGAGAAAACAACTGTTCCTTGCACCCATGACTGCTGTTAACTCCTTGACACACTTTGAAATGAACGGATTTGATTTCCTCCAAGTACGCGTTTTATTTTAAGATTCTGGCTTTGCTGAAGAAGTCACAGGAAGGTGGGTAAGTTTCCTGGGCCCTGGCTTACAGCCTCCTCTCCTTGAGAAGCTACTGCAGCAGTGTCATTGCTGGTCACATTCAGTCTTGCCCTTGAAGAGATCTTTCCCATAAACACTTGCAGCTGAAACAGAGAAACTCTATCTTAGGCTGCTCCGCCTGTGACTTTTTCTTTCTTTCTTTTCTTTCTTTCTTTCTTTCTTTCTTTCTTTCTTTCTTTCTTTCTTTCTTTCTTTCTTTCTTTCTTTCTTTCTTTTTTAAATTTCTCCTGTGTGTCACAGAAATTCCAGAAGGCTTTAAACACCCCAACAAGAACAGAGCCTTGCGTTTTTGTTGGTGAGGTTGGGGTTTTAAGTTTCCTTTAAGCATATCATTCAGCTGGCAAGTGGTCTAGGTCTCTCTTGTTTTCTTGGCCCCATATCTGCAACTTGCAGATATGTCTGTGGGGGTGGAGGTTTGCCCCACCACTGGCTAACTGGGTGACCTTGCACAGGTCATTCAATGCTCTGAGCCCTGTTATCAATGCCTGCAAGATAAAGATCTTATCACCTGCTCCACCTTGCAGATGAAGGCTAAGCAAATCAAAATGTAGGTGAAAGTCGTCCCTTAAGCATATGGCCCTACAAAGTCAGTCATAGGCACTGCCACTGCCCCGCCATCTGCATTCATTTGCTCCTGATTGCTAATGTGCAAGAAATTCCATTGGCTTTGAAGTTGAATGAGGTTCTACTGCTTTTTTCCTACATCATGTGGAGCAGGTCATGTTGTGAACCTTGGCTTCCTCATACATAAAACAGGGACCATTTAAGCCCACATTTATTGACCCATGTCTTGGTGTATGCATATTCACCTTTACTTGAACTCTATGAGAACTAAGGCTAAAATTACCATGGAAAGCCCCTGACATACATTTGGAACCCTTTGGTTTTCCTAAGTGGTAAATCCATTTCCTCTTTCTTTCTTTCTTGAAAACTAGACTATGGTAAAGCCCAGCTGCTGTTATGTCTGCATCTCTGAAGAGAGGAATTTTCCTCTCAGTTGCTGGGAACACCTCTGTCTTCCTAGTATTTCATCCTGGATGTTTGTGGCTAGATCCCAGTGCTTTGTTCATTGCTCAAACATGCTTTAAATTCTCACTGCAAGTTAGTAGAGTAGGGAAAGATAGAGGAGAGCTGTATTATATTATACAGATTCTTTAACGGTGTATATGAAAAAACCCCAATTGTCTGGTGGCTAGTAAAACTAACGTGAATCAGCACCATCATGGGAACAAGAAGGAAATGCACTTTAGGAAGGGCTGGTACAGGGTACAGTGGAGAGGGGGTTGTGTACTCACCCCATGTGGTGATCAGATTCTTGCAGAAATGATATAATAGGTTCTGGAAGGAGGTTACTATCAGAATGGTATCAGAACAACCATCCGAGAGGAGTCTTAAAGGGCAGGAGATATCTTTTAAGAGAGGAATGTGTTGTCTTCTGCTTTCTTTCTTTGAAAGAATTAAGAATTGGAGAAGGTAGGAAGCACCACTTTGCATTTGTACAAGATCAGCAATTTCTAAGGAGTAACTAGGAAGCTCAGCTCGTGTGATGGTTCATTTTAAGGAATTATCATATTTTGAATTATGTATATGCTTTTGTGTCTACACACAAAGCATACATACAAGTGCCTGTTGAGGCCAGAAGAGGCAGTGGGTCTCATGGAGCTAGAGTCACAGGTTGGTGTAAGCCACCTGATGTACATTCTTGGGACCAAACTTGGGTCCTCTGCAAGAGCAATAAGTGGCCTTAACCACTGAGCCATCTCTTCAGTCCCAAGGTCATGTATATGAAAAATGGACTTGGATGGTAGTGAGGGCAAAGCCAAAAGGAGCATAGCCAAAATATCAAGCAATGGAGAAGGACATCAGGTAAAAGGGCATGGGGTTATTACCAAGGCAACTCCCTCCTTTAACAAGGGAAGCATGACATTTTATGAGGAGAGCCAGTACTTAGTCCTATAGGAAAACGCTGAAGGGGATGGCAAATTCCTGAGCATGCTTAGTTAAGACATGCATTCCTGAGCATGCTGCATTCAAAGTTGTAATTTAAGATGGGAAGCTAGCAGACACATTTTCCATCACGCTTGGCTCAAAGTCATGAGCAGATGTTTAAAAAGTTAACATGGTGGTCAGGGATGCCTCTGGGCATGCTAAGCTGGCATCATAAAGTTTTAACGGAAACTAAAGGAGACGACACTTTGAATTAATATTGGTGTTTGCCCCTGGAAGTGCTTGTGTTGCTTAGTGACTGCACAGGGCAGAACTGGAGACAGAAGGCAGAAGTTGTAGGGCATTCCTTTCTATCCATGTCATGCTCTGGGCTATGGTAAGTGCTGGCTTGTGAAACGCTTTTAAAGCAGTGTCGGCTGGTAGAATATACCAAAGGTAGTTTGAAGAAAAGACTGCAATTTGAAATTGTAAAGGGATATCGAAACAAAATACACTAGGAATGAGAACAGGTAGTAAAAGCTGCTGACATAAGTTTACAGTAAATTCGAGAGACCTATGCAAAGCAACCATTTCATAAAATATTGTAATCAGGTGAAACCTAAGAACAAATTATTTAAATCCTATGATTTGGGAAGTCATTAGCCACTGATTATATCTACTCAAACAATAAAATCAGGTAGAGATAATTTTCATACAGGCAAATATCACTAAGTTTTCACGGAACAGATAAAGCATATAAAGAATATGAAAAAAAAAAACCTCCCCAAATGTACTTTATTAGACAAACATAATTGTGAGTACCAAATAAGAAAGGATTGTAGGACAAATTATAAACCAATCACATTCCTAAATACAAAAACGTAAAGTCAGATAAAATTTATGAAGATAGTAACTTCAAAAGTGGGAATAATATTACAGCATAGCCACGTTGGGTTTATCCAGGAAAGCAAGAATGGTTTAATGTTTGAAAAATGTGTTAACTATAATTTACCACGTGAAGAAAACGTGAGAGGATGCCTGCTGCCATGTGGGGCCCGGCGGCGGGTGCCACTGTGATGAGCAAGTGTGTAGTGTTGAGATGGGAGAGAAAGAGAAGCAGAATGGTGTGTGCACTATGAAGAGAAAAGAAACTGGAAATGCAAGGGTGGAACCGGAAATGCAAGAGTGGAACCGGAAATAAGAGGGTGGGACCGGAAATACGAGGGTGGTGAGGAACAACCTGATAGGAGTAGCCTGTACTGCCCTCTAGGACCATTTCTGGGTCCATGGCCCTGCAGCAGCAAGAGTCCGTGTTGATGGATATCTATGGCCCATGTTACCACCAAAAGCCATGTGGATGTCACTGGTCTGAGATACTGCCTGGGTCCATGTTGGTAACTGAGGGCTGAGCTGAACTGCAAGCCCACCTACCGCCTAGGCAGCATGGGAAAGCTGGCCCTGGTGGCATGGTGTAGGAGAGTTGGTCCTGATTGTGTGTGTGTGTGTGTGTGTGTGTGTCTGTGTGTGTGTGTGTGTGTGTGTGTGTGTGTGTGTGTGTGTGTTTGGTGGGGGCTGTTAAGGTTTGGTATGTTGCTATATATTGCAATACTAAATACTGGCCCCCAAGGTCTGGTTGTCCCCAAGGACAAGGAAATCCTCACATACACCAAATCATGTATATAACCTTGTCCCCTAAATTATCCCTGATTGGTCAATAGAAGTGCCTACAGCCTGTAGCAGTACTTAGGTTCCCGGGCTTGGGGTCTGAGGCAGAGACCACAAGGGAGAGTGAGGAGAGAGGAAGCCACCTTGGGGTAAGGGATCCTGAGAACTGACTATGAGGGCTGGCCAGTTGGAGTAGGAGCAGCCCAGGGGGAACATGGCAAGTGATATCTTGGGGTTACTGATGGAAGTCGACAAAATAGCATAGAGGGTTGATATCTGCCCAGCTCTAATGCTGTGAAGCTTTATTATAAATATAAAGGTTTTGTGGCTTTTATTTGGGAACTAAATGATCCAAGGTGGTGTAGAAACCCCCGATTAAATATTTACCGCAATAGGGAGCCAGTCCTGCCTCTCCCAGCCCGGGCAAAGCTGGAGAGCTAGCCCTGGTGGTGTAGGCACAGAACTGGCAGACTGACTAACTCAGCTACCACCCAGGCCCAGATCCAGGGCTTTGAGTTGGCCCACCCCAACATCTACTCAGTTTTTGAACTGCCGGAGTGGTGAAGGAACCAGTCCTGCAGATCCACAGCTCTCCATGACACAGGGTAACAGCAGGATATCCGAGAGGAGCCCCGGTGAGGGTCCAGTATTGATGAAGCAGCAGAAGCCAGAGGCCTCAAACCGGACCAAGAATGACTCATTGCAACGAACATTTGCAAGGAAAGATGTGTGGAGCAGTGAAGACACTGTGGGACACACTGTGACACACTACAGCTTCCACAACAAGATATTTAATTTTTTATTTTTTGTTTCCTTTTGTGGGGGAGAAGGCAAGGGCAGAGGGCAGATATGGAGGGATGAGGAGATGAGGGGGACTGGGGAGCATGATGTGACATTCACAAAGAATCGATGAAAAGTGAAAAAAAAAAAAAAAAAAAAAAACCACATGAGAGGAAAACCCCACGTAATTGCTTCCTTAGAGGAGGACGTTCTTATTATTTTTTTCTAAGATGAAACTTTCCTATTAGAAATCAAATACAAATAGAAGGAAATTTTCTTAATAAAATAAAGTATACCTATGATAACTTTGTAGAAAATATCACTGGTCAACTTTTGCAATTACTCCTTTTAACCCTAGGACTAAGATGAGATGCCTATTTACTCTTTCTACGCAATCACTACTTGGAGGTCTGGGTCAGGGTCGTGAGACAGGAAGAGGAAGACAGAAGGACTGTAAAATCAAATGTAACCATTATTCGAAGGCACAAACTCCATCACAGATCCTAGTGAAACTCAAACACACAATATGAATTAATATAAGGGGCTGACGAGTTACTAAATACAATCCAGCATAGAAACAATCTTCATTCTCACATGACATCAGAAGTTCTAAAATAATAATAAACACCTTAAAAGCCATTTCTTTCCATGTTATTTACTAAACCCAAACAAGTCCTCCCTGTCTTTTTTGGGATACTTGGCAAGACGATTGAAAAAATCATATGGATGAGCAAGGGACCAAAAAATTACAGAAGACCAAGCTAGGCAGTCTCTCTGCGCCCTGCAAGCATATCATCTGGGTTCAATCGAAACATAGAGCTGTCCCGGGTATTATGGAGGAGCAACTTACAATGAGGAGGTGCTGGGTAAGGAAGAGGTAGAAGAAACTTGACCTATCTTCTTAAAATACAAGGTGGAGTGTGGAGGGCAAACTGACAAACCAGGCAGTGCCCAGCCACTGACACTGTACAGTGGAGAGGGATCACAGGGGCATCTGTGTAAAGCCATAGCTTTGGGGTAGTCACCTTTTTTGGTGGATCACAGCCATGAATCTGGCCTTAGACCTTAAGCTGTAGGACTAGAGGTTTAGAAGAGCAGAAAGGATGAAGGATGAGTTGGAATCCTCCAGTCACTTCTGTGGCTGTTGCCTCATTTGCTATGGTATTGGTAATGTAGCTTATTCCTTCCTAAGGTCAAGTTGAAATTAGGTTCCCAGATGTCTTAGCTAGGGTTTCTATTACTGCAACAAAACACCATGACCAAAAAGCAAGCTGAAGAGGAAAGGGTTTATTCAGTGTACACTTCCAGATCATAGTCCATCACTGTGGGAAGTCAGGACAGGAACTTAGGCAGGGCAGGAACCTGGAGGCAGGAGCTGATACAAAGGCCATGGAGGGGTGCTACTTACTGGCTTGCTTTCCATGGGTTCATCAGCCTGCCTTCTTATAGAACCCAAGACTACCAGCCCAGGGGATGACACCACCTATCATGAGCTGGGCCTTTCCCCATTAATCACTAATTGAGAGAATGCCTCACAGCTGGATCTCATGGAGGCATCTCCTCAACTGAGGCTTCTTCCTCTCAGATGATTCCAGCTTGTGTCATGTTGACACACAAAACCAGCCAGCACATCAGAGTAACTAACACCGTTGAGATATTGTGGGGTTTTAAAGATTAAGTCGGTAAAAGGGATTAATCTTTCTCACTTACTGTGTTGGTTTAAATAGGAATGGCCCCCATAGATTCTTGTGTTTGACTGACTGGCCATAGGGAGTGACACTATTAGGAGGTGTGGCCTTAATGGAGGGAATGTATCTTTGTTGGAGGAAGTGTGTAACTGTGTAGGCGGGTTTTGAGGTTCCCTATGCTCAGGCTCCACCCAGTGCAGAAGAAAGCCTGGGTGCCTATGGAAGATATTTTCTCTTTCTGGTTGCCTTTGGATCAAGATGTAGAACTCTCAGCTCCTCCAGCACCATGCCTGCCTGCACACCGCCATGCTTCCCACCATGATGATAATGGACTGAACCTTTGAAACTGTAAGCCAGCCCCACTTAAATGTTTTCTTTTATAAAGCTTGCCTTGGTCATGGTGTCTCTTCACAGCAATAAAACTCAAACTAAGACACCTACTTTTTCCCTCAAAGTACTGGATGAGTCACCGGGGAGTGGATTGTTACAAATGAGGGAAAGCTGCATGTTTTCTCTCTTCCATGTACCTGCTTTTGCTGTCTTGTTTCCCCCATAATTGAACCAACAGAAGGCCCTTGCTGGTGCCATGACCATGGGACTTGTAGAACTAGGAACCAACATTAATCTCTATATAATAAAGGACACAGTCTTGAGTATTTTGTTAGCAACAGAGCATGGGCTAGAGTACCATCCCATTGTGAAGACCTTCACAGGAAAACAGGTTCCCTTCATTTTCATATCCCAAAGTTCTATCAAATGTTCTTCTCCTAGGCAACTTGAACTTAGAACCAGAGGAAATCCATCTCTCAGCGATGATAACAACAGAGCAAGCCAAACAAAAGTAACACTAAAGCTACTGTAATTAAGACTAAAGAGAAAGGACAAGAGGTGGCTTATCTGACTGGATTCTGGGTAAAACCCTCATGACAATAGACACCATAAAAACTGAAAAGGCAAAGCGAAGATTAAAGAAGGTGTTTGCAACACATAAGCACCAATGAATGAATATGAGGTAGAATGTGAAAAGTGCCTGCAAATCAGTATGACAAGTTCCAGATCAAGGGAAGGAATCCAACTAGCCAATCTCATGTTTTAAAAGGATCACACTACTGAGCATCATATATTGTTGTCAAGGTTTTATTGGGCCCTAACTATGCATTGTTGTAATGCTTTGTGTGTGTTAATACACATAATCCTAGCAATAACTCTGAATTCTAGCCCTATTCTATTTCTGAGAGGGAAAGTGGGGCCAATATTATGTAACCACTAAGTAGTAAAGGCAGAGTTTGGCTACAAACCTGGACTCTTAACTACTTGTCTGTGTCCTTAACTTGGTAAATTTAAACGTTTGACAGTATTTCATCATCAGCAAGGCTTTGGCAAAAATGAGCAGCTGCACACTAGCTAAGTAGTTTGATTTTACCCATGAAGCTGATGAGGGGTGTTAGCCTGTAAGATATCATTGTCTAAGTCCTTAGCTTAGCTTAGCTTTGTAACATAGGGGAATGCATGGGAAATTTTATTGACATATTGCTTATAATGATGCTCTGATATGAATTTTCTTGAGGAGACTAAACACTTATCAGGTCCAGAAAGGATAAGACAGATAGACAAAAGAAAAGATTCCACCTCAGTCTAGCTTAGTGAACCAGTGAGTTTAATTGGGGTTACTTACAGGAGTATGGTTTAGAGGTACTGATAGGAGTAGGGGTAACTTGTGGGCAGCTACACCACTGAAGAAGAGTCCTTTCCCCTTTCCAGCAATTACAGATTGAATATATAACCAGAGGAGGTGGAAGACCTTGTGTACAACCTCGTGCATCCTTCTGGCATCCACAACAGAGTGAGTGTTCATAGCTCCATTCTTGTGAGGGTTCCACATGGGTAATCCTAGCTGATTTCAGGACAGCAATGGCCATGCCCTGCCCAGAGGACAGAGTTCCACAAGTACAAACACAGAGTGTTGAATATTCATATAATGGAATTATAGATATGAAATAATCTAGATGTAACTTTTGCATACAGCACTGATCAAACCGCAGTGGCACATGCAGAATGTGATACCATTTACACAAAGTTTAAAGGAGTACAAGCCAACAAATGGTTTACTTATGTAGTAAAATTATACCACGTGAGAAAGCTAAACTCGAAATCTAGGGTAATGCCTTCTGTTATGTAATGGATGACAGGATGAATGATGGGGATAGGAGCATGCAGGAAAGGAAAATCGTCTAATGTCATATCATCTCAAGTAAAGAAAATATGGGAAAATATGAAGACGTGGTCATGACCGTGGGGTGCTCAGTAGTTTGGATATAGATGTCCTGCAAAGGTTCTGGTGTTAAAAAGTCTTGTTCCATAGAATGGATGCGTTGGGGGTTGAGGGGATGATAGACCTTTTAAGAGGTGGGGCTTATCAAAAGGTCTTTAGACCTGTGGACGTTCTCCACAGGCTGGGGTGTTTGCACAATCAGTCCCCTGTTGGTGGTATAGGGAGGTTATGGAACCCTTAGGAGGTTTAAGCCCAGCTCTACCTCCTGTGCATTCTTGGTTCACTCATTCACCAAGTGGTGAGCAAGCCGACTGAAGCTCCTGCCACCATGGTTCCCATTGCTGTGCCTTTGCTGTTATGATGAGCTGTACCCTCAAACTGTGAGCTAAAATAAACCCCTTTCAGGTGTTTGGTTGGTGGAGGTAGAGGGAGGCAAACAAACAAACTAAACCCTCAAAACTAAACCAACCAAACTAACAAAATAAAACAAAACCAAACAAAACACAAATCGAGGAGGCATGCCCTTGAAGGGGACAATCTGATCTGGCCTCTTTCTCTTTCTCCTTTTCACTTCCTGGACAATGGGATGCATAGTTGGTTCTACTGTGCACTTGGGTTGAGACGTGGGGCTCCACCACAGCACTCAAATGCAGACTAGAATCTCCAAACAAGATTTTCATCTTTATTCATCACTGTCATTGTATTATTGTCTGGTCCCAAGAAATCCTTTTTCCCAAAGTCTGGCATTTAGACAAAAGCTAGCATTCCATTGGGGATTTGAGAGAATAGTCCTTTCCTACTAAAAGGAATCATTCTCTTTATTTAACAAAGGGAGCTCAGGCTCTTCCACTAACAGATGCCAGTGGTGCCTATTAGCATATCATACACCTGTGGTGCCTATTAGCATATCAAGGCCTATGCTAGCTTCTAAGCTTCTTCAGTTCCTACTAACAAGTACCTGTTATACAGCTCATAGGGTCCCCTCCTCCCAGGTACCCTTGAAACCACCCCCACCACCACTGCCCCCAGTCTCTCCGAAAGACTGTCTTGGTGGTTTGGAATGAACTTTTTCCTTCTCACCCACAGAGTAGCTTTCTGATTTCTTTACTGGTGTCCATTCTATCCATTACTCATAAGTGGGGAACGTCAAACTCACGTGGCCTGGCCCACCCATGCTGCCTACCTTACCTTCATTCTATCCCTTGTTCATGTTGCCAGCCCATAGGGACAGCTCATGGGACAAGATATAACTCCATGGCTCCAAGCTTTTATTCATCCACCTAGTCTGTAGCAATACCCTTCTCTATTTAAAAAGTTCTGTATCATTTATGGTTTGAAATACCTTGTTTAGAAAAATACCAGAGAGACCACAATCTTCATAGCATCAATATTCATCATAGCTAAAACATGAACGCAATCTAGGTGTCTAGTCACAGCTGGATAAACAAATGTGGTGAATTCATATGTGGTAAACTCATAAGGTGGAACAGTATTTAGTCATAAAGACGGACAACGTTCTGATGTATATTGTGATGTTAATGAACCCGGACGATAGCATGCTAAGCAAAGCAAGCTCAGTAGTGGGTAACTCTACTCACTTGAGTACCCAGAGGAGCCCAGAGCAGTCAAGTTTATAAACCCAGAAAAGAGACCAGAGATTAACAGGAGCTGGCAGGAGGGGAGATGGAGATTGCTGTAACGGATGTAGATATGTATTCAGGGAAGTTGGAATGTTCTGGCAGGTCAATGATGGTGATGGTGAGGCGGCACTGGGGGACATGTGACCTGTCCAAACACTACACTGAAATCTGGCTAAAATTGTACATTTTTAAGTGCACACATTTTACTCAAATAAACACATAAGCAAAAGAACAAAAAATAAACCCAACCCTGAAAGACAGCTTATATTATTAGACATCTATTACCTGTCCCCTCTTCCCCATGGGATGTTCTGTTTTCCCAGTGGTATCTTAGTTCCCTGTCTTCTTCTGCTCTCTGTCTGTCACTTCAGTGATGACAGTGAACCCCAGCTTATCACTGAGTACTCACTGCAAAGTCTTAGGGTGATCTTTTTGGAAACCTGGATCAGTTCATTTTCTTGCAGACATAAGGAACCCCAGACTGACAACAGAGGCTATGGGGGAAGAACATTCTTGGGGGCACTGACAAAGTCTGGGTGAGGGGGGGGGCATTGCTTTTTCCACGTTTAACATGAAAACTAAACAAAACCTATGCCATTTGGGTTAAATTAATATCCAGCTCTCTGTACTGGACCACAAACCTGGAAGCAACTGAGGGTCAGATGTCCTGACAAGGACAATTTCAGCTTCGTCAGAGATGCCATCAGGAGGAGGGATTAAGGTCAGAACGGCAAGGGGAGGGTCTGGCTGTAAAAGCTTCTTCAGTTTGTAAAGGACACTGCTAAGGGAGCCATAGTGGCTGTGGAGATGGACCAAAGGACTGTCACTCTTGACTCGCTTCTGTGTCTGAAGGCAATGTAAGTGGGAGCCAAGAGGAATGCAGTCTCCTTTAATTAGCTCGAGGAGCCAGGTAAGGTAAATATTTGGGACCGAGACAGCTGGAGGTTGGGATTTCAGCCTAGAATAACTGAACTAACAAATTGCCAAGAGACCCAGAGAGCCAAAGCCATGTTCAAAGA
The DNA here is from genome assembly GCA_028551405.1 of Uromys caudimaculatus. Taxonomy (NCBI): domain Eukaryota; kingdom Metazoa; phylum Chordata; class Mammalia; order Rodentia; family Muridae; genus Uromys; species Uromys caudimaculatus. Next base: position 86,238,970 of record CM052707.1, on the reverse strand, counting down.
GAAAAGTGTTTCTTAGCTTTAGAGAAGTAGAAAGAAAAAAAAATCAGCCATGGTTACTAAGATGGCCCAGTGGGTAAAGGTACTTGCTGCCATGCCTGACAATATGAGTTTGAGCCCTGGGACCCCCATGGCAGAAAGAAAGCTGACTTCCACAAATTATCTTCTGATCCCCCTTTCTCCTGAACAAGATAAAAGATGTAGAAAAACTGTTAAGAATCAAAGCAGAACATTAGATGAACATTACGAAGGCACGTCTATACTTTATTTGCATATTGTATTACAATATACATTTATGCAAATTTTTTTCCTGAGTATTTTTTGAGACTCATTTTCTATGTAGTTGATTTCAAACTCATGATCCCCCTGCCTATGCCTCTGAATTGCTGAAATTGCAGGCATATCTCATGAGGGACAATGTATATGGATTCCTTTATATTAAAAAAAAAATCGAATTTCTAGATGGACACATATTTAACTTACTGCATTTACTAGCTCATCCCTGTCTGAAGTGGTGCTAAAGAAAAATCCTGTCATTGACATGTTTAAGACTTTTCGGTGCTTTTATTTTTCTTGGGATAAAACCTGACTTCTACTGCACAAGTGTGCCTCTAAGCTGGGGTAGCAGTTATGGTAACAGTTGTGATGGAGATTCTCCAGGAAACCCAACAGGTCTCCAGGAAGGCCCACACGGTCTGGCTCCTTGCCCCATCTCTGTTCCCACCCACTGGACTTGGAGCAGGCATGCTGTTTCTTTCAGTGACTGTATGGAGCTGCTATGGAGCCTCTTCTGATCCCCCCAACCCCCAGCCACACTCATGTGTACTTTATTTTCAGATATTAATTGCTCAGAGAGGCCTTTCCTGCCCTGTCCCCACCCCTAGTCTAGAATGTTCTCCCTGGCTACTTTGTACTTACCTATGGTCATTTCCTTCCAACCGTGACAATCTGGAAAGGTCTTGTTTGTGCATTTATTATCTGGGCCAGCTACCAGATCTAGGTGGGGGACTTGTCTGTCTTATTTACTAGCCTGAAAAAGTCTTGATAAGTGACACCACATGGATGACCAGATCCTCTTCTTGGAGCTGAATCAAATGACCCTATCCTTACTCCCCAACTTCCAAAACCCACCCTGGTGGGCTTGCTGAGCGTAGAAGGGCCATTCCTTTGTATGTAACAGAATAACAACTCTTGGTCCCAGCTCTTTAGAGATGTTTCCTGATGGCTTCTGGAAGGCTACTCTCCCCCTTTCAGGTTATTTGGGGAAATTTCTAAATCTGATCAATACAACCATACCTTTTCCAGTTGTCTTTATTTCTGTCTGTGTGGGCAAGCCTGCATGTGTGCCCCGGCATGCGCAGGGAAGTCAGAGGACAACTTAAGGGAGGCAGCTTTTTCTGTCCACCACACGAGTCCCAGAGATTGAACTCAGGTAGTCAAGCTTGGCGACAAGAGTCTGTACCCACTGAGCTGTCTCTCTAGGCTTCCACTTAGTTTTATGTAGCAGTAATGTCTGCATGGTATTTATTATCTTACAAAACCTTGGGTGTTGGTGATTATAACTTATTCCAGCTTTTATTTTATGTTTTTTTTCAAATTAGATCATTTCTGTTTTTCTTTTACATACAAACGACACACCAGAGTTTTAGCAGAAGGCTTCTGAGAGGAAACTCTAGCTTTCTGGGGTTCTCATGTCTTGACATTTATTCCTAACTGACTGTTAACTTATCTTGATAAAACAGCCAGGATCTATAGTATACAAAGAACCTGTCCTGTACTTGAAAACTTAAGTTTAGGGTACAGGAACCTCACAGACCTTGGACTTTTTTAAGCTATTGAAGTGAAAGTGAAAAATTTTTTTTTTCTTAAAACATTTGTAAAACCTTAAATGTCTGTGTGCGCGTGTGCACATCTGTGTGTGGATATGAGTACAGGTGTTTGTGGAGGTCAGAGGCATTAAATCCCTTAGGCTGGAGTTATAGGCAGTTGGGAGTCACCAAAGGAGGGTACTAGGAACTAACTCGTATTCTCTCAGAACAACAAATGCCGTTAACCACCGAGTCAGCTCTCCAACTCCCTAAATGTTGTTTGTTGTTGTTTTTTTGTTTTTTTTTTAACCACTTGAATGAAAGATGATCTGCTTAAATATGTTAGTTTGGATTCTTAATTCAAAGACGTTTGTGAAGGCCAAACAGAATCCCCCGCATGGCTACTCCCTTGTTGAGCAGAAGCAAATTACATCTTCTTATACAAGCAGCATGCCAGGCAGACTCTTTAGTGTGCCATACCATTTCCCAGAACAGCACTCATAAAAGAAGTTCAGAGAAACGCAAATATAGGTCACCGATAAGAGCTCTTGTAAAAACGAAGTCACAGAGGTGTGTCTAATTCTAGCCAAGGTCATGTCCATGATCTATTTCTCTGTGGAATGGCTGTCACATGTGAGGTACTATTCGTCTCTTTAGCTCACTACTCCCAGATTCCTCTATTTTCATTCCTTGTGCCCCTTCCCGATACTTAACATTGAATATTTATTTACTAGACTTTTGCCATACCTCATTGAAATACAAACTCTAGACGGCTCCGTCTGCTTCATCCATAGAGGTACTCTTGCTGGTCAGCCCTGTTACCAGTCAGAAGATGTTGACAGTGGACTGGGGACTAGAGCCAGAAACTGTATCAATGGGATGGAGAAATGCTTAATTTGCAATATGTTTTAAAGGTTTTATACAATGTTTTTTTTAAGTACTGACATTTTTTTAAACTACATTTTAAAAATTTATTTTATTTATTTCATATATGTGGGTATACTGTTGCTCTCTTCAGACACACCAGAAGAGGGCATCAGATCCCATTACAGATGGTTGTGAGCCACCATATGGTTGCTGGGAATTGAACTTAGGACCTCTGGAAGAGCAGTCAGTGAGCCATTTCTTCAGCCCCCTATACAATGGTTTTGATGACTAAATATAGAAGGTTCTGGAATATTTGTGACTTGGGGTACTGTATGAAGGTAATTGTGCTTGAATAGGAGAATGCAGTGTTCCCTTTATAGTGACATCATGACACAAAGCCACTAATTCTTTTAACATGACAGGAAAAAAAAGGACTCTCCACTGGTTGTTGCTTTCTTTACTTGCTCTTCAAAGAAAATTGTCACTTCCTCCTGTCATTTCCTCTTGTCATTTAATGTAAATTGTCCTTCCTATCTGCAGCTCTTTTCTCCACCAACCTGTTTACTTCTTCTCCTTTCAGCTGCATGTCTAACAAAGTCTGCATTTAAACAAAAGAAAGCATAAAAGCTCAAGACACTGAGATGAAACCAAATTTGACTTATTTCTACAATCTCGAGCAGTTCTATGGTGACCTGTATTAGAAGTGTAGCACTTGATCTTAGTGTAGAGGCTGGGAAGGGATCCATATTGGAAATTCTAATAAAGGTTTTGAACTCAAAGCACAGTAGGTGTTCTGCCTTAAATATTATGTTCTGTTTTGAGTGGCTGGTTAAGTTCAGTTATGACAAGGGAAGGACTCATCCATTAGGGCTGAATCTGGGCAAGCACATTAAATTCCTTTGCCCTTGGTCTGAATGTAGCCGTTATTTGGCTCTGATCATTGGATTTGGCTGTTTGTGTTTACTTGAGGTGGCGGGACTACTCTGACACACAGAAGGCTGTGTATTTAGCTTTCAACAGGCAATATTTTCGCTTGGTCATCTGAAGAGCTCTTAGGAGTGTAAAAATTTATTTAAGAAGGAAATTCAAGTGTGTGTGATGGCTTATTCTTGTAATACCAGCATTTGGCAGGAGGGTCACTGTGCGATTGGAGGACCTTGCTACAGAGCAAGACTTCATCACAAAAACAAAACAAAACAACAACAATAAAACAAACACACAGGAAAAGGGAAATCAAAAGTCAATAACCCAGAAAAATCATTCAGTGTAGATGATGTTTATGTTGTGTAAACCTGGATCAAATTCTTTATTTAGCAGCTATTTATTGCAAACCATCTCTGTCCTAGGCACTCCTAACTGGGCCAAGCATACATGCATAGAAAGATGAGGAAATAAAGGCCCTATGTCCCAAACCTACTTCCTACTGATAGAAGAAAGAAAGCAACAGAAGAAAGCTCATGGTATATGGGAGAAGGGGATGAAGATAAAGTTGGGGTTAAATCTCCTTATCTACCCACCCCACCCCACCCCGATTTCAAGATGCTTCCCCAGCTCTTCCAGGGACCTGAGGACAAGATAAGGTGAACTTGGATTCATTCTTATGTGGACAAATCTGAAGACTATGAGGATTTATCTGACGATGAGATTAACTATTTTGAGAGTAAATATGATAGATAAGATTTAAACTGGAACTTGGGGCTGTCACTTTGTGTCATTGTCCACGAAGATACTGCTTAATATTATCCATTAAGTAATAAAAGTTATCATAGTGCTCTTTAGACGGGCGTCCACACCGGTGACTCCGAGAAGCATCCCCGGCTCCTTCCCTCTGTAAGAGCCATGCAAATACTTAACCCTTAGCTCAAACTATGCTAGAACACTTTTGGTCCAAACCTGCATTTTTTTTTTTTTTTTTTTTTTATGTTCAACTCTTTAGGAATAAAGTTCAGGTACAGGTTGGGTGAATTGTTCTCTTTTGGAGTAAGTTTAAGGATAGCATGTATCATTCCTACTCTTAAGAAATGCCTAGGGAACGCCAGTTGTAAGAAGAACGGTGAGCATGGCCTCGTGGCCCTCCAGTTGTGCTTCAGACACAGTGGTGATGGCTTCCTTAGCTAATCTAGATGCGATGGGTTGAATCATTGTTTGCCTAGTGGCTGCTCATAGCCACATTACGTTTTCACCCATACTCTACATTCTATGTTCCTGAAGCGATGCCCACTGTGGGTAAAATAGTTTTCCTTCTGTGGATGTTTGGGCTGACCATAGTGAAGTATGTCTCAGCTTGATAGCTGCCCTTTAAATGCCTTCCTGTGGTTTCGTTTGAGCTCTTCTGTTGATGTCATGCTCCATGGGAAAGGAATGGCTCAGAAAGCTCGCCATCAAAAGAGGATATGCAGTAAATACAAATGAGGCTTTAACTCCAGCCAAGCCCACATGGTTGCAGCTTACCCATAGGTCTCCACGAGAGAAGTAAGTGCTTACTGCTTCGATCCGCAGCTGTGGATGGTTGGCGAGGCCCATTCTCATCACTAAACGCCTTACCTCAGAGCCTTGGTGCACTGGACCCTCTGCTGGGCATCCCTTCCCACGCTCACTCTCCGTCCAGCTTAACTCCTACTTCTGCTTCAGCGCTTGTTTAAACATCTTGCATGCAGGGAAGATAATGAAGACCAGAATAACTCTGAATTCACACCCTGTGTGCCCTCGTTTGTAATGGTTATCACATTTATAATTTGCTCTGTGCCGTCTAACTGGAACATCTGCTTCTTAGGGGACAGGGTCTTGCTCATGTATCAGCTCACATGGCGAGCATAAAGTGATTCCAATAGCTGGTAAGTGTTTTTTTTTTTTTTTTAACATAATGCAAAAGGTTAACTATTAACCATTAATATCACTGTAAGTATGACCACACATAGGCACACACAAGGCACCTGATAGCTACCTAGGTACCCGATAGCTTTTATTACAATTACAAAGATATCCATCTGTATCTTTGTCTTAAAGTGATATTTTGGCAAGTCATAAAAGGGAAATAAATTACACTGGTTTTATGTGATTGTAATTTAGAGATTTCGAAGTATTGTGATTGTTTGCACACGATCTGGGTTCTATTTAGAAGCAGTTTAAGGTACAGTTCAGCTGAGAAGAATAGGCTTTTGCAAGCCACACATGGTTTGCATCATAAATTTCTCATTTGGTGACTGTCCTTTTAAATTGTAATAAAATAGCTGGGAGGTGGTGGTGTACGCCTTTAATCCCGGCACTGCGAGGCAGAGGCAGGCAGATCTTGTGAGTTTGAGGCTAGCCTGTTCTACAGAGTAAGTAGCAGGATAGCCAGGGCTACAGGGCAACACCGTCTTGAAAACCAGAAACCAACTAACTAACCAAATAAAGGAATGAAATAAAATCTTTCCTATTTTCAAAAACAGCTCTTATTTTTTCAGTCACGATTTTTGTTCTCAAAATATAGTTGTCAATGCTCTATGAATACCTTTGCCACAGGTTTGATTTCATTTAGATTTTGTTGTTGTTTTGTTTTTTCATTTCTTTCTGAAGAGCTGTCTCAGCCATTAAGAGCATGAACCTCTCTTCCAGAAGCCCCAAGTTCAATTCCCAGCACCCGTGTCAGGCAGCTCACAACTGCTTGTGCCTCCAGTTCCAGGGGCTCTGATGTATCGGGCCTCCATGGACAGCGCGTCTGCACTCACAGGCACACACTTAAACAAATTGTTAAAGATACAAAATACATATTTTTTAAAAACTCAAAATGAAAAAAAACCCCATCTTGGCTATAGAAAATTAGTTAAGCATAAAGAAGGGAAATGAATTTCTGTAATCTCACATCATCCAGAGGTAGCCCTATACAGTCTCCCTAAACCTGGAGTTGGTTTTTCACTTAATTATCACAGCTGTGATATACCAATAAATACTCATAAACAATAATATTTTTAAAAGATTATGTATTTATTTACATAATGTATATGCATGTTTGCCTATGTGAGTTTATAGTGCACAGTATGTGTAGCAGCTTATGCAGGCCCAAAGAGGGCACCAGATTACCCAGAACTAGGATGGTTCTTAACCACTGAGCCGTCCCTCCAGAACCTCCGGTCCTGAACAGTAGTCATCTTTTACACAAGGATAATGGAAGCACCACTCTCTTGAGCCATCCCTATTGGAAGTTTAACATATGTCACATAACCCCACTATTCGTGATGCTCCTGGGCGTATGTGGAGAGACGCAATGACTTCACTCAGGCCTTGGGAAGCAGTCATTTATTGGTGTGTAGTACTTCAGAGCACAGCAGACTGTTATCTAAGCAACCTGCTACTTCTCTTACATGTTTACTGAGTTCAGGACCATGTTGGGAGACGGACAGGTGGTAGCAGGACTACACTGGGACAAGGACATTTGAGAAAAGACTTCCACATCTTCTTAATAGTAAATCTACTCCCATAAACTTACACATGACTCCAAATAACAAATAGCAAAAATGGAGCATTCTGAAAACAAAGCCAGGGAGACAAAACGAAGTCCAGAAGCCCATGGTTCTCATCCTCTGTGCCTACGGTGGCCATCTATGCTTTGATGAACACACCCCCTGCTTCCTTATATTTCTGGCATGATGAATCTATCACTGTCATGTCACAGATGCAGGCCTGGGAAGGCTGACTCAAGGACCCATGGTCCTGTGATGAACTAGTAGTTCAGGGGCTGAGCATTTGTGTCTTGGACCACAAGCAAGGATGCTTTTCATGTTCTCACGATTCTCCATAATACTGGAGATAACTGTAATTGTCCCTAGAGACTAGGAAGCAACGTACCACATACCAGGGAGATGAGTAGCAATATGCTTCTCCTCAGAGACACCTGCTAGCCATTTGGCACATGCAGAATGTCCCCAGTAGCAATAAATTCTTCTCTCTACCTCAGGGTGATCTGAACATGATTGCTTATTGATTAAGTTTTCTTTGTAAAGAGCATGGGGATTTCAAAGGAAAGATGCTACCAATTAGAATACTTTCTTATCTTCTACTGTGCAAAGGAGGGAAAGGAGGTTTGGTTCTGTTGAAGGAGTTACTGGTAGACACAATATATTTTTTGGGGGGGCAAGGTTTTAAGACAGGTTATATATGGGTAGCCCTGGCTGTCCTGGAACTCCCTTTGTAGACCAGGCTGGCCTCCAACTCAGAGATCCACCTGCCTCTGCCTCCTAAGTGCTGAGATTGAAGGCGTGCGCCACCACCTCCTGCTGACAAGTATATTCTGTATTGGAAAGTCTACATTCATGAAATCCTTGAATAGAGGTGATAGACCTGGACATACCTTGTGTGTATCTTACTAGACAGTTAAAAAAAAAATCCTAGCACAATTAGTTAAGAAATAAAGAGACATCGTGTTACAATGTGTGTTAGTTTGTATAACACAGAATATCTGACACAATCCGTTAATAAGGAGGAACGGTTATAATTGCTCATGGTTTTGGACGTTTCTGTTCAAGGCCAGTTGGCTCATTTGCTTTTTGGCCTGTGGTGGGGGAGCACCACAGGGCATGCAGAACATGATTTAGCAAAGTGATCACCATATATTGGTCTAGAAATGGAAGAGGAATGGCCTGTAGTTCCAGAAAGCCTATCAGGGGTGTCTGTCAATAACCAAACATTTCTCTCTAGGCCCTACCGCTTAAAGCTGCCACCACTTCCAATAACACCAGGCCAGGGACTAGGCCTTTAACATGCTGCAGACCAAAATTATGACACACTGAAAACATTATGCTTTAATTGTAACCTTAATACACAGAACTGCGTTTAGCAGCCTTCACCATAAGCTCACTGGTAATGGTGTAAAGCTACAGTTTTAACCTAACCCACATCCGTGAGACCTCATCAGTCATTTCCTAACTTGGGAGTGAAGTTGTCTTCACAATCTTTTACCATATTTTAACACTGGTGAGTCTTTCCAAAACATTTCAGTAAAATATTATTTTGTACTATTATAATAACTCACTCTTTATATCCCTATGTCATTATGTAATTTTAATAACAAGTAAATACAACATGAAGAATTCTGGCTTTGAAAAGACACAGAGCTCTACTTGCAGGAGCAGAGGCAGAGTAGATGTGACACTCTGTGGGGGATGACTTGAGTAGGAACACAAGGCTCACTGATGTTTCATACATAGCTTGTATGCGCAGCCTGAGGGGATAATATTCATTTTTGAAAGATGAAACCCACACGGGGCATCATGTTGGTGGCTAAGAAGTTTGACACCTGGGATCAGTTCATAGTTTGGACTTGGAGATCAGATAACCATCCTGTAAATCAGTGGTCCTCAACCTTCCTAACACGGTGACCCTTTAATACAGTTCTTCAGGTTGTGACGACTCCCCAACCATAACATTATTTCTGCTGCTACTCCATAACTGCAATTTTGCTGCTGTTATGGATTGTAATGTAAATATTTGATATGCAGGATAGCTGATATGTGACCCCGTGAAAGGGCTGTTCGACCCCCAAAGGGGTCGCCTTCCCCATGTTGAGAACCACTGCTGTCATGCGTGATGCTCACACAGCTCCCCGGCTTCAAATGTCCCTCCTCAGGCAAGGATCAACCCTTGGTCTCTGTGACGCTAGCACATTCAGAAGGTTTGCGTCAGAGACAACGAAACTAGTTAACTTTAGTGGCCCACACATCTTTCTGGAATGGAGGTCAGCTATTTTATACACAGCGAATAAGACCAACTCATCACCGAACGTGAGGAAGCATCTAATTCGGCCACTTTATGCTATGAAATAAGATCTTTGTCTTGGTCAGAGATCTTTGATCGTGTTACAGTTCCGTTTATTTTTACCCATTGCTACACAGATGTATTCATTCACTTTTACATGTGCTTAAGACTAATGCCTGAACGGACAGGTGTGGGCACAGGAGTTGGCCAAATATAAACTTGTACAAGTTCATGAGTTCAACAAGCATGCACCCCTAAAAAAAACCTCCCACCCAAGAAGAATCTTCCAGCACACATGGCCGCTGCCCTGTAAGTGATCACTGTTCCTGCTCTGCCACACACAACTGCTTTAGTTTTATGTAAAGGTGATTTTGGTTTTTTTTTATCAGCTGGTAAGAGATTAAATAGAACTCACCACCCCCATAATGCTTCTCTGGTCTGGAGTCTAGTTTTTCTGTTACTAAAAGCTCAATTTCATAACGTTGAGGATTTAAAAGAGAATCTATATTACATTCTTCCTGAGAATTCTTATTTTCCTCATTAAACAAACAAATAAAAACAAGAAAGCAAAACTCTTATAAGCAAAACTCTACAGTAAATCTTATTATAAAACATGAACCACCTCAAAGGAAACCGGGGTCTCGACAGAAGGTGATGGATCTGGAGCCGTCTGTTTTCACTGATCTTGCTCATGGTTGTGTGAGCATTCTACTGGGTTACATTATCCTATTCCGCTACTCAGTTTTCTGGAAAGCATTTGAGAAAGGCTTCTGATTTCTGATGCCCTCTTCTGCTGTATTTTGACTCTTCTTTTGGGAGATGGTTGAAGCAACGGTAGCCCAGGCTTGCCTGTAACTGCTACGTAGCTAGGGATGTACTTGAATTCCTGATGGAGATTATAAGCTTGTAGTGCCACAGCTGGCAATCCTTTCCCTTGGGCACCTTCACATCTGTCTGGGTGCGCTCCCTGCCCTGTTAATAATACACCGCATCATTCTGAGGAGCAGCAGCAGTTGGGGGGACAGTCCCCAATGATTCCCAACGTGAGGCAAGGATTTGTAAGAAAACTCCTTGCTGGTTAGAAATGAGTATGTACCCTAATGGTCCTAATGCCAGTCTTCTAAGGAGGAAGAAAATTGCCTGCTTATGTGTCTGTCTGTCGAGGTGTCGTACGGCGCACTGAAGAGGTGTTGATAGCCACAGGTGGATTTGTGGAGCCTGATTATAGAGAACAGTAGACCAAGCTTGGGTTTCCTTTATAAGTTCTGTTCACAGATAATGCTGTTTCTAAGTAGGCTCTCTTTGCACAACTAAGAAGAAGCTGATTTACTTAGTCTTTCCTTCTGGGGGAAAAATGGAGTAGCAATATTATTTTCACTGTGGTTCCCCACCACCCAGAGTCTCAAGTAGCCTAGGCTAGCCTGTCTCACTATATAGCAGGGGATAAACCTGGCTCCTGATCCTCGTCCCTCTACCTCCCCAATGCCGGGATGACAGGCATTCCTCACAACTCTGGGCAAATCGCAGCTTTTAAAGGTTTAAATAAGTTCAACCAAATAGAGGCTGTTGCTGCACGGGCCACATTAGTAAAACCATTTTGATGAACATTTCCCAGCATTCTCCTTTGTCTCATGGAACTGACTCGCTTACCTAAACTGACCAAACTTGCTCTTTCACCAAAGACCCAAATGTGTAATAGAGCTACAGACCCAGTCCATACGAGTACAGGAAATTCAGAACTTTTATCATCAGCTGGTACCTTTTTCTTCAGACTAATAGGACTATATCAGATCACCATTTTCAGGATAGCATGAGATTTCAATTAAAATTTACTTTTCATGCTGTTCCATTAAATCATGTAGTTTTACATACTTTGACCTAGTATGTCAGTCACTCATTAAGAGAAAATCTAAAGTTTAAAAGATATATTTTGTTCTTTTTAGTTACATGGATGTTTACAACCTGTCATAACGAGTGTTATTTATAAAAAGGGCTCAATACCCGTTCTTTCTGTACACGAGGTATTTGTAAAATTCAAATGGAACGATGATCAAGGATGCTCTCTTAAAAACTAAACTTGTGCTTTAGAAATAAAATTCAGGGCTGGAGAGACGACTCAGTGGGAAAGTGCTTGCTTCCAAGAGTGAGGACCCAGGCTTGGATCTCCAGTCTTCACCCTCATTTCTACTGCCAGCATAGGAGAATGGGGATGGGCAGAGAAGACACCTACCTGGTGGCAATCTGTGACATCCACAGACACACACACACACACACACACACACACACACACACACACACTGTCATTTGTATTCTGCACACGCCCACAGGAATAAGTATGTGCACTCTGTGAATACATGCCCCCACACACAGAGGGAGGGGAGAGAGAAGGGAAGAAGATCTGAATAGATGCAAGCATATACTGTGTCTTTGATATGCAAATATGTTCATTTCCCTCAAAAGTGATCTATAAATACAATGTAATTTTAGAAAAATTATGGCAGTTTTTTTTTGGATCTTAATGTATTTCTTTTAAAATTTACATAAAGGAATGACACTAAATCTACTTAAAATGGAGAAACGAAAAGGAGGGACTCACCCTCCCCCACAAACTAGTTTGGAACTAGTAAATAGTCAAATAGACCCAAGGGAAAGTACCCAAAGCCAGAAATAGAGCCACGCTTATGTGGGAGCCTGCTATATAATATGGTACCGTATTACAGGAGGCCATTGCTGTGAGCGGGCTAGGCCACAACCATAGGTCTGTTTGTCTTCTCACAATGACAGAATTTACTGAATAACAGCTCACAACCCACACGTTGGTTTTGTTAGTTGACATTAGTCAAATAGTCCTGATTTCCCTTGACAGTCTGCTGTTGGCAAACAGTTTCTTTTATTTCTTTTGTTTGTTTGTTTGTTTTGTTTTTAATTTTTATTTTTGACACTTTATTTACATTTCCAATGTTTCCCCTTTTCTGGGTCTCCTCTTTGGAAACCCCCTATCCCTTCCCCCTCCCCGCCTCTGTGAGGGAATTCCTCCTCCCACC
>CM052707.1:86201792-86226022 GCA_028551405.1 Uromys caudimaculatus | reverse complement strand
TATCCAGGACTTGCTGTGGTGGGAGAGCTGGGTTCTGATGGTGCAGAGTACTCTTGGTTTCTGTTCTTTATGTTCTTGCCCTTGCCTTTTGCCATCTTGTTGACTCTGTTGTTAGCTGATCTTACTCTGTCTGGTTGTGGCTTGCCCCTCCTGCAGGTCTCTGTGTCAGTACTCCTTGAAGACCAGCTCTCTCTGAGAGATGTTTGGGTTTGGAGAGCTGTGGCACCGGGTCTGATCTCGGTCCCTGTGTCTCGCGGGTTCAGGGCAGTTCCTGGTGAGCTGTGGGGCGTGTCTTTGACCCTCTCCTGGCTTTTCTGAGCTCCTGAGAGGGATCTTTCTCCCGGCGCTAATTTGCTATGGAGCCCTGTGGCCCAAGCTGAGGTTCCCGGCCGCCTCAGGAAGTTGCTGTCCGTCAGTCTCTGTGGCCCGTGGAATCCGGGCAGAATCAGTGAGCTCTGGGACTCGTGTTGCCCCCGCTCGGGGCTTTTCTGCGTTCCTGGGAGAGAAAATTTTCTCCCGGAGCTGCTTGACTATGGAATCCTATTGTCCCAGGCAAAAGTTTCCTGCCTCAGCCGCCCACTGTTGGGATCCAGGGGGGGTTCTAAGCCTGCCTACCTTGGTCCCTCATTTCTTTTATTTCTATCTGAATGACTAATGACTGATGTCTCAGTGGATAGAAGTGCTTGCACTGCAAGCATAAGGACCCGAGTTCAAATCCCCAGACTGATATTAACTCTCAGATCATGCACTATACATCATCCCTTAACTGTATCTTTCTATACTGAATACAAAGGGCTACATAAGGGCTGGAGAGGGTGCAGGGCTCAGAGAGTTCAAAGAGACCTTGCTGATGTCAGACAGCATCAGGATGCTGATATACACAGAGAGCTGCTGTGGGTGGCTACATAATAAACTAGCAAACCAGCTTGGGGAGCTGCTGGAAGGTGGCTGGGTCCCGCTAGACTTCAGGGTTAAGCCAAGCTGTGGAGGCAGATAGTGTGGGGACAGGACAGAGGATGGGGGTGGGGTGGTGGTGAGGGGCAACGGAGTCACATGATGAATGTGCCGTAGATCTGAGTGTATTGCTTAGCACATAAACTTAGATGCAGTGTTTGAGTCAATCCCAACTCCCTCAGTCCTTGGCCAACTGTATCTCACCACACTGTCATTGTGCTCCAATGAAAGCCCTGCCTGATGAGGTAACTCAGAAAGTGTGGGGGGTGGGGTGCATCATCACCTGTTAGGACTTCCTTGAAGATGCGGGGAGCAGCCAACCTTGGCCTTCGTTTATTTTGGCTGGTTCACTGGTGTTCCCGGAGCCATCTTAGCTCTAATGCCTTGTATGGAAGATCAGGATTCTAAGGATCATGGGAGCCTGAGGTGCCTTGTTCTCCATCCACTTTTTCCTTCACAGGTTGACTTCCATGTCCCCCACTGCATAGGACCCTGGGGATGGGTACACAGCTCTAGAGGTAAGGCACTGGACCAAGGGGTGCAGAATCATAAGATACAGGAAGGGGTCTGGATGGAGGAATGACTGGACAAATGGACAACGATTTGCCTGGGCCACATTAAGCAATGGGACCCAAGCACGGGTGAAGCCTTGGGGACAGTGGAAAGGTCTCTGCCTGTCCCTCTCACGGTGAACACACTGACGACAGGCTGGTACTGTCATTACTACCACGGTCATCATGTCATTCAGGTGTGTCCATTAAGTTCTTGGGCCAATTTTTTTCTGATATGGTTTTAATACACCACGTGTTCCTGTGTGCCCCAGGTCACTCTGATAAGCTTATTTGTGGCACCTGTCCACTTTTAGGAAGGTTGTTTAGCAACACGGGCTTCGTGGGTGGTGCTGGGCAGGTGGTGGTGCTTTTGCACATGCTGAGATGTAAGAGCATTCTTTCCGTTTATGCTCCGCGTGAAGCCAGGAGCTACTTGTAAAATGCAGTCATTCAGGGCAAGGCACCTGAGAGCTACCATTTCTCACAGTACCGAGATAACATAGAGCGGGGGGCAGCCCTGTAGGTAAAGGGGGCAACAGTACATCATAGTTTTGTGGTTTTCTACTAGCTTAGGCCACGCCCCACTTCAGAGATACTAAGATCTGCCATTGCCCAAATCCCTAGTAAGAAATGGCATACTGTGTGTGTGTGTGTGTGTGTGTGTGTGTGTGTGTGTATATATATATATATATATATGTATATATATAACCTAATCAGATCCTTCCATATACTATAGCCCATCCCTAAATTACTTATAATACTTTAGTACATGCAATATAATACATAAAAGCATAAGACAATGCAAACATTACAAGCACTTTTTATATTTTCTTTAGGGAGCAACAACAAGAACAAAAACTCTCTCTCTCTCTCTCTCTCTCTCACACACACACATACACACACAGACACACACACATAGATATATATACACATACACACAGACACACACACATAGACATACACACACACATAGACATATACACACAGACACACACAGACACACAGACACACACACATAGACATATACACACATAGACATATACACACAGACACACAGACACACACACATAGACATACACACACACACACAGACATACACACACAGACACACACACATAGACACACACACACAGAAATATACACACAGACACACACACATAGACATACACACACACATAGACATATACACACAGACACACACAGACACACACAGAGAGAGACATACACAGAAACACACACAGAGACATGCACAGACATACAAACACAGACACACACACATAGTCATACACACACACACACATAGACATAAACACAGATACACAGACACACACACAGACACACACACACACAGAGACATACACAGAGACACACATAGACACACACATAGGCACACACATACACACAGACACACACACATAGACATACAGACACACATAGACATACACACACAGACATACATACACACAGAGACATACACAGAGACACACACAGACACACACATACACACACACACACACACACATAGACATACACACACACAGACACACACACACAGACACATACACACACATAGACATATACACACAGACACACACATACACACAGAAACACACAGACATACACACAGTTAGTCTACGAGCAGCTGAAGGGGTGGCCGGCTCAGCAGGTAAGAACAATGGCTCCTCTTACAGAGAATCCAGACTCGATCCCCAGAGCCTTCATGGCAGCTCTCTATTGTGTCTCCAGTTCCAGGGGATCTAATGCTCTCTTTTGGCTTCCATGGGCACCAGGCACACATGTGGTTCACACACATGCATGCAAAATACCCATTCACATAAATAAAATAATAATAATTTTGTAGTGCATGCTTTTAATCCCAACACTCAGAAGACAGAGTCAGGTAGCTCTCGGTGAGTTCGAGGCCAGCCTGGTCTACAGAGTGAGTTCCAGGACAGCCAGGGCTACACAAAGAAACCCTGTCTCAAAAATCTCCAAATAAAAAAATAAAAATAAAAATAAAATTAAAAGCATATCCATGTGATCTTGGCTGACTACACAACAATACAGATTTTAGAGCAGGTGAAAATTCCCCAGAGTTTCTGGGCTTGTGGTTGGCTCTATCCATAACTGTGGGACCTGTGTAAGGAGAACTCACTTTCCATGAATCCAAACAGATTGGTCAGCTGTGTAAGAAATAAATCATGTGATCCATTTTTTTAGTAAGAGGTATGCTTAGAGTTCTCTGGAGTTCCAGGCAAGCAGGAAGCAATAGACGCTCTCCCCTAGCTGGCAGCTGGCACATGTTTGGCTCATAATGCCTGAGAATTGTAAAGTTACAGCCAGTCTGTTTCATGACTGAATCCATGATCAGAAAAAGGGGCAGTTCCCAGCCCCCAATTATCCATTGCATCTTTATCTGTATGTCTTAAACCAGTAAGGTGGGGAATCTGGGGAAGGGTCAAGTCTGGTCTGTGAGAAAAGAGGAGAGGATTTTCTCTAAATTGGGGGACCTTAAAAACTACCCTGTTGTGTAAATCAGCACACCAGCCATTTTTGCCTTTTATCTATGCCGTGTCCCTTGAATTTGTATTGTCTTGTTCCCTAAAACCATATTTGCTTCACACATAGAGAAAAGAAAAATTTAGTGCAGAAGTAAAATTCTGAAGCTAATTGATGCCAAAAGTACTAAAGATACGTCATCAAGGCAAAAATGGTTAAGTTGGCCTTCTCATAGATTTGACACTTTAGAAATTAAGACTGTTAAAGGGCAGGGACCTTAAGTCCAGGTAATACAAAGCCAACAGAAGATACTTATACCTTAATCCTACAAAGTATTAATGTCTAGAATATAAACCCCAAATCCCAGTCTATTATAAAATAGGAATGACCATCATGACATAAATAATAGAAAGTGAAGTGACTGGAACAGAGGCTGACAGACAGCTCATGCTTACTGTTTGCTGTTACTAGTTCTTATCCCGTGATGAAACCCAGTTGGTACTAAGCCATGGTTCACAGACCCCAACCTTCTGGTATCTGTCTAGCTCCATATTGCTGACTGCCGGAGCTACAGAGCAATGCATATACAAATATCCTGCCGCTCCCAGTAGTCACAAACTCTATTTGACCAATGTCCCAGAATAGATCCTAGGTTTCAAAACTGACACAGAGGTGAGGACCACACAGCCTGTACCACTGTAGCTGTGGCACCCACTGCCAAGGACTCCAGTCGGGTGATGAAGCAAGATCATATTTCATGGCTTGAGGTGTGAAACTTGTGACTGTCACATTCCAGTCCTCCCGAAGCTGGGCCCCAAAGACACCCCATCCAGAGAACAGAGTGACTTTGGAACCAGTTTTCTTGGCTCTTCATCCAGGTGTAATGTCTGATGAGGTACACGGGAGAACCACCCTTCTACTGGTTTTCCTGGGGACTCCCATGCCCAGAGGCAGGCTAGTCACAGAGATGACTGCTCACAGCAAACCAAACCTATGCTCTGAAAGCGTTGTCTTTTTCTGTGTTATGACCTCAGCTTCGGGAGAGGCTCTGGCTTCCCATGTGTGGCCTTGAGACTTTCATGACGATGCGCTTAGGCAGAAGGCAGCAAGCTGAACTCCGTGTCAGTGACCTGAGCTGGGTTCATAACTTGGACTTGAAGGAGCGATAAACAAGTCATTGAGGGCCGACTGGCTGATAAGAAATGTTTGGTACTGTCAAACACACTGATTCTGTTCCCTGCAGACCCGGGATACACACATTTCTATCTCAAGTCTACTGATGCAAAAACTGAAGCCTAAAGAAAGAGTGTTGCTTGCCCAACTTATTCAGGTTATGAATGGTTCCTTGGGCTTTGAACCCTAGGCCTTGTGGGCTCCAAAAACTATTACGTGTTTGTTCATGTGTTTGGATGACTTTCAGTACATCATTTTCTTTATATACAGATGCAGACATAGGGAAGGATGAAGGTGGAGAAGTTATCTAGAAACTCTCTGGAAGCATACCTGGTCAGTTTCATCCTTACCCTATCTTGGCTAAGTGACTTCCTACCGCTGTGTTTGAACACTTGCTGCTTGGGTTGGGTGTGGTTTTGGTTTCTCAGAAGTCCTGTTCCCATGGGATGATGTCATCTTAAAGTACCAACTCTTTTTTGTCATTTGGAGAAGACTGCTTTTCTAGGAAATACACTATACAACATGGGTGGGTCCTCTGTCCAGAAGGGGCATCAGATGGTGTTCACAGCAGGAGACAGCTTACTGTCTGGCTTGTCAGCCAGGTGGAATTTCATCTCTGAGCTTCTGGAGCTTGTGCCTCGATGGACTGGTTTCATTAGCCATGAACAGAAACACACTTGTCCAAACATCTGCAAATGGTGTGTGTGTGTTTGTGTGTGTGTGTGTGTGTGTGTGTGCATGCGCACACGTTTAAGGGCGCACAAATAGTTTTTGTTCCCATTCAAGAACATTAATTGTATAAAGGAATGGGCTTCATTATGACATTTATATAAATGCATAAATGCATGGATTTTTATAGATGCTCATTCTCTTACTATTCTCTTATATTCTCCCATCTCCACAATTGTCTCCATTTTACCTTTGTTTCTTTTTAATCCCCCAAATTCCACAAATGAGAGAAAAGAGAAAGCACGCAGTACTTGTCTTTGATTCTGGCTTTCTTCTTCTTCTTCTTCTTCTTCTTCTTCTTCTTCTTCTTCTTCTTCTTCTTCTTCTTCTTCTTCTTCTTCTTCTTCTCCTCCTCCTCCTCCTCCTCCTCCTCCTCCTCCTCCTCCTCCTCCTCCTCCTCTTCCTCCTCTTATTTTTTTATTCTGGCTTCTTTCGCTGAGCACCATGATCTCCAGTTCCATCCGTTCTCATGCAAACAACACAATTTCATTCTTCACGGGTGAGTAACACTCCACCACCTATACCACCCATTCTTTCTCCATTGATCCATCAGTGAGCACCCAGGCTGACTTTACAGCTTAGCCATTATGAACAGTGTGTGGGTGTGCAGGTGTTAGCGTCTTAAGAATGAGCACACTCATTTCTGCAGCAGTCCTATCTGAGATCAGGAGAATACATGTTGCTCATGTCTTTATGGTCCATGTCAATTATTAAAAGTTTCAACATCACATAGTTATCATAGCAACCGTTCACAGTGCCTTGGGTCGGTGCTGGGCATAGTAGTAATCTCATTTTTTTGTTTGTTTGTTTTTGGTTACTCCAGCGCTCCCCTGTGCGTCATTTAACATAGTTGGACTTTAAGTAGCAGAGACTCCATTTCTGTGGCTTAACAGGGGATTTATTTTCCTCACAGAATAAGAGGTTAACCATAAGCACTTCAGTGTGAGTTTGGGACCTCTTGCTGCCCTCAGTAACCTTCACAGAAGAATTTCTTTGTCACATTTGCCACAGGCTGTTTTATTTCATGTGTTACCAGAAATGTCTAAGCACCAAGTAGGAACTGGGGAATAGGCTAAGTAGAGGACCAAGAAGGTAAATTCAGATTGAATACCTGCCTTCTAAGAAGCTTTCTCAAAGCTTCCAGATGGTCCCTGGACTTTCATGTCCACACCTCTGTGCCTCACCATGGCCAACCCCAGTTGGTAATCCAGGAGTGTTTGTTTGCTTGAGTTCCTTGGCTGGTAAGAAAGGGAGGGTGAGCGGATACTGGCTGTTTAACCAGCGTCGCCTACCTCAGGTAGTTAATGCTTGTTTAAAATTTATGGATAAGGAAAGAGAAATTAGTGAATGCTTTGCCAAAGGTCAGCTAGGGAGGGAGCACCAGGCACGTCTGAGTCTAAAGTCACCACTCTACAGGTTGTGTATTTGTTACTGATGCTGGACAAGGTTTGGGCTGGAGAAAGCAGACTGTGGGGATTCTCTCAGATTGGGGGTGGGGGGGGACATTGACCTTTTGATCTTGGTTTCTTCCTGGGGCATTGTGGGGCTGAATCTAGAGCTTTGTACCTGCTAGACCAATGCTCCTTCTTCCAGCTACACCCCCAGGACCTTCTCAGCTTCTTAAGAACAGCACTTGGGCCGGGCAGTGGTGGCGCACGCCTTTAATCCCAGCACTTGGGAGGCAGAGGCAGGTGGATTTCTGAGTTCGAGGCCAGCCTGGTCTACAGAGTGAGTTCCAGGACAGCCAGGGCTACACAGGGAAACCCTGTCTCGAAAAACAACAACAACAAAAAAAACCCAAAAAACAAAACAGCACTTGGACAGCAAATAGAAGATACCAGAGACTCAGTTTGATGCAGGCCAAGGAAGTATTTGCTAACAGTTAGGAACCCAGTGTGGATGGGTGACATATCAAATGCCAACCAGGAATGTTTGTGTACAGCTGGAATGCCCCTGAGAGGAGATTCTTGAGAGTTCTAAGAGTTAGGGTCACTTGTGAGTTTAAGATTCTTGGGGTATGAAACTAACATGTCTATGATGGGAGACTCTTGAGGAGAGGAAGGCCCGATACAGCCTGACTGCCTCTCTCCCTCCTGGTCAGAGCTAGAGGAATATATAATTAACTTATGGTACAAACTGGGATTTTGTTTTTTTGTTTTTATGAGTACAATAGGGTTTTACTAACAATTCTGTAGGATAAAAGGAGAACACCAGCAACCAGAAGCTGTAGGTATGTTAGCTGTAGAAGAATATGAGAGAGAGAGAGAGAGAGAGAGAGAGAGAGAGAGAGAGAGAGGAGAATGACCAGAAATAGCAGACCACTCCACTTCTTGAAACTAGACCTTCAAAGAGGTTTTGATTGTGATAGGTTTGGTGACAGTTGTTGAAATCTGATGTACAGGGAGAATGCTTGACTCCTAAAGACAAGTGTCTGGCACAGCCCGTGTGCCTGGGTCTTCTCTAAGTGATTCACATTTAAGAGTTATGAGGCCGGCCCATCCCAGGCTGGGAACAGACCTGTGTGTGGACACACTGCACAGT
Organism: Uromys caudimaculatus; assembly: GCA_028551405.1. Taxonomy (NCBI): domain Eukaryota; kingdom Metazoa; phylum Chordata; class Mammalia; order Rodentia; family Muridae; genus Uromys; species Uromys caudimaculatus. Next base: position 86,217,575 of record CM052707.1, on the reverse strand, counting down.
TTTCTCAACTTTTAAAAAGCACTGTTTCAGTTTGCTCAGTGACCTTGGGAAAGTCACACCCTCTCTCTGTGTGGTTTGATTTTCGCCTCCGATGGAGATAAAATTAGAAGTGAATAGTTATATGGGTGGGGAAAGACAACTCACTATCTTCCAAAGACTCCTCACAGATCCGAGCGATATTATGTTTATGGCTGGTATTAGCAGAGCATGTCTCATTAGGCCATAGGGCACAGCATAAACAGGTTTGGCCCATGACCGGTATTTGATGATGCTGGCACGAGAACTGAAGGGTGGGGATTTCTCTTGGGCTTGCAGCTCACCATTAACCTGCTGTTGCCTGAATCTCAATGCCTTGGAAACAAGGGGTGTTATGGGTACTGGTTCTACTCTATTCAGTAAGGACTGACTGAGTCCCTGTGCACCAAGTTCTATTTCCCCACGGTAGAGCAAGATATAATATGCATTAGGCCTCTTTGTGTCTATTAGCTCAAGGGCTCTGTGAGATGAAGGGTTTAGAGAGCTGTCTGTCACAATTTGCATCTCTCGTGTGACAGAGGTAAATGTCACACTGCTGTCATATCCATTTTCAGAGGGAACAAGACCAACATCCTTAGATTGGCCCAGGGTTTGGTCAGGCTCACCTCTCTGTCTCATGTTGCAGCATATTCTTCTTAGAACCACCGAGTCCTGGCCGTCTGGACTTTACTACAGCGGCACACACATCTTGTTTTTCCGTTTCTGTAGGCAGTGGGCTGGCAGAGGCTTTCTGTGAAGGGCCAGACCACACTTGTTCTTAGTTTTCTATAGTATGTATCTCTCGGTTGCAGCTTCTCAGTGCTCTTGTTATCACAGGGAAAGTGCCATAAACAAAATATAAATGACGTATAGAGATGAGTCCAAATACAACTTTATTGTCAAAGCCAGGCAAGGGCCCAGATTTGACAGTCAGTCTGGACTCTGCTGCGGTCTGTTCTAGACCTTTGCTCCTACTTTAGGCTTCTACAAATCTGCATTAAATACTCCTTCCTCCCCACTCAGGTGGTCACTACTGATTCAGTTTTTACCAAAAATTCCAACTCTTTTGGTGGGAGAAGAGATTCATTCAGATATTAATTTTCTGTGCCCTGAGAATTAGTTACATTCTGGACACGGGTGTTGTTATGAATATTATAAAGAATCCTCTCCAATTATCTCTGGTTAATAAAAATCTGAACAGCCAATAACGAGGAAGAGGAGATAGGAAGGAAGGACTCCCATCCCAGCCAGAGGTCCCAGGGAGAAGGAGTTCTCTACGGGGCAGGTGAGGGTCCAGGAGAAGCAGGGCCACCTGGAAGAAAATGGTTGCCATGAGGACCAACATGAGAACAAGCCACAGGGGAGTTCTCCATGAGGACAGAGAGGTACAGCAGAGCGAGCCAAGTGGAGACTAAATGTGAGTTACTCAGGAGGTGGGGGTGGGTGGGTGTGGGGGGGTGGGTGGGGGCTGGGAAGTAGCTAGATAGTGTAGAGGGTTAGGAATACTTGCTCAATTATCATGCTTAAAACTTGTTAAATTAATTAATAAGTAGGTCTCCGACTCAATTATTTGGGAGCTGACTCTTTTAAATTTCATCCTATACTCTTTCTCACTATTCCAGGTAGGGGACTAACTGGAATTAACAGTTATGCAAGAGAAAAAAATAAATGTACCTTGCTCTATATGAGGGAAACAGAACCTGGCAAGTGCAAGCTCTCTGTCACTACTTACTGAGTAGAACACCCAAGGACGTCTGAAATACACATGATGTTTTAGAAAGTGGTTTTAAAAGGTTATTTCAATAGACTGCTTCTGCTATATAACACACAGCTGTAATGCTCATTTGTTTCCAGTTCTCCTGTTAGCCTTATAGTGTACATGACCCCCCCCCCCCCAGGTTTTAGAAAGTTCAGTCTATGCTTTCTTCCTTAACCCAGTGGTAAGCTTCACTCATTTATGTATTGACAGATCCATTCTGCTAACAATAATCAGGGCAGAGTCAGCGATGTTTGAATTTTAGAAAGTCTGCCCCCTGTGAAACTCTGCGATGTATGTTTTTCAGATAAGGAAAGATAGAGCTGAACGAAGATGTCCATTACCAAAGACATATTTGCCTCCTTGCTCTCAGTGTCCCATGGTGAAGAATTCTCTTTCCAGACAGATGCCAGAACCGCTGTTCTGCTGGGGTGTAGCCGGCAGCTCTCCAGCCTTCAGTGGCCTCATCTGGAGTAGTTGGAGGCTCCCACTTGTCATTTGCTTTTACCTTTCTCCATATGCCAAGGTCACCTGATTTCTGGTGTCTTCTTGTGGCGGGACCAAAAATAGTTACACCCATCTCCCAACTTCTACCTGGGCAGATCATGTGACTTTGTGGGTCACTAACCAACCTTGTGTAGAGTACCTCTTTTTTTTGGATTTTTATGTTAAAAAATAAATGTCTGGCCTCTCTCTCTTTTTTTTCATTTTTTTGTTAAAAAAAAATAAATGTCTATGATTTTGGGACTTTTGATTTTTGTTCTTTCTGTGCCCCCCCATTACTCCTTGAGAGTGTTGTGTCTCACAGGATGGGGATATTGAAATAGCTTCCTTGCGGAGTCTAAACTTTTTTATTTTAAGTATTTATTTTAGTTTGTTTCTTTCTGCCTCTCTGTCTCTATACCTCTCTGTGTATGTCTGTCTCTGTCAATCTCTCTGTCTCCCTATCCCTGTCTCTCCATCTCTCTGTGTCTCTCTATCTCTGTCTTTCTGTGTCTCAGTATCTCTGTGTCTCTGTGTTCCCTCCACACCGTTTTTCTGTCTTTTCCTGTCTCTGTTCTGTCTGTCCCCCTCTCCCATTCTCTCTCTCTCTCTCTCTCTCTCTCTCTCTCTCTCTCTCTCTCTCTCTGTGTTTCCACAAGAACCAGAAGTGAATATTAGATCCCCTAAGCTCGTGGACCTGAAGAGAGTATTAGACCCCCAGAGCTGGAGGGATAAGCAGCTCAGAGTCACCCACTGTGGTCGTTGGTCCTGTGAAAGAGTAGCAAGCACTTGATAAGGGATGAACCGTCTCTCATTTAAACCTTTTTATCTTAAAAAGCCAGTCTCTGGTCCTTTAACAATAACTTTGAGGTAAATGTAAGTATGAAGTTTCCAATAATTCATATCATTATATTATTTTATAATAGAAATTATTTCTTGGATTCATGGAACCAAAGAGTATTAGAAGTAGGGCTTAAGTCAGTGGTTCTCAACCTTGGGGTTGCAACCGTGGGGTTACCTAAGACCTCTGGAAAACATAGATATTTACATTACAATTCATAACAGTAGCAAAACTACAATTATGAAGTAGCAGTAAAAATAATATTATAACTGGGGGGGGTCATTGCAACATGAGGAACTGTATTAAAGGGTCTCAGCATCAGGAAGGTTGAGAACCGCTGTCTTGAGGCTTAGAACCGTTCTAAAGCAAGCAGAAATAACTGATTTTCAGTACAGGAGTAAAATGACCTCACTCACTTTCAGCCTGGTAAGATGTATCTTTTCAGTTGTAACCGGGAAGGTAATGTGTTTATGTCAGCAACTGAGAGAAGAAAATGGCTACATCTGACTACAAAACAAACACCAAACCTACAAAGGCTTCTCACCTTACCTGAGCAAGTAGCAAAGACCGCTGGGGGCTGGCCACAGTGTGTTGAGTAAACACTAGGGAACCAAGTATGTTCTGGGTCTGCTCCCCTCCCCCACCCCCAAGGTCTGGAAGTGATTCGGCTGCCAGCAGAGAGAGAAAGCACAGGACTCTCTGACTCTCCTGGTGGTCACTTACTCACCTGCCATGGCTAAACAGGAAATTAAAAACTCCTCTGTGCCCCTGTCCTCCTCACAAAGGTGTCAATCCCTTGCTTGAGCCCGCTGCAAGAGTGGCCACTGAGGGAACCAACCAGAGAGGAAATGACTACCTGCTTACAGAGGAGGGGGCAGGGTCCCAAGATGACTTTTGGTTGTAAAAGAATGGTAAGAGGTGCTAAGGGCAGGGACCACAGATGGTGTAAAACTGAGAAGACAGAGGGTCAGCAAGTCATGTCAGCCAACCTACTGAAACAAGCACTCATCATTTTAGTGGTAAGAAAATTCTGTCATATTCCTAGTCAGATCTTGGCACAATACGTTTACATACAGTGTGTGTGTGTGTGTGTGTGAGTGTGTGTGTATGTGCGTGTGTGCTTTGGTAGGCAAGACATTGACAAATGAGCTTCATAAATAAATGTGCTATTTGTGTGCCTGAACTATTAAAGTTTAAAATAAAATATGATCTTATTGTCTTCAGTCCTCCTTTTAGAAAGAACACTTTACTCTAGCAGTTTGTATCAAAAGTCAAGTGTTGTCATTAGTCGTCAGCTCCTTGCCGGCAGGTCCAGGCGAAAGGAGAGAACCTGGTCTAGCTGGGTCTGTCCTGGGCTGAGCTGGATGGTGAGTGTCGACAGCCCAAAAGAAACACGCCAGGCCGGAAGTTGAAGCAGGAGCTCACTTTATTAAACTAGGCACTTGCTTATATAGAGAAGGCAAGGAGGTGGGCACTTAGGTATGGGAAGAGATGACTCAGGAGGCAGGGAAGGGTGACAGAGGGTAAGGGCTCACTGACAGGGCCAATGGCAAAGCTTCACATCAGAAATGGTGGGGCAGAGGTAGGGCCAAACAGGTCTTGCTGAGTCACCCTGATACAGAAGTGACTGAGACAGGTCTCAAAACTCGAGCCAGGCTTAGGTTCTCCCACAAGGTCACAGAAACTCAAGCCAGGCTCGGGTTTGTCCTCGAGGCCCAAACCAGGGCCAAAATGGGGCCCAACAATTAGTGTATAACTCAACCTGATCCATATGTCCTTTGGCTCTGCAATTTCACTTTAAGAAATTGATCTCCCAATCCTATTTGTACAAAAGAATGTAAAAAAAAAAAAAAAAAAAAAATTAAAAGCAACCATTGTCTGTCAGAAGAGGCTAAGTAGATGATGAGATACATCTTAGGGTACACAGTGAAGATTTGAGACACAGTGAGGGTGTGTCACAGCTCTTCACAGTGTATTAAGCATCACTAAGGAATCCAAGAATACCCGGAAGGGGTGGGCCTAGGTAGACAAGAGGATTGCACTGTATCTATAGACCACTTCTAGGAAGTTATCTCAACAGTGTAACACTGGGTATCTCTGTGCCCAAGATGAGAAGACGGGCTTCCAGATGCCTCCGGAAGGTTGCCTTTCATTTCCTACTGTTTTGCACTGTTTGAGGATCCTGATTCAGGTGTGTGCCTTGTTTTAAAAAAGGATTTAAATGAAAATGTCACTCTTCCCAGTTAATTGGGGGTTTCCTTCCTGGTGGCAGCAGTGTTCTGTGGGATAGAGGAGGATGTCCCCGCACCTTCGCTTTGCCTATGGATGACGAAGAATGTTTGGAAGGATAAACACTCACTGATTGATTTACAGTAAACACACTCTGCTCCCTCTCAGTGGCCTTTAGAGAGCAGTCACATGACAATGACCTAGCAATGTTTGTTTAATATCAAGCAGTGTAGAGGAAAGGCCAAAACAATTTTCTTTTGTGAGACTTGCCACTCATTCAGCACTGGCTGTCTGGAAGATGGGATATGGAAGATGTCTGCATTTAACAGCTTGTTATCCTGGGCTTTCTCCTGTAATGCTATCTTTGTAACTGAATCCTCCATTTGCCTAAGTCTTCTGTCTTCTCTCTGTTCAGACTGCAAACTCCTTAAGCCAGATGTAGTGTCAGATGTCTTTAATCCCAGCACTCTGGAGACAGACACAAGAGGATCTCTCCAAGTTCCAGGCCTTCCTGGTCTTGAGTTCCAGCCTAGCTAGAAATACATATTGCGATTCTTTCACAAACAAGAAAATACCAAAGGCTGTATAATTGCAAGACCAGTGTCGTCCATCTATGGATGTATGCATGCATCCATGCATCCATCCATGCATCCATGTATCCATGCATCTATCCATGCATCCATCCATCCATGCATCCACACATCCATCCATCCATGCATTCATCCATGCATCCATCCATGCATCCATGCATCCATCCATTCGTCCATCCATCCATGTATCCATGCATCCATGCATGCATTCATGCATTCATGTATCCATCCATCCATCCATGCATCCATGTATCCGTCCATCCATCCATCCATGCATCCATCCATTCATCCATGCATCCATGCATCCATGCATCCATCCATGCATCCATCCATCCATCCATCCATGCATCCATCCATCCATGCATCCGTCCATCCATCCATGCATGCATCCATCCATCCATCCATCCATTCATCCATCCATCATCAATCCATTCATTTGCTTATGAAACAAATACTTAATGCTTATGCATGTGTGGTGCTGCACTATGCTCTAGGGATGCATACATGAATAAGATACATTCCTTACTTTCAAGATGTTCACAGCCTTCTAGTGTCTTCTCAGTGTGTTGATCTTCGCAACAATACGTGTCTTCCTAAGTGCTGAACATAGAAATGATTCATGAACATGCTGAATAAGGGCGGGCAGCTACAGAAAGTGCTCAGGCTGTGAACCCAGGAGGTTGCCATGATGTTGTGGCTGTATATTCTAGTTTTTGCTGAAGGGTGTTTAGTAAAGCTCCAATTTTTCAAGACCTTTTAGTGGTAGCTTTCAGGCAATTTCTTTCTTTCTTAGCACAGACATTTCTGGACCTGGAATGTCCTTTCTCTTAAGGGTGACCCTGAAGACAATAATTGTTCTGGTCTAACAATGGTTTGAGCTACCTTCTCTTTAGGAAACAGACTCACTTTTTACATGGACAAATGACCACTCATCAAAAAGGGACATAGGAAGAGGGCGACAGGGTGGGAAAGGTAAAGTTTCCCAAGTGTTGCTGAGGGCCTGGAACTTCATACACTTCCCTCACATAGTGAGGAGTTACCCAAAGGTATTGGAGGTTAGTAGGTGATCCATACCTCTGTCCTTGTGAGTTTTTATAATGTTAAATTAAATGATTTCTAAAACATTTCTAACCTAGTTCCCTAAAGAAGCACGACCCAGTCATTTCCCTCCCAGGGGCAAAAAAAATATTAAACACACACAAAATCAAACAATCACAGAAAAATGGAATAATAATTATGGAAAGGATTTTAGGGACCCTGAGTTTCCTAGAATGCTGTGGTAGACCTGAATGCATAGATAGTATGCATGAGAGCATGCAAGGTGATTTCCAATTACTGTATGAATGTTTTACATTTTCTTTTGTGAATTAGAAGAACCCAAGCCCAATCTTCGAGTACACAGATACTATTGTGTACTCCAAGGGCCCCGAATTAAAGACAGCCTAAAGGAATGTGCCGTGAGGCGGCCATCTATAACGGTATGGACAGGAACATGGCATGGACTATAAGTGTTATTTGAATGGTCCAAGCCTGAGGGACTGAGAATCGAAGTTTATTCTCCAGGAGACAGAGATGTTCAATGAGTTACCCAGGCTCAGAAGAGATCAGAGACCAGAATATGATCACCTGACTTTGCCCCATCATCCTCGTTCAACTTCCCACTCTGTGGACGAGGAAATTGCAGCTTGGCCATCTGCTTTGACTACAGACTCCACTGAGAATCTGGCTGCAAAGTAGAAAAGCATAGAGTTGGCTTAGTGTAAAACCAAAGTCAGTACTTACAGAGGGCTTACTGGGTACCTCAGTCTTATGGAGCTCTCACACATATTAATGCATGTTAATTCCTAAAAACTCCTGTTAGGTGCAATTATACATTTCCATTGTCTTTCTTTTCACAGGAGACAAACGAAGGAATGAAGATGGTTATGGTTTGTATTTGCTGGCCCAGGGAGTGGCATTATTAGAATGTATGGCCTTATTGGAATAGGTGTGGGTGTGGGTTTTAAGACCCTCATCGTAGCTGCCCAGAAGCCAGCATTCTGCTAGCAGCCTTCGGATGAAGATGTAGAACTCTCAGCTCCTCCTGCACCATGCCTGCCTGAATGCTGCTGTGCTTCCTGCCTTGATGATAATGGACTGACCCTCTGAACCTGTAAGCCAGCCCCAATTAAATGTTGTCCTTTATAAGACTTGCCTTGGTCATGGTGTCTGTTCACAGCAGTAAAAACCTAACTAAGACAAAGATCAAGTGCTGTTTAACCTTTAACTTGCCGAGCTGAGATTTGAACCTACCTAGTCCAGCTCTAGAGTCTGTCCCCTTAACCGCTCCACACTCAGGTTGCCAATACATGGGGAAGTGATGGAGGTGTCTCCATCTCTGATGGGATTGGAACGATTCTGCTCAATGTGGGACCTCCACTCCATTCCCTACCTCAAACTCACCAGCCAGTCCAGGTTCATTCTGTAGAAGGCATAGTTTCTTCTGGCTATCCATTTTCTTTTTCAGCAAGCTTCCATCCCATAGTCCAGGCTGTCCTAGGACTCATGATTCTCCTGCCTCAAATCCTGTAAGTGCTGGGATTGCAGAAACCCCCAAGAAAGCTCCACGGTTCCCATTGTTTCCTAAGAATAAGAATAGTCCGTTCGTGTGCAATGATGAGAAGAAAGACCCCTATCTCCAAGGCTGAGATGGACAGCGCCACAGTTGGTGACTAGGGTGGCATAGTGTGAGTCACATGGGTTCATGGCAAACCTGGCGGACATGGGTAGAGGCCCAGGGCACTACAGGGAGACACCTGGTGCCGAGGAAGCCCTGCCTGCCTGCTGCCTGGTGTTTGGCACAACACCTAGTGCTGAGCAGGTGTTCAGAGCCGAGAAGCCTGGATGGAAAACAGCTAGGCCTCGAAGTGAGCAGTGGTGTGGCAATTGGAGGTGAGAGGGCAGCTGACACAAGTTTGACCTACTTTATTATCTTGCTCCAGGTAAGCTAGGAGGAAAGCAGAGTGCCAAGTTTCCAGTCCACAGGGAAGAGCACAATGCATTGACCATGCAACTGTGTGCTGTCATAGCTAGGGTTCCGGGCTTAGAGGGAATCCTTTCGCCTTTGTCCTCCGTTGGAGCAGGCTTCTGGCTTCTGGCTCCTTAAATGAAGGGACCTTGGTCTCCCTCCATATAGGGTGTTTGGTGGGGTATTGGGGGAGGCCATCTGGGTCCTGTCACTAGCATCCTCTGATTTGGTGCTCCAAGAGGATCAGCCTATGGGTGTTTTTCTTTATCTCCCCAGCAGGTGCTGACAGCTGAGCCATTCCACACACCTTTAGGGCAAAGAACTGCCGGAAGCCTGGGCCAAGTTCAAAGACCAAACATTCTTTCCAAGGCGACCAGAAGCACCCTGGAGGGCTGGCTCCTGGTTACATAAGCCACAGGTTAGCAGGTCCCCCACTGATGTACTCAGCCGGAGCCTCTTGACTTGCGCAACTGTTACACAGAAGGGTTTGTTCAGTGTGGCAACAGACACTACGTTGCTATCAAATATGTGGTGTATCCGCCCATACTCCTTGCATTTGGAACTTGGTGGGCCAATGTTAAAGCTCTTCACCACCAGGTGGTTAAGGCTGTCTGATCGGGCTGGCAAGAGGGAAAGGCATGACTTACTGTAGCTCTTGGCCCAGGCCACTGAACACTCAGTACCTTGTACCCCGTTAGCCTTGGGCAGTAAACCCTCTGATAAAATGTTCTTTTTTGGTGTTTGTTTTTCCTGGCAGTCTCATTTTGGGATATAAATGGCTCATTATTTCCATCCCATAGATCCATTCTTGCTTTCTGAAAAAAAAAAAAAAAAAATGGAAAGATTGGTAAAAAATCATCACTGGGACGACCCCTCCTCTTCCCAAATGTTCTGACCTTGAACAGGGGCCGAGTTTCCACACTGCTCCGGCCATCTACAGCTGAGCCAGTGTGGGAGAGGTTGACTTAGGGAAGACAGCCGTGAACAAGGGATATAAATATATTACACTAAAGCACTTGGTGCTATTAAATGCCAGGAAGTGGCGCAGACCTTTCCCCGCCAAAGCCCCTGCAACCTTTTCAGAGGACACTGGGCGAGCATCAGTGGTTAGGAAGTTGGAACAGGGTCCCTCCCCAGCTAGGTCATTTTCCCTGCAAGGCATCTTGGAGGCAAATTTTATTAAGGATCAAGTAGCTGGCCCAAAGCAGTATAAATAGCGAGAGAGCATATGACAACCCCGGCAATGAATGTGGCTGGGGCTCAGGCAAAAGGCACCCGCTGTGTTTACAGCTACTCTGCAGCTTGCATGGAGCTGTCCTCCCAGGAGGCGACCAGGAAAGGTGTGTGCGACAGTGAACAGAGACTTGCTAAGGCTTAGTATCCAAAAAAATTTCAAAGAGACATCTCCTTGCATTTGGAACTTGGTGGGCCACACAGTTGATCAGGAAAGGAAACTGAGGCTGGAGGAGATGACATTTGGAAGCAGAGACTGTCCCTGATGGAGCTTCCCCAAGTCCTTCAGCTACTACTAAGGGCAAAACCTTGAAACACGTCTAAATACTGTGTAGGAACTAACATGCCAGCAGCAGACAAGAGAGACCTCAGACTTGAATTTTACAAGGACAATCTGGAGCAAGTTTAATGTGCCCCATTAGTTTGTTCCTCTGTTGTCTCCCTTTGCTTTAGGGTAGACCGTGAGTGTAAACCAAACTTGAGCAGAATGGTTCAAGACATGGATAACTGAGTGATGAGAGCCACAGCGTTATTACAGAACAGTTCCTTAAACTAGCTGTCTTTTGTCAGTCCTGTCCCCACTGTCCAGAGCTGTTGACAACTCTGAGGATAAGCATGCGTCCTCCAACGGAGAAGACTGAGGACTGAAATGATGCAGATCATTCCCGCTCGTATCCAACACGTTCCCAAGGGAGCCCTGGCTTCCGGGACAACACGTCTGCTTCTTTCTGACCTAACTTCTAACTTCAAGAGATGGCAGTATTGTCAGCTTCCTACTCTTTTGAAAAGGACAGTAACCTCCTGAATATATCACACTCTGCCTGTCCAGTATCTACACTTGGCATCCAGAACTTAGATAGAGAAGGTTACTGACTTTCACAGGTCAGTGAGCACGAGGAGCTGATGCTTTCAGAACTCTCCCCAGAGGGCGTGAGGACATGAAGGAGGCTCTGTTGCCTTCTTCCTGACTCCCTCTCATTCTGGCAAAGACTATTGGCTCCTTATTCAATATTTACTCTATTTTTTTCTCCATAAAACCAATTCTAGCATGGCAAAATTCCTGGCTAAGAGATGACCTCTCATAGTAAGAATGTCACAGGACAGGGTGCTTATGTAAATTTGAATTTTGGCAAACAAATAAATTTTAATTATGTGTGTATGTGTGTGTGCTTGTTATAGTATTTTAAAATATTTTGAATGGTTTATTTGTTTTTATTTTATGTGTAGGAGTGTTTTGCCTGCATGAATGTGTATACATATTTGATGTCCATGGAGGCTAGAGGGGGTTAGGTCCCCTAGAACTGAGTTACTGACTGTTGTGAACTGCCATGTGTGCCCTAGGAGCTGAACCCAGGACCCCTGCAGGCACAGGCTATACTCTTAACCACTGAGTCTTCTCTCAAGCCCCCAATATTTTCGTAGTTTTATTTGCCAAATATGGCAACTCTATGCACAGGGCTTTTGGAATGAAAGTACATGTGTTCTCTTTGTCCTTTTCCTCCTTTCTCTCCTGGGAGATAGATGAGAAAGCTGGAATTTCAGCAGCCACCTGGAGACATGTTTAGGGAAATGGAAGTAAGAGACTGTGGACTTGAGTCTCCAGGGACTGGAGGCCTTCAGAGCTTCTGAAAACAAGCCATTGATCCACATTAGCTCCCATGCTGTCTCTGTGATGTGTAACTAACAAATGTTAGATAGCATAGATAAAAATATGATATGGCCTTAACATGTCACAGAGTAGTGTCATTTTTTGTGTTTGGCAGAGTCTGTTTTACTATGTACCATTTGCTTTGGTTTTTATTTATTATACATAATTATCTTGAGTATATATATATATATATATATATACACCATATTTATTATATTATATTATTATATTATACAAATAATATACATATATACACTATTTATACATATATACATATATCTATTATTATATATTAAATATATACTACACACACACACACACACACACACACACACACACACACACACACACACACAATTTTTCTTCTTATGTCTCCCAGACTGGCCTTGAACCCTCTCTATATCCAAGTCTGGCCTCGAACTCCTGATCCTCCTGCCTCTGCCTCCTAAGCACTGGGATTACAGTTGTGTATCAACACATCCAGTTTAGTTACTATACTTTTAAGGTCTCTGAAGGAGGTAGAGAATATCCCTTCCATCCTTTGGAAAGGCAGCCATCAACATGAGCCCCACACGATGCTGGTGCTCATCTTTTACACACCGCCTTTGGCATTTTGAGCACTTGTTTCAGAGCATAACATTTCTAAAGCAAAATGATTTTTTTTTTTAACCTTCATGCAAGCATTCTGCCCACAACTCAGTTCATCTACACTGATGAGCCAAAACCTCAGCGTCATATTTCAAAAGGTCATTGACAGATTTCCTCCTATGCCACAAAGGTTAGCTAAGGATAGTCATGCATTCAGACAAGCTTAATTCACAAAGCTCATCAATAACTTAGAAAGTAGGTGCCAGCCATTGTGGCATATTCCTATATGGCCAGCACTCAGAAGGCAGAGGCAGGAGGACTTCAGGTTTAAGGACAAGACGGGACATGTAGTGAGTTCAAGGGTAGCTGGAGCTATGTGGTGAGAACACAAAGCAACAATAACAAAATCTGGATATCAATGATATAAAAATACACTTCCTTCAGCAGGTCATGACCTTGAAGGCTCACTGCTTGTCATTCTAGTAAAGTGCAGGGGTCAAGATGTCCCTTTGCATCTAAGGCTGAGCTTTTGTGTTATGAGGGGCAAGGGCAATTACCTGGGCTTCGAACTGTACAAACAGCCGGCTCCTTTCTTCAGTGAAATCTTTTGAAGGTTTCGTGATAATAAATAACCGAACATGCTTTCTCAGATTAGTTTACTTTTCTCACCACATTTACTTTTCTCTGAAATTCTCCCACCCTCGCCCTCTGTGGAGACGAAGCAACTGGGAAAAGAGCAATCTTTCCTTACAGGACTCCCTCTTCAAACACCCATGGAACAAGATCAAGCTGGGTCCAGTTGACACAGACTGCCCTGGGGAGATAGCTAGACTTTGTGATGGGTGAGGACTGAGAGTTAGAATTTAACAGGAGAGGAAGTGAGAGGCCCCTCACACCATTTTGTAAGTTTCTATAACTGCCCCCCCCCCCCCCGCTCCACCTGTCAGCAAGGAAGGGTGGGATCAGGGGTATTGGGAGCCAGGAGCCAAACCTCTGGACACAAGTCACGTTACAAATAACAGCAATGAATAACCCAGGAGAATAAGCCACACGAACAGAGACTGATCAGGATCAGTCCAGAGCATCTGCCCCTGGAGTCTGGCGAGAGGTTATGACATCATGACTGGGGGCCCTAGGGAGAGGACGCATGAGCTGTCTGTAGGCATCCGAACCACAGACATAAATAAAAGCTGTACAGAATTCAGTTGGACAGATAAAAACTGCATCACATGTTAATTGGTGTTTTGTTTGTTTTTTTATCATGTTAAAGATGGAGAAGGAACATACTTGACAGTCATTCAGGGCCAGACACGTGACACATGCTTCAGCAGGCTGAGAGGCAGGAAGGTCGTGAGTTTGAGGTCAGCCTGAGCTATAAAGTGCATTTCAGGCCAGCTTGGACTAGATGGTGAATGTCTGTCTCTGAATACAACACAACACAACACAACACAACACAACACAACACAACACAACACAACACAACTCAGGTCTGTTGATTAAGCATCTATAAGGTGCCAGGCCTCGTGGTCAGGATTGCATGCAGTTTTATAGCGCTGTCGAGGCAGGGTAACAATGCCTTTGAACGTCTCAAGAATGAAAACTTTACAAGCTCCTTTGCTTCACTGTGGTAACACTGCAGCGGAAGCCAGCCACCTTCTCTGTAACACAAGTGCAGCAACATGCTGGAGGTTTATGAAGTACTCGTTTTAAAATAGGCTTATGGTAAGAGCTCTAATAAAAATTAGCAGACTGCTTTATGTTCAGTTTTTCTCTGTTACTAAATAATCTTTTTCCTCTCTTTACAACTGAGCTTAAACATTTACCAAGCAAGCTCTAGAAAGTAGGACAGGAGGCTTAGTGACTCCTGGGTTCCCACAGGCTGGGAGCCCAGGTGTAAGGCTGAGATCTGCTTCCCTAGAGACCTTCAAACCGTATGGACTTGCACTTGTTGCTTAAATGTCTCGAGGCCTCTGTTTCCACATCTGAGAGATGGGGAAATTGTGGTATTTGTTATGAAGATAATCCTATTTAAAGATTAGTAACAACTGGTTCACAGAAGGCCACAATATGACCCAGCAAAGGTAGCTTCGTTTGATGTGTGTCTCTCTCTCTCTCTCTCTCTCTCTCTCTCTCTCTCTCTCTCTCTCTGTGTGTGTGTGTGTGTGTGTGTGTGTGTGTGTATGTGTGTAGCTATTTATAGACCCATCGGTTCATCTAATTATCATCATGGATAGCTCAGTGAGTGCATAATAGGGAAATCCAAACATACTGGGGTCACAGTCCTAGCATGGTACCCTTCCCCCAGTAATACTGATATGTCTTGTTTGCAGTTTTTAGAGGTAAGATCCAAAAATGTCCAACTTTCATCTGGCTCCTAGCTTCCCTGTTCTCTTCATCCTTTCTTATGCTCCTTGTGTTGGGTGGGGAGGAGGAGGCGGGAGAAGGGAGGGACTGCTGTCACTTACCTGCCTATCGTCCACATCTACCGTCCATGTACCCTAGGGTTGTCTTGGCACTGTTGTTGAGTGTTAGGGGCAGGCGCCTGAGGGCTGGTGGGCACAGGGAGTCATTGGAGAGCCTCCTGCCTGATAGGTCCGTGCTCTGGAAGATGCAGTTGCTACCTTCCTTGGCTCCATCCAGAGCCTCCATCCTTGTAGCCTGGTGATGTATTGTGGCTCATCTGTCTGGCATCCACTGATGCCTTTATCCTTAAGCACAGTTTGCAGATGTTTTCTTGGTACTTTGAGAGGTGTTCTAAGAGGTCAGTTGCCTTTAGAAGCTCATAACTAAAGCAAACAATCCCCATGACATTTCTTTGCTTCTCCATGGCCGGCCCCTCCACCGTTGGATGTTTACATACTCTGCTCTGCGGGTTGCCACATCAGACGGGAAGCTCTTCTAGATTGCATTTTCTGTTTTCTCAACTATATTGTGAATGCCTCGAGCCGAGGACTGGGCCTTCTCTTGCCGAGTGACTTGAAGACAGACTTGCACAGTGTTTACAGGTGATGTTTTTGTCACTGTTTCTCAATTACCTGATTCATTTACATACCCATCTGTGACTGCTCCACTGTGTACATGGAACCAGCAGTGGCTCTCACAACATTGCCCTCTGACAGAGATGGAGATGAACTGGTGATGGCGCCTGCTCTTGTCTGTTCTTTTCCCTGTCTGCTCGGTCTCAGGGTGGAAAGTTTAAAGAGCAGAAGCTGCTGTAATGGAAACTTAAACACAAACAGGAAACATCTTTAACACACTTATTCATTTTAGAGGAGGCACATGGCGGGGTCAGGGTGGAGGGCCAAGGACAACTTGGGAGAGTCATTTCTTTCCTGTGGCTCTTTACTTACTGAGTGTCTTAGTCAGGGTTTCTATTCCTGCACAGACATCATG
>CM052707.1:86165923-86201692 GCA_028551405.1 Uromys caudimaculatus | reverse complement strand
CCCCCCCCCCCCCCCCCCCGATCACTAATTGAGAAAATGCCTTACCGCTGGATCTCATGGAGGCATTTTCTCAAGGGAAGCTCCTTTCTCTGTGATAACTCCAGCTTGGGTCAAGTTGACACACACAACCAGTCAGTACACTGAGCCATCTCACTGGCTGGCTCCAGGGAAGCGTGTTTAGCACCCGTTTGACAAGAGTCTCTCACCGTGGAACTCCAGCTATGTAACAACCCCTACCTCAGTTCTCTTCCCTTACTTTCTAGCTTCCTCATTGGCTGACGAACTCATCTGGTGTTCCTAAGACCAACACAGTCGGTCCCATTTCACCAAGTCCAAAGCACAAAGGAGGAAACAGGATTTGTTTGATGAGTGCCGTACTGAAGGTATTGTGCTGGGCACAACAGATACACGACGCACCCTGCTTGAGAAGCTGAGGTGGAAGATAACAAGTTTGGTGCCAGCATGGCCCTGCCTGAGATTGGGGAAGAGGCTAAGACAGGAGAAGAAGGGAGAGGAGAAGGAGGAAGAAGAGTAAGGCTCTACTTTTGCTGGTGTGGTTTTATTTTTCCACAAATAAAGTGACAAGTCTCTTTTGGAAGAAAACATCTAGTGTTTTCTTTACGTCAAGACTTTGCGATCTTGTATTTTCGTGGGAACAACTAGCTTTTATCACAGGATGAGAGCTCTGATCATTGCCTCCCCCCCCACCCCTCATCCCACCAAGGGCAAGTCACAGTGCCTGGGCCTGCAGCCCACTCAGCCTACAGCACTAAAGCTCCTTTCTGTCAAGCTCTTCCAGAGACATGGTCTGCATCAGTGACCCTGTGGTCTGCACAGTTCACCACTCTGCTTTCTGCACAGTTCATCAGAGCTGAGTCTGCTAACACCACAGGTGACTACTAACCAGTAGCCACATCTGGTGTGTGACCTCTGGTCTTTTATCTGTTTATCTATTTCTTCTTCTTCTTCTTCTTCTTCTTCTTCTTCTTCTTCTTCTTCTTCTTCTTCTTCTTCTTCTTCTTCTTCTTCTCCTTCTTCTCCTCCTTCTCCTCCTCCTCCTCCCCTCCTCCTCCTCTTTCCCCCTCCTCCTCCTACCCCCTCCTCCTCCTCCTTCTTTCTTCTTTCTTCTTCTGCTTTTACATCACTCCTGCACCCCTCTTCGAAATCCCATCCCAATACACTTATCTCCTATCTTCTGCTGAAATGAGATCATTCTCCAGCACTCCAGACTTGACTATCGTTCTACACATGGTTGCCAGGAAGTCTCTTTGGTGGTCATGTCTTCATCTGTAACCCATATTCTGGAGTAATGGGAGCATTCATAATCGCTCCACAGTAGCAGAAACTCCGTGATCTAGCCACCCCTGAAGTGGCCCACTTTTCAATGCCGTTGCATTGGAGAGTGTCTTTATTTGTTTTCTGTTGCTGAAATTGGATGCTCGAGACTTGGTAACCTGTAAAAGAAACAAATTTATGCTGTTGTGCCATCCCAGCGTCCAAGAAGTTGAAGTGTTGGTCTGTCTGACTTCCATGCAGGGCCTCCCGATGTTTGAACACATGAAAGCAGAAATATGAAATGGTACACGTGGGATACAGAAAGGGGAGTCGAGTACATGACTGTAGATACACACACTCATACATACACAGACACACACACATGTGCACACAGACAGACAGACAGACACATGTATACACATACACACATATACACAAAGGCATGCTAAAGGAAAGACTTTCTGCCCTGGCAGAGCCTTCTTATTTCTATTATTCTGGATCTGTGTTAAATGAGTGTTCTAGAACAAGAGTACATTCTTTCATTTTAGGAAGCATTTAATACATCTACGATGTTTTTAACTCTGGAAACAACACAGTATATCTAGGCTAGAGAGATGGCTTAGTAGGGAAAGTGCTTGCTACAAAAATCCCATGACCCGAGTTCCATCCCTGGAACCCACATGGTGGAAGGAGAGAACAAACTCCCATATGCTGTCCTTTGACCTCCACAGGAGTGTTGTGGTATACTTAAGTCAACACACATACACACACACACACACACACACACACACACACACACACACACACACACACGGAGAGGGAGAGGGAGAGGGAGAGAGAGAATAAATAAATTACATTAAAACATGGTATATTTTTCATAAAGCACACAAATTTTATGTGTTCACCTTAATGAATTTTTATGTATGCATCTGTCTTAGTCAAGGTTTCTATTCCTGCACAAACATCATGATCAAGAAGCAAGTTGGGGAGGAAAGGATTTATTCAGCTTACACTTCCATGCTGCTGTTCATCACGAAAGGAAGTCAGGACTGGAAGTCAAGCAGGTCAGGAAGCAGGAGCTGATGCAGAGGCCGTGGAGGAATGCTGCTTACTGGCTTGCTTGCTTCTCCTGGCTTGCTCAGCCTGCTTTCTTATAGAGCCCAAGACTACCAGCCCTCAGATGGTACCACCCACAAGGAGCCCTCCCCCCTTGATCACTAATTGAGAAAATGCTTTACAGCTGGATCTCATAGAAGTATTTCCTCACCTGAAGCTACTTTCTCTGTGATAACTCCAGCTTGTGTCAAGTTGACACACAAAACTAGCCAGTATACCATCCATCTAGGTATATCAGTACTATTGTGGTATACAGATTTGAAGGGCGTTTTCTTTGTACATGTAACTAACAACCCTAGATTCTTAATGTTGTGTTATGGTTTGTATATTCTTGGTCCAGGGAGTGGCACTATTAGAAGGTGTGGCCTTGTTGGAGTAGGTGTGTCACTGTGGGCATGGGCTTAAGACCCTCATCCTAGCTGCTTGGAAGTTAGTCTTCCACTAGCAGCCTTCAGATGAAGATGTAGAACTCTCAGCTCCTCCTGCACCATGCCTGCCTGGATGTTGCCATGCTCTTGCCTTGATGATAATGGACTGAAGCTCTGAACCTGCCCCAATTAAATGTTGTCCTTATGAGAGTTGCCTTGGTCATGGTGTCTGTTCTCAGCAGTAAAATCCTAAGACATGTTGTCACCGTTATTATTTTAAGATACAGGTTTTGGTGTGTTGTCTGAGCTCACTTCCAACTCCCAGGTCCAAGCTATTCTGCTGCTTTTGCCTCCTAAATACCCAGAACACTGTGCCCAACTCTATCCCTTTAGAATTGTGTTAACTTTCAATTCTACCTTGCAACCCTCTAGTTAGAAATTCTGTTCTCGTTTCTATCAGGACACTGAATCTGAGTGCTGAGAGGAGGAAGATGGGTAGTGACCCAGAGTTACTCTGGGGTATGGGTTCCTCCCTAAGGTGAACATCAGAGTCAACCATAGTGTTCTCACTTCATAGATGAGTTTCAAAGTGGCTAAGTATTCTGTCCAGGGTTGTACAGTTAGACTGAGTTTGAGACTCTGTCTCTGTGGCACCAGAGCTTTATTCTTTATTT
Organism: Uromys caudimaculatus; assembly: GCA_028551405.1. Taxonomy (NCBI): domain Eukaryota; kingdom Metazoa; phylum Chordata; class Mammalia; order Rodentia; family Muridae; genus Uromys; species Uromys caudimaculatus. The sequence goes on along the minus strand of CM052707.1, from coordinate 86,198,259 downwards.
TAGATTACTGATAAGATGATATGATACGTTTTCTTAATTTTAGCTCTCCTGAAAGCAAAGTGTGAGATATTTTACCTGGAAAGTGATCCCAGAAAGGAAGAGTGGGGAGCAAGGGGTGTGAGACAGAAAAGCCGGGAAGCCCACACATGGATGACCTCTTGGTTTGGCTATAACTGTAGACAACTTTTGTTCTTTCTTGCTTGACCCTTCTGAGGAGACTTATGAAGTGTGTTGTAACACCACCATCTTGAAGACCCAAGAAGAACCGAATATCCAGTATTTTTCATCATTCAGTGGCCAAAGGTGCCACAACATTAGATGTCTTCTGATTTCTGGGTTGTTAAGTGTTGGTATCAAGGAGGCTCTCCTTCTCATTATACCTCATGATGGCCCAAGACAAGACCTGATACCGAAGAAAAAGATTCAAGATGAAAGCGCCCATAATACACAGTCAAATGCTATTAGGTAAAACTGGACCAAGATGACACGGAGCTGAATGCCACCATAGTGGCGACACGAAGAGGTGGGGTTGATCATGGGCAACATGGTTGTGATGGTGGTGGGGGTTGGAGTGGGGGGGGGGAGTAGCTGAATAAAAAAAAAAAATGGAAAGGAAAAACAGGAAAGGACATGACTGCTCCTAGGTACAGCGGAGGAGAAAGTTTATTATAGATGTGTGGGAGAGCATAGGCAGGGACATTGGGAGAGTCCAACGTGGACATGAAGCTGAGCCATGTGAGGAGTGGGGGGAAGGAAGAGGGGAGAGAGGGGAACCAGGCGCAGCAGCCAGGAGGCCTGAAAGAGAGGGTAACCAAAATGGCAGGTAGGTTACATAGAGAAGGGCACCTGGGGGAAGGGCAGCCCAGCCCCTGGGCTGGAGAAGTTTAGGGTAGGGAGCAGGGTATTCCATCTAGAAAGACCCAGTAGCAGGTTGATGACTAAGGAATGCTGGGAGAACCTGGTGGCCATGTCTGCTTTGATATGTTAAATAGGCATCTGAACCTTTTGTCCCGGGTTTGAGACCTAATAGTAACCCAATAGTAGCCTGTATTCGGGCTGAGAATAGTTGGGTAATGTAGATCCAGAAGGAGAAACAATTTGGCAGTAACATGCCTCTTCTTGTGGCAGAGATTTCAACCTGAACTGAGGTCTTTTCTGCTAGAGTTCATGTCCAGGCATATTTGAAAAGCTGATGGGGCAGACGAAGAAGATATTTGTATGCATTTAGTTACACGAGTTCTCCTTTCTCAGGGAATATAACTTTATTCATATACCTTCAAATATATACATATTTATGTATGTAAGAGAACAGAGAAAGAAGAAAGCAGTGTGGGACAAATAGAAGGACCACGGATGGTATCAAGACCTGAAGTCAACGGGAAGAGAAGCTTAGGGGGAAAGAGAAGCCACTTTATGAGAGCCAGTGCCTCAGTGCGCAGCAGGACACACTCTTTAAATGCCTGGTGATGACGCGTGATCTAGGCTCAGGGCAGTTGGGCATCCTTCCCATTTCCTCATTCGGCAGAGAAGATCAAATGTTTATAATGCAATAAACACAGTAGAGGCGCTCCCTGGGCTTCTGCTCCCTGTGGCCTGGTTATCTTGTGTGTTTAGAGACTGGGGAAGTGCTTTTAGGGGTATTAGCTCATATTTGGAGATTAGCTGGCAAAGACTGGGACTCAGAGTCTGAACCAGCTTTCGGAGATGATGTGGAGTGATCTAAGCGGTTAGATGATAGGACGAAGGCTTAGTGAATGAATTGAGGGTGAGCAGGATCTCAGCGTAGCTAGCCCTGGTGCTGGTGGCCATTCTGTGAGAGCTTGGGGGGGGGGGGGAAGAGAGAGAGAGAGAGAGAGAGAGAGAGAGAGAGAGAGAGAGACTTATAAGGCAACAAGGGCAGCATCCAGTTACTGAAAATAACCACCTTGGAGACTAACTGGTGTTAGGTTCCACTTCCTCTGCCTGGCTTATGTCTGAGAGGTAAAGCACCTATTTGCTAGCTAAACAGGCAAGCGAGTCAAACAAGTCTTCACTGTTGAGTTATTATCATTATTACGTCTTTTTCCAGGGCTGAGGATGGAACGCTGGGTCTTGTGCTGAGCCGGTGCTCTAATCACTGAGCTATATTTCCTAGGCCATACTTGAATTATCAATAACTCTCAGATGTCTGAATCCAAGAATAATGAAACAGTTCCCAAATAAAGTCTGTTTGCCACAGAATGGTAGGGTCTTTGTCTGTCTAGTATCTTTGCCCTGTTCTCTGTACAAAACTATCTCACATTTTTTATTGCATTTACTTATTTACTGTGTGTGTATATGTGTGTGTGTGACCATGCACACACATGTGCATATGTGTCACAGCACATGTGCTGAGGTAGCAACTTGTGGATTCTTTCCTTTCATTATATGGGTCTCAGGAATCAAACTCAGGTCATTGGTCACCCATCAGGGTTGAGAGCAAGCACTCTTACCTGTCCAGCCATCTTGTGAGCCCCAGAACTTTTTTTTTTTTAAGTGAAAGAATTTCCCAGCTTACCAGAGACTCTTAGCAAAATACTAAGTCCAGCTGAATCAGACTAATCAATTCCCTTGACTAGGCATAAGTATGGAACCCTAAAAAGGCCAATATAACGTTCATGAGATTTGATATTTATGTGTTTACTGAGGGGGAATGGTTCTCCACTCTCCATAAATTTCAAATCATAAACTATACAGGTGATATAAACTAGAGTTGCCTGCTTGCTTTCTTCTAATCCTCCTCCTCCTCCTCCTCCTCCTCCTCCTCCTCCTCCTCCTCCTGCTCCTCCTTCTGAAGTTGCTTTCTTTTACCTCTGCAGAATGCATGCAGAGAGCTATGAGTCTTAAGCTAACAGAGAAACACAAATGAAGAAAATGGAGGATGGATAGAGAGAGTCAGGGTCCTAAGAGCATCCTTTGGACCTTGAGTCCCGCCATTCCTAAAGACGAACACTTTTTTTTTTTTTTTAAAACACAGTGAGTTTCAATCCAATTTCATTTTGAAGTTTTAAAACTTGCAGAGTAAGGAGATCAGATGAATGCATGTGTCTGTCTGTTATTAGCAATAAACATCTGTGGTGTCCCTGCCGTACTAAAATTTAAAGTTTATGCTGGAAATGTCTGCTCGGTTCTGTTCTCCATGAGGACACACCAGTCAGTTCTGCTGGACAGATGACTTGGTGACACAACATGTCACCCTTCCCTTTTCATATGGTGGGTGAAATCCTCAGCCATATCCATTTTGAATCCAACCTACAGCTTGATTCTGCCCTTCTGAAATCAATATGCCTGTGGTAACTTTTTAGTTGAGGATTCAGTGATCAGCTCACATTTGACAAGGCTAGCATGGTACCCTGCAGCCTCCTGGTTGTGGGGCAGTGATCTGTGATGACCCGGTTGAGCATGGGCTGGAAGCTCTGGGAGACCCGGTTGTACACTAGAGAGGTGGCACACCAGGGACCAGAATTTATGCTTCTGGCCAACGCTCCTGGGAAATTCATATCACAACCCCTGTATGGAAAGAGGCCTGGTGTGTGAAACTTGTGTATAGGCAAATGAGGCAACGATTAGGGCTCCCAAGCTGGCCTATGGAAAGTATCAACTACCAAGCCCCGCCCCCTCTTTCAGAACTATAAGTAGAACACCTAGACCCAGCTCTCTCTCTCTCTCTCCCCTCCTCCTCCACCTGCCTGCCCGGGGAGCGCTGCCCGCCGTCTTGAACAAATAAAGCTAGAAACTACTTTGAACAAATAAAGCTAGAAACTACTTTGGCATCCGAGAACTTTGTCTAAGGGAGCTGTAACTCTTGGGGCGCAGGACACGGCTGATCTCGGTCCGCTCCTTTCCTACACCTCGGCCAAGCCACTGGCCGAGACCGGCAGCGCTCCGCAGCGCGCAGCGGCTTGGGCACCGAGTCGGCGGACTCCATTAGCGCCAGGGGTGCTCGACCCCGGCTTCTTACTCCGGCGGCGTCAGGCCCCGAGGCATTTGGGACGAAGAGGGCTGGCGGTGATCCTTGAAGCCCAGGGCATACTCTGCGGACCCAACCCCTGGCGGTCCCCGGACCAGGAGACTCTACACTCACTGCGCTTCCCCCAACGGGAGGGAGCGCGACACCTGGTCCTCCTGGTGTCATGGTCCATGGCCTGCCAATCATGGGTCCTGTAGGTGATCAGGCCAGGGCATCTCCAAATATGCCACTTTGGTATGATGATTACTTTGAGCAGTTGAAATAGCAGAAGCAGTAAGAGTTTTATCACCTCCTCTCTTCTACCTGAAATAGACCACAAATCTTCCCACTTGCCAGATATTCTCCCTAAACCAGCAAGAAAAGAACATCTTTATCACCAGACACTGAATTGACTCTACACTGTCACTCTCTTCAGACACTCCGGAAGAGGGCATTGGATCCCATTACAGATGGTTGTGAGCCACTATGTGGTTTCTGGAAATTGAGCTCAGGACCTCTGGAAGAGCAGTCTGTTCTTAGCCACTGAGCCATCTCTCCAGCCCCTTCTCCTTGTTCTTGTGAGTGCTAAGTCATAAGGCTTGATGTCTTTCCTTCTAGTGTTTACACTTGCCAGAAGCTGTGTGACATGCTGAGGGTAGCACAAAAAGCACACAACATGTTTGTGACTCAGAGTGTGCATTAGAGTATAGGAGCAGATTGCTGAATGCTAGAACAGGGACAGCCGAGAAAGGTTTTCAGGAACTTAAGTTAAGACATAGCTCAGTCAGGTTATGGGGATCAAGGAAGATTCATGGGAGACTTTCAAAAGTCCATGAAGGAGAAATGGAATTATGAGAGAGTGAAGTCAAAGATCAATGGGTTGAAGTGTTCTTGGATGACAACTTCAGATTCCTGGAGCAGAGGAGCAGGTAGGGTGGGCCAGCTGAGGTAGACGCTATGAGCTGATCATTCAAAAGTCATTGATGGATTTTTTGTTATTTTTTTCATACTATGGAATTAGAAAACTCAAACATCAGCTTTCCCAGCTTCCCTTGCAGCTATGTATTACCAAATTCTAAGAGAGTAGAGAGGGTGTAACAGATGGAAGTCATAGATAGGATGTGTAGATATACTTATCTTGGGTTTCCCATCTTCCACTTCTTGCATAGAAATGCACAAGAGTATTGATGGGCATACCAGCCACAGTAACACCAAGAAAGAGACTACATTCTCAAAATGGCAGAAAAGAAAGACAGAAAGAGCTTGTTTCCTCAGGCACAACACCACTTTCTTGAACATTCCTTAATGTCTGTGACCAATACGAACAATAATAATTCTAAGTTAGTGGAGCTGCTCTATTGGTAGAGATCCTGCTTAGCATGCATGAAGATCTGGATTCAGTTCCCAGCACCACATAAACTGTGCTTAGTAGAACACACCTGTAATCCCAGCACTTAGGAGATAGAGGAAGAAGTTTCAGAAGTTCATGGTATGTTTGGTTACACAGTAAATTTGAGGCCAGTCTAGGCTACATAAGACTCTATTTTAAAGAAAAAAAATTCTTATTTTAGTAAAGTCTTAATTAATCATGTTTTCCATTACTTAGAGCTCGTGAAGCCATATGCTGAAAATAACTATGCTACTGAAAAAAAAACCCAAGCAAACTGAAGTTTACTCTAAGCCCTGCTTACATGGAAGCAAAGGAATTCTATTACACAAAAAGTGTCCCTGGTGACTTTTCACTGTTTACACTCATCAAAGCTCAGTTCAGAGCTGATTTCTTTGAAGACACTTTGATCTCTGTCTTAATCTTCTCTAGACTCACTAGTTGGCTGTTGGTCAATTTTTTGTTTGTTTGTTTGTTTTCTGAGACAGGGTTTCTCTGTGTAGCCCTGGCTGTCCTGGAACTCACTCTGTAGACCAGACTGGGCTCGAACTCAGAAATCCTCCTGCCTCTACCTCCCAAGTTCTGGGATTAAAGGCATGTGCCACCACTGCCCGACTGTTGGTCAACTTTTAAGTATAAGTAAGTGATGTGTATTTGGTTCTTGGTAGATATATTTTATTCATCTCCAATCACACTTTTAAGCACAGTTATCCAGTATTGTTATCAATTCTTCATGCATTTATGCTATAAACCCCCAGAAGGAAGATAAGTACCTCTCAGGAGATGGCTATGCTTTACATTCTCAAAATGTCCAGTCACACTGTGGATGACAAGCATCAGGGTCTTGGGTTTGAACCCTGTAGACCTTAGACAAGTTTTCTAACCTTTACCTGCTTCCATTTCCCTACATGAAGAATGGAAGTTGATAATAAAATTTGCCCCTAAAAGTTATTATGAAAAAAATTGACTAGCATTGTTTTTTATTATCATTGCATATGCAGAAGATAGACTAGGCCAATGACCATCCCTGTATCCATGGGCTTTCCAATGTGATATTGCAACCCTTCCCATGGCATTCTTTGGCATGATAGAATCTTGTGGCATTCTTTGGATGATAGAGTATGGAAAAGTAATACTGCATTTCTTCTCAATCTAGGCTTCAAGAGACCCCGTATATGCATACCCATTTTCCAACTTGAGACCCTGTCCTTGCCATAAGAACAAGTCTTTGTGGTGCCAAGTGGCTATCTGCACCTCCTCAGTGCTAAATGCATATGAATGAGTCCAGCCAAGATTAGGAAACTCTTTCATTAATGAGCAATAATAAATGTTTCTTCTTCTTTTATTATTATTATTATTAGCCAGGACCTCGAGCTCACCACATAATGGAGAATGACCACGATCTTCTGATCCTCTTGTCTTCTCATGACTAGTGCAGCTATTACCACACTCTGTTTTATGAAGTGGCTCTGGGAATCACACATAAGCTATTGTATGTGGCAGGCAAACACTCTGCCACCTGAGCTGCATCATCAGACCGGTGCTAATTATTTGAAGTTAGTACAGTTTTTGAAGTGTGGCTAATTGGGAACTAACCAATGTAAGGTGCTCTACCTAACAGACAGAAGGGCAGTCACCTGTTCCATTCGCTGCTTTTTTGAAAGGCCCAGACCAGTGTGTGATGTAAGTGTAACATAAGCAAGTTCTAGCACATACATGGCTGGCATTCCCAAATATTTAAGTATTTGAGGAATGGATGAAATAACAGGTGGGATTTAATACTATTGCTTCAGGCAGTTGGTGACGTTCAATAAACATTGGCACTCAACAGGGTACCAATGCTTATTAATGGATTGACATCTTTTTCGTTCATATAAAACTAGGTAATTCATATAAAAATAGGTGTACTGGCTAGTTTTGTGTGTCAACTTGACACAAGCTGGAGTTATCACAGAGAAAAGAGCTTCAGTTGAGAAAATGCCTCTATGAGGTCCAGCTGTAAGGTATTTTCTCAATTAGATCAAGGGGGGAGGGCCCCTTGTGAGTGGTACCATCTGAGGGCTGGTAGTCTTGGGCTCTATAAGAAAGCAGGCTGAGCAAGCCAGGAGAAGCAAGCAAGCCAGTAAGCAGCATTCCTTCATGGCCTCTGCATCAGCTCCTGCTTCCTGATCTGCTTGAGTTCCAGTCCTGACTTCCTTTCGTGATGAACAGTAGCATGGAAGTGTAAGCTCAATAAACCCTTTCCTCCCCAACTTGCATCTTGGTCATGGTGTTTGTGCAGGAATAGAAACCCTGACTAAGACAATAGGTAATGTCATCTTAAGACCAGTTAATGAAGCAATTCTGGCTTTCCGAAAACCCAACATTAACAACAGTTGGCTTTTAGCTTATACCATAAAATAAAGATGAATAAATAAATAAATAAAGCCACAGATGAATTTTTCCAAGAAACCCGGAGAGTCCAATAAAAATGCCTCCCAACCCCCCAGCCCCGGAGTGTAGACTGGAGGACATTATCCTCAGATCAACCACCAGTGTTGGTCTGGTTTCCTTTCTCAGTCTGCGACTTTCTCAGCACCACACACCATGAGTCGAGTCCCAAGTCCTCCCGGTGTTTGGCTTTCTCACTTTAGGTGGGACGTTCGTACCCCATTCAGGAAAACCTCTCCTTTGTGTCAGTGCCCATAGCAGGGTTGAGGTGGGGGTGGGTGAGAAGCCCAGTGTTTCTTCTGTGACTGTGTCATCCACGGATCCTGTTCTTTCTCTCACTGTAGAGAGAGGTGTTTGCATTTTCACCCAGCAGAAGCCTCACTATCTGTCAGCTCTTGGTGACCTCATTAGTTCCCAAATTATATTTGGCCCTCTAGAACGATGAACACACTGTACCTTCTCTGTGGGACTCATTATTTCCATTCTGGAGACTGTCATTTATGAAATTCTGTCTTTCATCCCGTATTTACACTAAGCAAAGCTAAGAATATTGTAATTGTCTGCGATGTTTTGGAAACACTTGTCACAGACTGAAGCCAAATGCTGATTAATGTTAAATGTTATTAAAGAACTCAGCTTTTGGCTCGTTAACTGGACTCAAATGGCGTTACCCATCAGCTTCAAGTTCTGATAATTGCTCAGCACAGACTGGTGCTAATTTAGTAATAATGGTGCTAACAGATTTTTATGTTTCCTTTTAGTGAACATTATGTGTGTACAAAGGCCAATGTGAAGGCCTTTAGTTAGGAGACCCAGCCCCACATTTGCTATAATGAGACTGTCGGCAAATCTGTTACTTTCCCATGTCTCCATTTCTGTATCTATAAAATAAGGGGTTTAGGCTGGATGATCGTCAGTATCCTTCTACACTGGAATTCTGTGCTGTTGCCATTACATAACTTGGTTTTGAATGACGTGTAAAGTAGAGATTCATCTGGGCCAATCCTAATGCTGGGTTATGTTGATATGAATGGGGGCTCCTTTTCTGCATTTCCCCCTTATATTCATAGAGAAAGTAATGCTCTCTGTTGGCTGGCAGGATAAGCCTGTAATCAAATGCTCTGTACCACCTGTTTGAGACAGTTTGGGAAGTCATTCTTAAGTAGCTATAATCAGTGTGGGGTCCGGAACCATGCCCTGTTGCCCTGTCTGGTTTTTGAGGCAGACAGGTGATTGTCTAGCTGTACAAACCCCGAACAAAGCAGTAATAATACAAGGAAGGGAGTCTTGTTTTGAGGTTCGTGTTTTGAAACTGCCCATTGAATCCGCTTATCTTTTTCTTCCTATTTCTTAAAGATTGAGTTCCTGCCTTCCTTTCCCATTTCCACCCACTCTCTTCCTGTCTGTTCTGTTCCTTAGCATATCTGAGGATTTCAACATACATGTTGCTAGTTTTTAACCTTGGCTTTGGAAGAGGGCAGCTTCAGGGGTGTTCATGATTAGTTCATGATCACATTGCTGGCTCATGCTAGAACATGCTCGATTTTCATGAAGACTGGTCATATCGTGTCTACTAAGGGTCCTTTATGGTATAGGTCTCTTACCTGCTCCCCAGCAGGTGTTAGAATGCAGGTATTTATTTTGATGTATATGAGTGCTCTATCTGCATGTACACCTGCAGGCCAGAAGTGGGCATCAGATCGCATTAGAGATGGTTGTGAGCCACCATGTGGTTGCTTGGAATTGAACCCAGGACCTCTAGAAGAGCAGTCAGTGCTCTTAACCACTGAGCCATCTCTCCAGTCCCTTATTTCTCTCAGTTGAAGACTGAAAACGGCCTTTTAAAGCCGGCTTTTGGCCAGGCATGGTGGTGCACACCTGGAATCTTGGGACTTAAGGGGCAGAGGCAGGATGATTGCCTTTAAGTTTGAGGGCCCCTGGTCTACATAGTGAGTTCATGGTCAGCTAGGGCAACAGAATGAGACCCTGTCTCAAATATGGGGAGAGGGAGAGCTATTGAGAAGGTATGGTGGGTCAAAGTGCCTGCTGTGAAGACAAGAGGACCCGATTTGAGTCCCTAACACCTGTGCAACATCTGAGCCTGGCCACCTATGTCTGTGACTCTAGTACTGGCAGTAGAGACAGGCCTATTTCCAGAGCTTGCTAGCTGGCCAGTCTAGCCTAAGTGGATAGCTAGCTACAGGTTCAGTGACAGACATTATCTTAGAAAGTAAATTAAAGAGAAACTTAGGAAGACACCTGATACTCTCCTGTAGCTTTTATATATGTACATAGAGTCAGCCACACTTGCATACTTATGCAAGTGCACACACACACACACACACACTGTGTATGTATACCTATATCTATCTATCTATCTATCTATCTATCTATCTATCTATCTATCTATCTATCTATCTATCATCTATCTATCTATCATCTACCAACCTACCTATAAAGCAATCTTTCTTTTCAACATGGAGCATACTTGCTTAAATGCTCCTTTCTCTTGCAGTGGCTGGCTCACATTCAATATACCATCTTTTTCTATTTCAGAGACTGGGATCACTGTCTGAAACCACTGGCCACCCTCTGAAGGCTGGAGAGGTGGTGACAGCTGAGCAGTGATGGAGATGTGAGTCCGTGGGTTAGGTTACCTGGGCATGGGAATCCCCGTATAGCCAATGCCTTCCTGGGTATTAAGTGTTAGGTAAACACAGCTCCTCAACTGCTACCCTGTGAATGTATGTCATCGCCTGCTGGAAGCCGATGCCTTGTGCTGTTTACTTGATGGCAGGGCAGAAACTATATCTTTCTGGAATGTTTCAGATTCCAAGGTCTAATCCTGGACAGCAGGGTCCCTGCAATGTCTGGATCTCACAAAGAACTGTGATGGGGACATGACCTCCTCGGACTCACCTTGTGCAACCAAATGCTGCAAGAACCAGTAAGGCTTGGGATGCAGACATGCAGAATGCCTTTTCATGGTCACAGAAAGATCTTAGGGTCTGGTCTTTTGTCTCATAGTCTACTTTGTGTGTGGGGCAAGCTATCCTTTAAGCTAAAGCCTGTAGAAAGGTGAGAGGGTCTAGAGACATCAAACTGTAGATCAGCCCCATCTTGAAAGGTCTTATGGGACATAAATCTAAGATTTCATTTCTGATTCAGCTTTCTTTACCTATTAAAACAGAGAGAGAAAACAGGGTGTAGCTAAGTGACAGAACACTTCCTGGCATGTGCAAGACCCTGGATTCAAGCCCTAGTACCACAAAGTAATAGCGCCAGTGAAACCAAAGGCAAATTGATAGAAGGCTTGACTGTTGACTAGAGGTTCATCTTTCTGGTCTCTAAGTTGGCTTTCTCACTTCTGGGTCAAGGGAGTTCCTTATTTTGGCCTGTTGTTTTGTTGTGCCTTTTTCTTAGGAGGAAGTTACTTTATTTCCTGGCCCTGACCACTAGCTGGAGTCACCATTTGGATGGTGCTCCATGCAGACGACCCCTGCCAAGCAGAGCCAGTCTTCAGCGTGCGATTCACAGTAGCAGCCATGATTCAGACAGGATCTCATTTGCAGGGGATGTGGGGAGAGACAGGAGCTGGGCTCTGAAGCTAGAATTCTGAGTTCAAATCCCACACTGTTGTTTCCTGGCTATGGGGCCATCAACAAGTTCCTTAGCTCAATTTCCTGTGGCTCAATTTCCTGGTTTTTAAAAGGAGTTAAATGTATTTCTTAAAAGCAGATGACTTCAGAAGGCATTGGTGGCATAAAACAGTATTTGTGACATATTGTGAGGTTCTCTTTGTCTCTGTGTCTCTCTGTTTTGTTTTGTTTTGAGACATGGTTTTTTTGTGTAGCCTTGGCTTTCCTGGAACTCCTCTGTAGACTAGGCTGGCCTTGAACTCATAGAGATCTGCCTGCTTCTGCCTCCTGAGTGCTGGGACTAAGGGCATTCACCATCACTACCCAGCTCTGTTTCTTACTTTACATGCATGATGAGCCCAACAAAAACATTTTAAAAAGTAATCCCAGCACTAGAGGCAGAGGCAGGTGGATCTCCGAGTTAGAGGACAGACTGATCTATAGAGCAAATTCCAGAGCAACCAGGACTTCACAGAGAAACTCTGCCTCAAAAACAAACAAAAACAAAAAAAACAAGCGCTGTTGTAGTGTTGTATATATAAAAGTGTCACAATGTAACCCATTACTATGTATAATTAATTTATGCTAATGAGATGTCATGTCCATCATCTGGAGATCTTTGGTTTAATTTCTATGTGTGTGTTTGGGGGAGGTAATGAATCCAGAAAGGAGACTGAGAAAGGAAGAAAACATCTAAAGAACCGGGGGCAGGCAATAGGGGTGTGAAAACGCGGGTTGAAAGTGAATGGGGCCTATGAAGAGGAAGACATTGGTTCAACCAGATGGATGGGGTACAGGAAGAGGGTGGAAGAGTGGAACCAATAGTAGGAGGGCGTATGTGAGAACGCCCTAAGGAAGCCATTGCTTTACGCGCTGACCTAACAAACGTATAAAAAGGTAAATGAAAGTGGGAAGGCAGCCTGTTAAGATTAAGCCAAGTGAATGGAAAAATTGGCAAAACTTAGCTGTTTAGGATTAACATTGCCGCATATTAAATACTACGGTCCTGTTCATGGCTTTCGGTGTGTGGGTGGAAGAAAGCCTGTGTTCTTGGTGAGGAAACACAGAGTGGTACAGCACTCCTGGTTTCTGCGGAAGCTCTGAGATGCAAGGAGTCCCATGAGGTCATGGGTAAAGGAGATGTTGACCCCATTTTTCTTCCACCACCAGTATGTGGAATCCAAAAGGGGAAAACGTCCTGGATAGAAAAGTATTTCAGTACTAATTATTATAGAGTTGCACTCTTCGATGTATGCAGCACCATTTTATGGCTGAGAATTAATATACTTAAAAATATAACCCCTAGAATAGACCACTGCCTTTAAATGTAGTCAGTTGGAAACGGCACCTGCGATGCACAAAGTTTGAAGCCATTACTTTTACTATAATTCTGTTTCCTTGTTTGTCTTTTGTAGACCATAAAGCAAGTTTTGCTTACCTGCTTTATGGTCCACAAAAGACACTAATTACAATCTTCCCATGCATAGAGAGACTGGTGCAGGGAGGAGAAAAGAGCAGGTTAAAAAGCCTGCTGTACACCCTTGCTCTCAAGGGGATGCGTCTGGCCAGTCCTTACAATTTAGCATCCCAAGTAAAGCTGGCCAGGGAAATGTCTCCCTCACCAGAAACATACGACTGGCAAAGCTAATGGGAAGCCGCTGATGTTCCTCCCCAGAATAGAATCCTGGGTTATTGAAAACAAGGATGTATTCCTCCCCGGTGTCAGAAAAGAAATGCAAGTGGTGTCACTCTTATTTTAAAGAGCTGTAGATTAGGAAAAACTAGTTTAAAGTCTGAATGATAATTGGACATTAAGTTCAGGCAGAAAACATAAGCTTCCCTCCTGAATCTGTTACGTGAGTAAAGTCTCTCTTCTAGGCTCTGCTGTTCCAAGTTCTCACTAGGGTTTAGATGGGGGTTACAGTACCCTTGTAATTCTGGATATGGAAGGTGATACTGTGTCCATCAGCTCTGTTGATGGATATATTAAACATCAGCAGACTAGCAAGCATTCCATTTAGTCATACCACCCCCAGCTTATTAGCCAGGCGTTGCCTAAGAGAGAGGAAAAGGGTGTTCCCAGTGTGCTGTCAGTAGGACATGCGACATGCATCTCCAGTTGACTTTCTTTTTTTATAAAAAAAATTAACTTGTGTTATTTTATGCATTTTTGCCTACATGTATACACACACACACACACACACACACACACACACATATACACACACACACGCACATTTCTATCTATCTGTCTGTCTATCTATCCATCCATCCACCCACCCACCCATTCATCCATCCACCCATCCATCCATCCATCCATCCATCCATCCATCCATCCATCCATCCATCCATCACATGTGTGAATTTACTAAGCAGGCCAGAAGAGGGCATTATCAGATCCCGAGGAAATAGAGTTAGAGACAGTTGGGAGCTACCATGTGGGTGCTGGGAACCGAATCAGGTCTTCTGCAAGAGCAACAAGTGTTCTTAACTGCTGAGCCATTTCTCCAGCTCCATTGAGCTGCATTCTAAATGGATCTGCTTACTCATTTATGCATTCCTTCAGTCCTTCAACTTACCTATGTGCCTACCACAGTTCAGATTCCATTCTAGAGGCCGTGTTTCAGGGGTCAGTGTGATGCCACAGCTATTCTAGATGACTAAGAGTGTAAGCGAGATTCCTTTGGGTCTTTGAATCTATAGTGCATGTGAAGTTGGCCTTAGGGGATTTGGAAATCCCTTGAAATTAAGTACAGTCATGGATCTGAATGCACATAGAAACATTTTCTAGAAACAAAGATCCCTATCTTTCATCATATTGTTAAGGAACTTGGGATCCAAAGATGATTAAAGAGTATTGATGTAGTAGGGAAAAAGTCCACACCATATACATGTGTATATACATATATAATACATGTACACACATATGGATAGAAAGATAGATAGATAGATAGATAGATAGATAGATAGATAGATAGATAGATAGATAGATAGAGAGGGGAGAGAAGAGAGAGGAGAGAGGAGAGAGAGAGGAGAAAAAGAGAGAGGAGAGAGAAGAGGAGTTAGCTGAATTGGGCTGAAAACTAGAGAGAAAGAATTCTGGCTTTGACTCCCACCCCTTACTGGTTATATAAGCTTGGGGCAGCAATTCCAATGCTCTGAGCCATAGTCTTTCCTTAGTTTAAAATGAGGACACTAAACTCACTCTGCTTCCATCTATGGTTGTCAGAAGGACTAAATAAGATATAATACATGTGAAAATGCCTCACTGTGAATTTCTAAAGCAAAGCAAGGCTCGCAGAAATGACTTCGTTAGTTTTGAGCATTATGGGGAGAACAGCACCATTCATCAGCAACGCCACACTATTTCCTGTCATTAAATACGTCATTTGTCCTCTCAAGGTCTTTGTGCGTGGATTAAAAGTAAATCTGTTATGCATTTTGTTTCAAAGGGCATCTGATAAGGCTTTCAGAGTTTAAAACTATAAACTGAATAGTAAAAGGACCAGTTAGAAGTTAATGGAGCAGGACCTGTCAGGAGAGAGGGACATATGCTGAATTTCAGATAACACCCATCTCATTTGCAAGGAAGAAATTTCTAACTCTTAGAATTATGCTAGAAATTTCCCAAGGGGTTGATTGGTACAATGCCCATGGTTTGATTAAATTCTTCAAAGGATGTTTGACCATGGGCACTCAAGGTTCCAGAACAATTTATGATTGAAATAATTTACCCATGCCAAGTCAATTACATGAGCAAGAGCTTCTGCCCCAAGTTTAGTTAGCCTGGTCGGATGATGTCTGTGACTTGGTCTTTCACGTAGCAAAGTAGCAAGATCTTCCTTTGGGGTCCTTTGACATACTGTGCATCTAGATTATTAGGCTACTGATGCTTAAACAATTTATCATCTTGAGTATTTCTGAACTGTTTGCTTCCACTGTCAGGGTTAGGGTTAGGGTTAGGGTTAGGATTAGAGTTAGGTTTAGGGTTAGAGTTAGAGTTAGGGTTAGTAGGGGGATATAAGATTCTTGAGAATAAAAACTCATATTCTTAAAATACAGTCCTGCAGTGGACAGTTTGGAAGGTGGCCTAGCCACACCAAGGTAGAATTCTGAACAGGAAGCACTTATCCAGTTTCCCTTTCTAGTTTTTAAAGTAAGAGCAAGATCCAGTGTGATGGGTTGTTGTCTGTTGGGGAGAAATACTTGATGTGATTGCTTAACTTCAGATCTTATGAAGCCAACAGAATGGCCTATTGGTGATGACTATATTTGAGGCCCATTATCAAGTTATTATTCATTTTTAGAAATAAGAAGCTACAAAACATCCCCAGAGGTATATTCATGACCCATTTCATTTAACTGGGGTTTTCGAGATCACGTTCAGCCAGCACTCTGAGTAAAAAGGCTCTTGAGATGAGAGGCTTGGATCTGAATCTTAGCTTCACTACTGACTAGCCATGACCTGCTTCAAACTAATTTTGCTGAGGCTCCAATTTATAGTCAGTACAATGGGCACAGTGACAGTACCCCTTAGTAGAGGGTGTTGTGAAAACCGAAAGGGGCAGAGGGCTCTCTGTTAAAGGGTCAACAGGGGGCCTGCCTCCTGAAGTGGGATCAGTGCCTTGTAGCATTCATAGCCAAGAGAAGAGTGCGGGACCAGCTCCAGGCTGCAGCCTATTTGATGTGCTTGGAACCATCCTGTCTCAAGGGCTCTGAGCTGAGTCTTTGTCTTTCTTCAGGCTTTACTAGTCGCTGCAGACTGTCATTCTCTGTTTAAACTTCAAGAACAGCTGCCTAATGAAGGTCTCTTTCTTTACCCTGAGTTGGAGTTGGGTTCCTATATCTGGACTCTGTATCAGAATGATTCTGCATGACAAGAGGACATAAGTCCCTCAGAGACCTTTTTTTTTTTTTTTTTTTTTTTTTTGCTGGCGTTGCAAACTGGAAACCAATTTCCCAGCCACCCTCGCCTCACGCTGCAGCAGAAGCCCAGACATTGTGGTGTAATCATTTCATGCCCAGAGCTATGCAGCAGAAGGCAATTTACTGTTGGATCCTGAAACAGCTCCATTAAATGAATGCCTTTTGATTTAATAATCATTAGTGTCACACAAGACGCTGACTCTAAGTATGGGTTTTGAGGGAGAGGTGAAGCCCGGGATGCACTTTTCATGCTCTGTATTTTGGAGGCAGGCTTCTGTCTGAATTGACATCTCTTGAGCCAGCTCAGAGGGTGTGTGCTTTTTGTTGCGCTAGAGATCATGTACTTTACAAGAAGACTGGCTTCTGGTTGGGCTGGTGTGCTGCTGTGAGTAGAGGGTCTGTCAGAGTCTCACTGTGGGCTGAGAGGTTCCCGCTGAGCTGGGTTTGCTGGGCCAGCTAGCATGCTGGGGAACAGGGAGGGTGAACTATTTCTGAAACACTGTAACCAGACCTGATGCTAGTCACAGGGCCTCTTGCTGCACTAGAAGAATGCAGGACTCTCTTTCTCTGAAGTCATGACTGTTTGGGGCTTGGGTTCCTGACTTCTGTCCGTCTTCTTCCAGCCTGGTTGTATTTGAGTCCAGGAGTTAATTAGAGTCATACCCGATCCACTAGATCGGTGGAATACATTTGTCACAGAGAATGAGGAGTCCCCCAAAACTGAGAATTTCAGTGTAGCTTGAAATGTTAATATAGTTTAATGTGCTTTTGAAACAGGCACTTAGAAGCTTTGGCTGTTGAAAAAGCATTGACTCCTCACTTGGCTCACAACACGGGGTGCACCCTGGTTCCCTGGTTCTATTTCTTGTCATCTCTCTATCTCCTTCCCTTTAATGGAAAGCACAGAGATAGTATTGCTTTGGTTTGGTTTGGTTTTGCTTGGCTTTGTTTG
This sequence comes from Uromys caudimaculatus, assembly GCA_028551405.1. Classification (NCBI taxonomy): domain Eukaryota; kingdom Metazoa; phylum Chordata; class Mammalia; order Rodentia; family Muridae; genus Uromys; species Uromys caudimaculatus. The sequence continues at coordinate 86,180,959 of CM052707.1, read as the reverse complement.
TTTAAGACAGAGTTTCTCTGTATAGCCTTGGCTCCCCTGGAACTAGTAGGCCAGGCTAGCCTAGAACTCAGGGAGTTTACCCACCTCTGTCTCCCAAGTGCTGGGATTAAAAGCATGAGCCACCATCACCTGATTGCTCTTAAGTCACATTGGACTCCTGGAGCAGCAAGACGATACAGAACAGAGCCCTCTCCAGATGAAGGCTGTTATCCAGGAAAGAGAGGCGGCGTTACAGAACAGGTCATCCAGGGCATGGCAGGGATAACTGAAACATGTCCAACCAGAGTATCCTGCTTAGTAAATCACACTCTTGTCTCTGTGCCCAGTTCTTCCTCTGCTCAGCAAACCTCATGTCAGTAGGCCAACACTGGAGTTGGGGTCACTGGACTCCTGCATTTATCCCTCTTTCCACTGTGGCCACATTGAATAAATCCCTCTCTGCTTTGCACTGCTTCTCAGACTGTCCTAGAACTCACTCTATAGACCAGGCTGGTCTTGAATTCAGGGAGTTTGCCCGCCTCTGTCTCCCGAGTTCTGGGTGCTGAGTTGATTGGCACACTGGGCATGGGTGGCTGAGCCCAGACTGTTTGGGCCACTGAATCCTGGGCTTTTGCTGTTAAAAACTCCAAGTAGACCCCCATCTTAGGGTTTATCACTGTGAGGAAAAGCCATAGCCACAGCAACTCATATAAAGGGAAACATTTAGTTGGTGTCTCAGTCAGGGTGTCTGTTCCTGCACACAATATCATGACCAAGAAGCAAGTTGGGGAAGAAAGGGTTTATTCAGCTTACACTCCCACTTTGCTGTTCATCTCCAAAGGAAGTCAGAACAGGAACTCACACAGGACAGGAACTTGGAGGCAGGAACTGATGCAGAGGCCATGGAGGGGTGCTGCTTACTGGCTTGCTTCCCCTGGCTTGCTCAGCTTGCTTTCTTATAGAACCCAGGACTACCAACCCAGGGATGGTATCACCCGCAATGGGCTAGGCTTTCCCCACCTTGATCGCTAATTGAGAAAATGCCTTACAGCTGGATCTCATAGAGACATTTCCTCAAGGGAGTCTCCTTTCTCTGTGATAACTCCAGCTTGTGTCAAGTTGACACACAAAACCAGCCAGTACACTTGGGGCTGGCTTACCGCTCAGAGGTTCAATCCGTTATTGTCATGGCAGGTAGCATGATGGCATGCAGCCAGACATGGTGCTGGAGAGTTTTACATCTGGATCGGCAGGCAGCAGGAAGGAAGAGTGACACTGGGCCTGGATTGAGCTTCTAAAATCCTCAAAGCCCACTCCCAGTGACATACTTCCTCCAACAAGACCACACCCACTCTAATAAGGCCACACCTCTTAATAGTGCCACTCCCTGTGTACCTATATGAAGGGGCATTCTCATTCAAACCACCCTAGACTCCATACTCACATGGTGGAGGCAGTGTTAATTGGATTCAATGAATTAACAAAAAGACATGGTGGAAGGTGGAAACCGGGCCTTGTTTGGGGGATTGTTAGATACATTGTCTACATATAAGAATAAAAAATTTAAATTATTTAAGGACATTTTCCAGATATACTTTCAAAGTGTGGACTGCTTCTGTGTTCAGATCTACCAATTTGGGCAAAGGGAGAGCCATCGTAGTGTTTGTTGAGTGAATGCATGAATGAAGCATGTCCAATGGGCTATCTCGAAGGTTCTATGGTTGTCCAATGGGCTATCGCGAAGGTTCTATGGTTGTCCAATGGGCTATCTCGAAGGTTCTATGGTTGTCCAATGGGCTATCTCGAAGGTTCTATGGTATAGTTTAATGGAAGAGTACGGGAAGGAATGAAACAGCTTTAAGGAAGGACAGTATAGACCAGGAAAGTATCATGGCACTGTTAAGGGAAGATGAGGAAAGAGACAGTAAAGCTCATGACTGGAATACATTTGGTAAAATGAAGAGAATCATTACTAAAGACCAAGCGGGACTTTTTCTTTAGACAAAAAAAAAAAAAATGGAGGTAATTCTTTATGTTAAAAAAAAATTCTCTAACATCACGGATATTCCTTTCATGAGTCAAAATGTTTTTGTCTCTGTTTCAAAATGGTTCTTTCATCTGTGTGCTATATTTTGAGCACATTCATATCCTATGGGAAGGCGGTGGGTGAGCAGATGTTCTTTCTGCTGACAGCTTCTCACCTTTTTGTATCTGATCATTAGAAGCAAGGTTTCCAAAGTGACATATTCAGGCCATCCCATAATAGGCTTCCCTAGAAGCAAGTATGCAAACGAGGATTTGAGGTAAATTTGATCCTTGAGTCTCCCAAGCTGTAATGTTCTTACAAGAATTTCACTGCGTTCTAATCAAGATGAGAAGTATCTTTCTTCTTGGCTTGGAGCAACTTCTCCAAGATCACAAGGGACATTAAGCCTTCATTGACGGTGGCCCTTGAAGATTTTACGTCAAAACCATCAATTACTTTCAGTCATGCCTTAGAAGTATTAGGTAAAAGCTATCAGGGAATGCTTATAATTACAGATTGAAAGTGCTGACCAGGCACCTCATAGGGCCTTTCAAAAGTGCCAGGAGCTTGTTTTATTTCACGAGGCAATTGGGGGAAATCGTACAGACAACAGGGAGAAAATAATCCTTGGAGACGGGTAGGGGACAGACAGAAGGTTAGTAACTAGAATGCATTTTGATTTGAAGGCTGTCGCCAAGCTGTTCCGAGAGAGATACTTGCCAGTGAAAAGTCTATTTGGTCACGTTGAATGATACTCAGAAGTCTATTTCTGTATCAAACTTGGGATATGGAGCAGAGAAGTTCAACTCTACTGGGGAAAAGAGCCGAGGTCTAGTTAGTGAATGTTCATATGGGAGTTATTTTCTGGTATGAAGAATTAACAATGGCGCCCAAGAACATGCCTGTGAATGTGTGGAAAGCTCCCTACAGCTTAATCAGGTGGCATGGTTTTTATTTCTGGCACCCTCAATAAGAAGCACGGGGTTTTCAGCACACACAGTCTAGAACTGAGCACACAACTGTGTATGGAGCATATACTGTGCATGAGGTGCTGTAATGGGCAGGGACACACCAGCCTTATCCTCACCCACTCCAGACCTAAGGGGAGGAAGAGGTGAATAAATAGGAAATGAAAATGGGTGTAAAGTGAGATCAGAGGAGAGGAGAGGGAAAAGAGCCAGCAAGTGAAGAGATATGGAGTTTGTGAGGACGGACACTGGCCTCCTGTTTGGGCTGACAGAGAGTAGACAGCAGTAGTTAGAGCAGGACCCTATCTGTTTTACTTATTTATGCTTTGAGAAAGCACGAACTCTTTAATAAGTCACCCTACCCAGAAAAAGCTTGCTGAACCCTACGTGAGAGTCAGTGGCTGCGCGTCAGTAAGCACAGTAATGCAATTCCCACCCGTGTGGAGCCTTGCCAGGGAGGTATTTGTGTGCAGGAATGATGGGAAGTCTTCCCCCCAGGGCTGAGTGGCTGTAAAGGAAATGTGATGCCCTGAAAGGGAAAACCAACCGAGCTGATCGGAAAGTCTGAAAAACATTAAACAAGGCAAAACAACAACAACAACAACAACAACAAACTCAGAACAAACCCCAAACCCAAAACAAAACAAACAAACAAACAAACAACAATAACAACAACAACAAACCATCAAAGACTGAAGGCTTAGCCTTCGCTTCTACAGTGTTCTTTCCCCCTTGTGACTCCAGGGTGCTCTAAGGGTTCTTGGTGGCATGCATCTTTCCACACATGGACAGCAGACAGTAGGATATAAGGTCTTCTTGGTTTGTGCCCAAATTCCTCAAACTGTCACTGTTGGTTTTGAAATTCTACCTTAGCAGGAGAAAATATAGATGGGGTAGAGGGTGGGGTTATGACAGTTGGAAAAGAGGCAGAAGTTGCCTTGTTCCCATTAAGCATTGTTGAGACAAGAAGGAAGGACAAGAAAACAGCCCTGCCTCAATGTATCAGATGCTTCTTAGTATTACTGGAGGACCTGCTTTTTAAAAAATTAATGATTTGTCTAATTCATTTAGAGTCCCATGCTGTACCAACTGAGCTGACAGGACAGCATTTAAAAATGATTGTTTCACCTGAATATACGTCTGTGCACCACAAGCATACCTGGTATCCAGGGAGAGCATGAAGAGAACATCAGATCCCCGGAACTTGTGAGATGGCTCAGTGGTTAAAGCATTTATTACACAAGTCTGACAGCCTGAGATTGATATCTGGAAGCTAAGTGGACAGAAAGAACTAACTCTGGAAAGTTGAATCTTATCTCCGCACGCATGCCTGCATTCTCTCTCTCTCTCTCTCTCTCTCTCTCTCTCTCTCTCTCTCTCTCTCTCTCCCACTCACCTCCCCACCCACCCCACATGCTAGACATTTCTTATATAGTCTAGAAAGTAATTCCTTGTCAGATCAATCCTTGGCAGGTCATTTCCCCTGCTCAGTGGTCCATCTTTCACATTTCCAGTTATCCCCTTTGTTGTTCAAAGTTTTTTAGCTTATATGAAAAGAATAATTCAACTACACTGGCAAAAACGCATTCTTTTTTAGAATTATGTTTTAAATGTATATACTTTTCATGGTTAAATATATTATTTCAAGATTTAAAATATAGTAAAAATTGTGTTCTTAGAGATTTTTGATGCTTGTAATGAGTAAATATTATTAATGTTGGAAACTAGTCACTGTACTTAGCAGCACTGTAAATAAAAGGAAGGGCAGGAGAGGTGGCTGCACAATATGGAGTCAGTGGGGAACATGAAATATTTTTTAACAGAATGCAAACTAGCATGTACTTTATTACTTTGATGGACTGAGGTTGCTGCTACTGGCTTTTTAGAGCCAAATGCTACATTTCCCCCAGGATGTTTCAAGCTAGTTATTAAAAATGACCATTATTAAAAAATTAAATTGGCAGCTTGATACATGCCTGAAATCCTAGAGCTTGGGAGGCAGAGGTAGGAGGACCATCTCTTCAAAGTTCAAAGCCAGACTGGTTTACAGAGAGAGCTCCAGGCTAGCCAGAAGTATGCAAGGAGGCCCTGTCTCAAACAAAAGAAAATACAATTGGCTATATAGACTTAAATTTAAATAAATTATAATATCAACAAGGCAATATTTAGCTCTCAACTTCATCAGTTCTGTGTGATTACACATTTGGCTATATAAACTTAAATTTAATTAAATTATAATAATAACAAAACAATACATAGTTCTCAACTTCATCAGTTCTGTGTGATTACACCTATCATATTTTGCTACTCTATCTGGCCTTTGGTTATTGTTGACTTCTGTGTCTGGCCATAGGACATCTCGTAGGTGTGCTAGACTGTATCTTCCTTTAGCTGCATCCAGAGACATCATCTTCGTGGGCTGAAATGGGCCACTGTAGGTGTATTTACACCACAGACACTGACAAACTGTAGTTAGCAAACAAGAGTGCCTTCTCTCCACCAGAGTCAGTTGTCAAACGTTCCACATGGGTATCAAATCAGGACTACTCTGCCCAAAGGAGAGGGGGATCTCCCAGCTTTGCTTTGAAGCAAAACTTGTTTGTTTCTCAATGTGGGTCAGGGATATTTAGAATAAGGACAAGTCACAGAATGTTCGTATGCCCCGAACAGTTTTATGCAGGTGAATTAGACTAACAAGAGTATTCAGAGGTAAAACAATGTCATTTTAAAAAGTGATGGTAAGGTCGAGGTGTGTGTGTGAACGGGGGGAAAGTGTGCGTGTGTGTCTGTCTGGGTGTGCATTTGTGTGTATGTGGGGTGCATGTGTACATGTGTGTCTGTGTCAATGTGTGCATTCATGTGTGTGTGAGTGTGAGGTGTATGTGTGCATGTGTGTCTGTGTGTGTATTCATGTATATGTGTGTGCACATGTACACGTGTGCATGTGTGTGACAGTGGGGTGTAGGACAATCTCTCCTCTTTGGCTGTGGGTCATGGGATGATTAGTTAACTTTTGTGACTTTTAAGAAAGAGTTAAAGGTTCTTCTGTCCTTCACCAGCCAGTCGTGGAAGCCTAAGGGACAAAGTGTTCTCTTTGATCTTGCTGTTTGGCTGTAGCAGAAGGAGAAAAAAAAAGATGTTTTGAAGGTAGGCTAATAGGAAAGTTGTGCTCCTGTGACTTCCTGGACTTGGGGGAGGGGTGAGCTTTGAACTAGCAGCACTTTGTAGAATGGTTCTTTCCTACCCCAAATCACCAAAGGCTTCTAAACCCTTCTGGAGGGAACAATAATGATCAGTTATGTTTAAAATTCACAAAACTAAGGTGTATTGTACGAGGAACACAAAACCACAAAATTCTGTACAATGTGGTCAAAAATGATAGAGTTTATGTTACATATATGGCAGCAAAATTTAAAACAGACAAATTAAAAGTAACCTCTCCATCCTCACAATCAATACATAAATCTTCTGAAGAAAACAGGATTAATGTTATCTAATCAAGAAATGTACTAATCAAGAAATGATATATTCTATAGGGTATAAACATATATATCATACATAATAACAGTAGAAGCAAAGTGGCCAGAGTGAATAGTAGAGAGTCTGGAAAACAAGGAATCCTAAGGTAAGGACAGGATTTTATCATAGGCCACTGCTCCTTTAGTCCAGTGGAGGCTGTCACACAGTCAGGACTGGGAGGACTGTTGTGGAGCACCAGGAATGGAAGGCCAAGGAAGAGAAAGCAAGAGAAGGCTCTCAGGGTAGATCTGATTGGTCACTTGGGCTGCAGTAGATGTCAGGTTAGCAGAGGCTCTAGAGGGGCCCCTAGGAAGCATACTGACATCCTATTTCACCACGGCCCATTGTTTACAGAAGAACAACTCTGAGGTGAGGCTACATCTCTGAGGTGAGGCTACATTATCTCTGTGGTGAGGCGATGTCAAGCCACTGTCATGTGGGAAGTGTCGTTGCTGGGCATGTGCAATCTGGGATGTAGATGCTCACACTGTGGCTCTGTGCTGTTTAAATAAATATTTGTGTTTTAAGTTGAACATAAAAAAAAATAAAAATTTCTAACGAGAATGGAGTCTTGGTGTAACGAGTGTTTTTCTTGATTAAATCATGGTCTGTCTTATAATTGATGATACCTTAGTGCATAGGTATCAGCGTGGATCCTCTTTAACACCAGCTTGGGGTCTTATTCATCTAGTATTTCTGTTGAATCAGAAATGTGCATTTAGTTTTTTTTTTTTTTTTTTTTTTTAATAAATGGCATGGCCAAAACTTGAAAAAAAAAAAAAAAAAGAAAAAAGAAAAAAGAAAAGAAAAAAGAAAAAAAAATTTCACATCTGGGATATACAAAATAAACACTCATTTAATTAATAAAAGTTTATTTTGGCAAGCTAAAAAAAAAAAATGTGCATTTAGGTTGAAGTGCAAAAAGCAAGCGCCCAGCAGTCACAACTCTGTATTCAGAAATGGCCAGCTGCACACTGAATTGGCTTCTTCATTGGTGACGTATATCCAGCCAGGTGTGGTGATGACGCACACTTATAATCCCAGAACTTGTAAGGTACAGGCAAGAGAATTTTGAGTTTAGAGGTACACAGTGAGTTCAGGGTCCTGTGAGGTGGTGACACATGCCTTTAATCTAAGCTCTTGGGAGACAGAGGCAGGTGGATCTCTGAGTTCAAGGCCAGCCTGGTTTACAGATTGAGTTTAGGACAGCCAAGGATACGTAGAGAAACCTTGTCTCTAAAAACCAAAATCCAACCAACCAAACCAAACCAACACAACACAACAACAACAACAAAAACCTCAAAACAAAGGAATATCTTTAAATTAAATAAACAAATTTAAATAAATAAATAAACATACCTATGCCCAGACTATTTTCCATGGTACTGATATCTGCTTAAGGCTATAGAGAAACGTAAATAAGTGAGTTTCTGGAATTTGTACTCACAGATTCAGGTCACCATCAATGGGTTGCATGCACACTGACATTGACAAGCAAATCTGGGTGTGATGAATCTTTCAGTTAAATGGAATCATAAGCTGAGTAGGGACCGGGAAGCTGCCAAGTACTGATGCAAAGTTCTTGACAAGTTTCCTCAAAAGGACAGCTTGGGGAAGAGCACAATTCATTTCACAGCTGGGGGCCTTTTTCCATTCTGAATGAGACAGAGGTGGAACACCCCTTCTGTGAGGGCATGGTGAGGCAGGGTAGAAAGAAGTAGCCCTGGGTCATTTATGTCCCTTTTGCTGAGTCCCTGAAAAATATAAATGAAGGACTTAAATGCAGTCTTTACATCTCTCTCTCAAAAAAAAAAAAAAAAGAAAAAAGAAAAAGAAAAAGAAAAAGAAAGAAAGAAAGAAAGAAAAAGAAAGAGAAAGAAAGAAAAGCTGAAGTAGCAATTATATTAACTTTTTACTGTGTTTTGCTCTTGAGAAGGTAATATATTTTTAACTATGGATTCCTAACTATGGGAGTTTCATTGTTGTGAAAATCCCTCTCAGCATGTGTTCCGTTTTCTCTTTTATGAAATACATTGGATAAGGGGGTGGGGGCTGTCAGTGGCTTTAAAAGATCCAGGCTGAGCTGAAGCTACGACTTCCCCAAAGCCATTATCCACTGTGACAAGCTGGGTGTTGCTATGATTTTTTTCTCCTTCTTTGATGAATAATGTTGTTGGCAAAGACCAGATGCTCTGTGGCTCGCTGGAGTCTGGAAGCACTGTGCAACTGAAAGCCAGTAATATCGAGCCAGTGGGAGTTTTTATTAGGTGGAGTAATGACAGTCATTAAAACCATGTTGCAAATGGCTTTGGGCGCTCAGACCACAGTCGACTCGGAATGTATGAAGAATGTGTAACTCCTAAAACTTGTCTAGAAAGGGTTACTCAACCCTCCCTCTTCTTCCAAGGCCAAGAGGAGATGCTGGGTCTCTTGCATTTACACAGATGCCTTGTGTCTTTCCAGGTCTTCCCTGGGTGAGAGTCAGAGGGGACTAATCCTTAGAAAGGCAGTAGATATTCTTGGGGTGCTCCACATCAGTTCAGTGTGCAGAACTGGCTACGGACATGGTGTTTAAAAGTTACAAGCAGTTTGGAGAGCAAGATAACTACTCTTCCATAGCACCCCAACCCTGGGTAGGAAGTAATTTTGTCACAGGAGCTCCGCGGTTGGAGGCAACATGTTGGCTTAAGTATGGGCCACAAGAGGACTCTGTGGAGAAAGGAGCCTGCTTCAAACTAGAACCATTTGAAAATATATACCCAGGGAACGGAGAAAAAGAAGTACATGAATTGAGCATTTCTGTAGGTTCCTCAGTTACTCAGTCTAAAGAATACTTGGCTGGAGGGATACTCAAAGGCACAGACACAAGAACACAAAGAACTGACTTAAACCCTGCAGAACTTGAACTAAAAACAAAAAGAGTCTGACATGGTGCTACCCATTTGTAACCCCAGCACTAGGGAGGCAGAGGTAGGTGGATCGCTGGGGCTTGCTGGTCAGCCAGTATAGCCTATTTGGGAATTCCTGGCAAATGAAAGATGATGAATCAAAATATAAGGTAGAAAGCACATGAAAATCTACTCCTGAGGTTGATCTCTGGCTTCTACATGCACACGCACACACCTGTGAACCTGTACTCACATGTATATATTTCAACATACACAAAGCCACATAAACATGCAGACACTTAAAAAAACATTTACTTTAAAGATTATCCAAGAGCGTAGAACTACTTGCTACATCTAATTGAAAAATTTGGATTTTCAATAAAACCCCAAGTGCTGGGCAAGACCGTTCAGATGGAAACTGGAGACAAAGAATGCCAGTGGGGTTGAGGGGCAGCATGCAAGAGAGCCCAGTGGTCGGAAAGTGCTGTTATTTCTGGCTGGAGCATAGGGTCGTGCCAGTGTCTATATGCATGTATGTGTGTGTGTGTGTGTGTGTGTGCGCGCTTGCTTATGGACTATATGCATAAGTCCTTCCTCTCGTCTATGGCGGCCCTTTTGAAATATTAAGAAACTCCACAGCAACAGATAAATTATTTCTTGGGTTGTTATATAGAGAGAACCTTGCACAGGGAAGAAAAGACAATTCTCAGCTAATTCTTCTTTTTTTTTTTTTTTTAATTTTTGTATTTCTTGAGTCAAAGAATCATGACTCAAATGATGACGACTCAAGAGCAAACCGAAAATCTATAGGTAGTACTTTAACTCAGGGAAGATGTTATTTATGATAGATAGTCTTAATGCCCCAAATACTCTCTCGTAATTTGGTGTTAGCCCATAGATTCTACCCACAGGAGCACACATATTTGTGAAAAAAAGTAGGAAAATAAATGGACGGAATACAATTAAACTAAATGAAACTTTTGAAACAATGGGGCTCTAGTTAGCATTTTGTGGCTTACAGAACGCCTTTGTCATTGCACTCACCTGGAACGAAGCGTTTGCGATTTGCTGTGAAAACCGCAACCAACAGTTGTTGGAACTTGGACTTTACCTCTAGACTCTCCTGTCAAAGTCCCTTCTAAGCGTAGTGCCTTGAGATCAATCCATGAACCAAGTTCTCTAATTTTTTTTTTTCAGGAAAAGGTTCAGATAGAAGATGTGATTCAGTCTGAGATCCTTAGGTAAGGGCTACGCCACAGCTCCATCCGACTCCTTGCCTCATGCTCTGTCTTTATATCAAGTCATTAAAGTATGCAAATTCAAACTGAAAGCATGGTAAAATTCTTCCATAGACGGCCAAGAACACATAGCCAGAAAATGGTAGGCTGCCTACAACTCAAGTAAGAAGACCTGTGTATGCGCTCAAAATTGACACAAAAAAAAAAACAAAAAACAAATATTTGTGATCAAAACAAGTGCAGAGATGAAACTCTGTCTGCTTAGGAACATAAATGTTCAGGTCAACTGAGGCAATAAATAATGACTGTCTGTCTGTATTCGTCATTTCACTCACTGGCTAAGTGCATACATCCAAGACCACAGCAGTCTTGAAGTTGACATGCTATGACATTTTTAAAAATATAGTCTAACTTGTATGAGATTGTCAAAGAATAGGCTAGGGGCACAGATGAAAGGTGAAGAAGCCAATGAGTGCAGGCATAGGCATTCTCTGTCTGTCTGTCTGTCTGTCTAAGTCTGTATCTGTGTCTGTCTGACTGTCTCTGTCTCTGTGTCTGTCTCTGTGTCTGTCTGTCTGTCACACACACACACACACACACACACACACACACACACACACACACCACCATCCCATCTCTCCTTCCTGGCCTCCACATTGTGAGTCTCTGCTTTGCTGTACCTTCCCACAAGAACGGACTAACACCCCAGAATGTCTGAGCCAAAATAGACCTTCCCTCTCTGCCGTTGCTTGTGTCAGATGCTCTGTCATAGTCATGGAAAGCAAAGCCACAACACCGTCCATTCCTCAGGGTGACAGTAATCTGTTTTTGTAATTACATGACAGTCAGGTCAGACACTATTCAAGCACGTCCATGGGGCTTGTTCAGAGACAGACAGGTTTAGCTTCTTATGAAAAATCTTTGCTAATTAAAGCAACAGCACACATAGTGAATAAACAGGCTCTCCTGAGTCTCCATCAAGCGTTGTTTTTCAGTTCCATAGGCCGTGAGGCACACATGAGAGATTTGTCTTCCTAAGATGTGCAGCTTGGGGAAGCTACCCAGGAGTCCTTGAAGAAATGCCAATAAGCAGCCAGTCAGGATCAAAGCAATGTGGTCTCTGCACTGTCAGTGTTTTAATCCCCCCTTTTCCCATAAGTGGGATTCCAGCAGCAACTAGCTTCTGAACCACAGGAAACCTGAGTCACAGTTTACTGGTACTCCCTGCCTCCCAGTACTGGACATTAGACCCAGGGCCTCATGAATGGGAGGCAAGTGCTATACTACTGAGCTATTTACCAGGCTGAAGTTTTTTCTTTTGCTTTATAACTTACCAAAGTTAATTTTGAAAGGTTCAGGAACATCAGATTTTCTAGCTACTTTCATTTTATCTTTCAAAGTAAATGAAGAGGGATAATACTGTGAGGTCACTATTTAGTCCTTGACATGTGTCAGAACCGTGATTTCAGAACTCCTGATATCAGCCGCAGAAAGTAGGCCTTCCTATCTTGATCACTTTGATATCTGCCATCATCATGATGTAGGGATTTGGATTTAGAACCGAGACCACTTGTGTCAACTACCTGCACCATGAAAATCTGCTTTAAGAACCATAAAACTGTTTCTGTTTGCTCCTGGAAATTCCTGTTGATCCAGTGTCTGAGACAGTCTGCTCCAGGCCCAGTTCTAAGGGTGCTCTCTCTTTAACTCAGCAGACACTAACATAATCTCTCTAAGGGGGATAGTATTGTCGCAGTCACACAGTTTCTTGGGAGGATGAAGGGTACTCTTTAGTGAAGACTACTACACATATAAGGGACAACTCATCTAAAAGTCTGCACAGTCAGGCAAGCAGCCCCTTGGTGAAGGGAAGAACATTATCAGTCCCCTGACCCCCTCGTCCCTCCACCACCCTCAATGGGGATTCCAAGACTAACAGTTTCCACTGGCTTTTCACATTCTCCACTGAAGTCTCACAGCACTGATCATATTGTAGATAATCACTCTGTTAAATATTAGATTTGTAGAAAAAAATCTTATTTTAAAGAAATGTATAGATACACACACACATAACATATATATCCATATAGATGTATATACACATACATGTATATAGATGTATATGCACATATGTGTATATACACATATACATGTATATTTATACACACACATATATGTATACATACGTACATGTATATATGTATACACACATGTATGCATATATACACATATATGTGTGCACACATGTGTACATATATGTATATATGTATGACATATATGTACACATATATACATATATACATACATACACACATGTATCACAAAGATATCTATATATGACAATGATTACTACTGTTCCCATTTTAAAAATTTATAATTCACTGTATTAAGCATGTATTATTTCGCAACCAACACCATTGTTCACTGCTAGAACTTTGCCAACATTCCAAGCAGAAACTTTTCTGCTCCTTACGTGACCACCCCTCATTTCCTCCCCCATTCCCTGGCCCCCACAACCTCTATTCTGCTTCCTCTTTCTGTGACCTTTCAGATTCTGAGCGGCTGACATACATGAAAGCATAGGGTAGCTGTCCATTTCTACTTGGCCATTGACATCCTCATTCTATAGGCAAGCAGACAGTGGTGAAGCAAAGAAGAAGCAAACAGGAGAGCTGGCCTTTAAGCACAGCAGAGCCCTTGGCCCATGAGTCTCGCATTTAGTCAATTATTCAAAGTACAGACAAGAGGAAGGCACCACCAATTTCTCAGTAGGCTTCCTACCCAGAGCACAACTTGAAATCACATTTCCTTCCCATGTTGTAAAGAAGCACTCTGCTTAGCCTTTTGTGCTGACAGACTTTCTCTTTCACCTGCCATCTCTCAGGTTGGCTGTGCTGCAGTAGCTGTAGCTTGCCCTCTCCTGTGATTGCTCCTCTCTCATCCCTGACACTCTCTCTGGCAGCCTCCCCAGAGCCACCATTTGGCTGTCTCACAGTTCCTATTGGTAAAGCTCATCAACCCGTGGGTCCTGACTTTGTACAGTTTGCTCAAATGATCAGTTTAGTGCAGAGCCTGCTGTCACTGCAACCAGACCAATCCCCTGACCAGAGATGTCAGAGTGGGTGGGGAGGGGACTCCTGAAGGGCACAGGCCAACAGGACAGTCTCATCTATAGTGAATCCATGAGGACAGACACACCGTCCCAGCTTCTGTCTTTCAGGAGCCAAGTCACACAGGGCTATGTACATTTACAAACAGTTCATATGCATTTAGCTTATCTCAGGCTAAAGTACTGAATTAAGCATCTCAAGAAAACAGACGCTAAGAGAAGGCAGGCCACCATGGCTGTCTTGACTGTCGTGACTCTGTAGTATTGCCTGTTCTGCAAATGCCAATACCATGATATGCCAATATAAAGACAGGGACATTTTTATCTTTAATTTGGCAATTTAGAAAAGATACAAATATAAGGGAGAGAGAGAAGGGGGGGAGAGGGAGAGGGAGATATTTTTCGAAGCCTAAAGCCCTCTTTGTATCTATCACCCAGTTTAAGGTATCCACAAATCCTTTGCCAGCAGGCTTTCTTCCATGCAACACATCACCTGACTTTGTTGTGATCTAGGATTAAAAAACAACCCACAAACACAAGCCCACCTCTTCCTCTTCTAATTCTTATAGTTTCCACTTAGGGTAATCTAGGGTTTTTTTTCCCCCCATGTGATCCCATTCATCCCAATAACAGTGGAACAATAATAGTCAGGCACTTGGTTATTTTAAGTACCAGACTCAGCCAACTCTGAAACAATACTTGTTGGTCCACATAATATGAGGTCTACTTCAGGACTAATGATATCATGGGACTCAGCTTCTCTCTCAGAGCCTCTCTCCCTCTGTTAGTTGAATAATAATAATTATTATTATTATTAATGTGTTAGCCTCATTTTAAATAGACTATAACGCCAAGGTAGAGAGGGAAAAAAAAATAAGTAAGCCCAAGCTTCCAGTGAACCAAGTTCCTCTTTATTTCTGCTTGTCCCATCAAGAGCTCTTTGGTGGGGCCCAGATGGCTTAACAGTTAAGAGAGCTTGCTGCTACTCAGAGGACCTTAGTTCGATTCCCAGCACCCAAGTCAGTGTCTTATAACCACCTGTCACTTGGCTTCAGGGGAACTAGCTCCTGAAGGAATAAAAGAACCTGGCTAAAGAAAATTTTCCATTTGCCTTCTGGCTGACCCAATTAACAATAACAGGTGGGTCCCCCAAACCTCAAGGTGCCATAATTGAACTGTATCTGAACTCTGTGTACCCATAAATCCTGAGAAATTGTTTTACCCTCCCTTCTGAGAATGTTCTGCTCTGTGGTTTCTGCCGCCCAGATAAGCACACCTGTACATCTATCTGTCCTTGGTTAGGCTGACA
>CM052707.1:86146175-86165423 GCA_028551405.1 Uromys caudimaculatus | reverse complement strand
AAGTAAATCAGTAGCCTTCCTATACTGGAAGGATAAACAGGCTGAGAAAGAAATTAGGGAAATGACACCCTTCACAATTGTCACAAACAATATAAAGTATCTTGGTGTGACTCTAACCAAGCAAGTGAAAGATCTGTATAACCAGAACTTCAAGTCTCTGAAGAAAGAAATCAAAGAAGACCTCAGAAGATGGAAAGATCTCCCATGCTCATGGATTGGCAGGATTAATATAGTAAAAATGGCCATCTTGCCAAAAGCAATTTACAGATTCAATGCAATCCCCGTGAAAATTCCAACTCAATCCTTCATAGACTTAGAAAGAGCAATTCTCAAATTCATTTGGAATAACAAAAAACCCAGGATAGCAAAAAATATTCTCAACAATAAAAGAACTTCTGGAGGAATCAGCATCCCTGACCTCAAGCTATACTACAGAGCAGTAGTGATAAAAACTGCATGGTATTGGTACAGTGACAGGCAGGTAGATCAATGGAATAGAATTGAAGATGCAGAAATGAACCCACACACCTATGGTCACTTGATCTTTGACAAGGAGCTAAAACCATGCAGTGGAAACAAGTCAGCATTTTCAACAAATGGTGCTGGCTCGACTGGCAGTTAACATGTAGAAAAATACAAATTGATCCATTCCTATCTCCCTGTACAAAGCTCAAGTCCAAGTGGATCAAGGACCTCCACATAAAACCAGATACACTAAATCTACTAGAGGAGAAAGTGGGGAAAACTCTCGAACACAGGGGAAAAGTTCCTGAACAGAATACCAATGGCTTATGCTCTAAGATCACAAATCGGCAAATGGGACCTCATAAAATTGCAAAGCTTCTGTAAGGCAAATGACACTGTCAATAGGACAAAATGGCAACCAACAGATTGGAAAAAGATCTTTACTAATCCTACGTGATTAGTGAGGATGTGGAGAAAGAGGAACACTCCTCCATTGCTGGTGGGATTGCAAGCTGGTACAACCACTCTGGAAATCAGTTTGGCGGACCCTCAGAAAAATGGACATAATACTACCTGAGGACCCCGCTATACCACTCCTGGGCATATACCCAGAAGATGCTCCATCATGTAATAAAGACACATGCTTGACTATGTTCATAGCAGCCATATTTATAAAAGCCAGAAGCTGGAAACAACCCAGATGTCCCTCATCAGAGGAATGGATACAGAAAATGTGGTACATTTATACAATGGAATACGACTCAGCTATTAAAAACAACGACTTAATGAAAATCACAGGCAAATGGATGGAACTTGAAAATATCATCCTGAGTGAGGTAACTCAGTCACAAAAGAATGAACACGGTATGACTCACTGATAGTAGATATTAGCCCAAAAATTCGGAACACCCATGATTCAATTCACAGCAACTTTTGGACTGAGCAGGGCTCCCAGATGGAGGAGTTGGAGAAGGGACTGAAGGAACTGAGGGAGTTTGCAGCCCCATGGGGAGGGAACAACAGTGTCAACTGGTCAGGCCCCCGGTGATCCCAGAGACTGGACCACCAACCAAAGAATGCATATGGAGGGACCCATGGTGCTGTCCACGTATGTGGCAGAGGAGGGCCTTGTTGACCATCAGTGGGAGGAGAGGCCCTTGACTCTGAGAGTGTTAGATGCCCCAGTATAGGGGAATGCCAGGGAGGGAAGAAGGGAGTGGGTGGGTGGGTGGGGGATCACCCTCATAGAGGCAGGGGGAGCGGGGATGGGATAGGGGGTTTCCAAAGGGGAGACCTGGAAAGGGGAAAACATTTGAAATGTAAATAAAGTATCAAATTAAAAAAATTCTTAAATAAAAAAAATCCACCAAAGACTCTGATAGACTTTTTTTTTTTTTTGTCTTTGCAAGTTGGAATTTAGTTCTGTGTGACAAGAAGATAATATGTTCTTTTTTTTTTTTTTAAAAAAAAGGTTTATTTAATTGCTTTTTATGTATATGAATGTTCTATCTGCATGTACACCCCTGTGCCAGTGGAGGGCATCAGATCCCATTACAGATGGTTGTGAGCCATCATGTGGGTGCTGGGAAATTGAGTTTAGGACCTCTGGAAGAGCAGCTAGTCTTCTTAATCACTGAGCCATCTCTGTAGCCCCAATAATATGTTCTTTAGGGCTTGTTGTGACTGGTTGTTTGTGAGTTCTGGGAACGGGTGACATGGTAATGTTTCTCCCTCTCAGGTTGTCCATGCCAGTCATTTTTCTAATAACTTTTCTGTGCTAACACAACAGCATCCTTATGGCAAATATGAGCACTAAAGGCCTCTTTGGACAGTCTCAGGATGCTTCCGCTCTCCCCCCTCTGCCTCCCTGCCTTCTGCAACTTTCAGTGGTGCCCCCTAGAACCCCATTCCTGTACTCTTAACATTTCTCCCAAGCCTCCCCTTTCTGCCATCAGCTGGGCCTGAATCTCCTGAGATTTCCTGCTTCTCTTTTGTACTTAGATAGAGAAGACTCATTCTAAAAAGGAGCAACAACAGAAAACAAAAACTTTTAAAACATGTGCTTATGTTTTTTTTGGGGGGGGAGGTATGCATGTGCCATGCCATCTATGTCGGGACCAGAAGACAACCCGTGGGAATCGGTTCTTTCCTTCCTTCGTGTGGGTACCAGGGACTGAACTCAAGGTTGCCAAGGTCAGCAGCAAGCGCCTTTGCTTGGCGAGTCTCAGTCTTATCCACCCTCTGGCCTTTTTGGCTGGCTGTTGGGAGTTGATACCATCCTTACCCTTTAAAATTGCCTCCAGGCCATATTCTTCCATCCTCACATAAATTACCCTAACACCTTATCCTCTGTCAGACCTATCAAGTGTCATCAGCCACCCGTCTCTAGAACTCACATAGGGTTTTGGCAGCAGGCTTGGGACCTATCTATGTCTCCCTCAGCTCTGGCCAGATGTCAGCTGGATGCCTCATGTACAAGAGGGTAACCTGCTAACCCGCTGGCTCTAGGTCTTTAGCTGTAGCTTCTGCCCTGCCCTGCTGGCATTTCAACAGCCTTACCCAGCTGTGCCATTGACTCCAGATCACTCTAGCTGAAATCCCTACCCTGATGTCCTTCCAAATCAGTCATTCCCTGGTCTCCAAGACCCCGTGGTGTCCAGATCCGCCCTCCTTCCTATCCAGTCACTCTCCCTCCTCTAGCTTCTGTCCTCACAATGATCAGAACTATTTTCTCACTCTTGTCCTTCAGTCTTCAAGGCAAGCTTCCCCCTCTCTCTCTCCTGTTTGGAGAGTGAAGCACCTTTGGAATCACTGCTTCCCACTGAGTTCTGTGTTCTCGCTACTCCTCAGATGGGGCTTCTCTGACCATCACTCAGCCTCTGCCCTAATTATTTGCCTTTATCTACTCTCCCTACAGACAAGTCACCTCTCCTCATTTTTCATGGTTCTCTCAACCCTGCATCCCTACTGTCTCTTCTGCTTTATCTTGCTCCTTTCCTTTCAAACTCTTTGTTTTTTTAATTTATTTTATGTATATGAGTACAATATTGCTGTCTTCAGACACACCAGAAGAGGGCATCAATATATCCCAATATAGATGGTTGTGAGCCACCATGTGGTTGCTGGGATTTGAACTCAGGACCTCTGGAAGAGCAGTCAGTGCTCTTAACACTCCAGACCCCTTCCAAACTCTTCTCTCTCTCTCTCTCTCTCTCTCTCTCTCTCTCTCTCTCTCTCTCTCTCACACACACACACACACACACACACACACACACACACACACACACTCATGTCCGCAAGCACACACAAGCTCTGGATTTTCTTTTGAAATCTAAAACTTTGCTCCTAACTACAAGCTATGTAGGTAGATGTGAGGCTGGATTAAACTTTAGAGTCTTATGAATGCCTGGTTACTTCCCCTGAACTCATATGCAGTGTGTCTGAGGGCAAGGGTGGAGGAAGACCACTGAGTGCCACTCTGCGCACCTTAACTGAAGTCTAACTTGATTGGTAACTGGAGCAAAGAGGAAGAGATGGAGTTTTCCCATTCCTACACTCCTGCTTTGTATATAGCGTGAGATTGGACCAAATAAATGCTCAGTGAATCTCTTCCAGCGTTACTCATCTTTATATAATAGAATTTCTCCTAGCAATGTCTTAAGTTTGTAACTACATTGGAGATAAGCCTTTCAAACTGGCTTACGAAAAACTCTGTGTTCCTTCTACTGAGCATTCTAAGCAAATATATATATATTTTAAAAAAGAGAGAGAGAGAGAAAAGAATAAAAGCTTCTAAAAGGCATTGAATTCATCTCATGATAACCTGTTATCTCACTGTACCTCCCCTTGAGGAAGCGAAAGCAGTGTGTGTTTGTGTATTTACGGCATGAGAGCTAGGTAATGGGATTTCCAGTCAAGGTAGATGTGTGCGTTCCAAAGGGATCTTCCAACTGTAGATGTCAACTTTGAGGGATAACTTCTATTCAGTTCAATTTAGGACAAAGAAAGGCTGATGGTTTTCAGACAGATGGGGTCTTTTGTGGGTGGAGCAGGCTAAATGAAAAGAATGCAGAAATCAAGCAGACAACAGAGAGATTAGTTGAATCCAGCCTAGGCCAATGGCTGCTGAATTCCATCTACCCAAATTATGCTGCCCTGAAAAGGGTCAGTTCGTGCTATTTCAAGAGGGTCTGGCTTGTTCTGACTCCAGGAGATTGTCTTCATGTCAATATAAAATATGAAACTTATTTTAACCGTGCGTTGTTAAGTTGAAAGGTTACAAAGATTTTGATAAAGTCTGTAAGCAGAGCTAGAATATTTAAGAGAATTCCTTCTCTGGTGGTCTAAGGTTTATTTGATCAAGACTACAACAAGAGTTCTTTA
Source organism: Uromys caudimaculatus (assembly GCA_028551405.1). NCBI lineage: Eukaryota > Metazoa > Chordata > Mammalia > Rodentia > Muridae > Uromys > Uromys caudimaculatus. Next base: position 86,160,575 of record CM052707.1, on the reverse strand, counting down.
AATACTAGAGAAATTTTTGCTTCTTTTAATTATAAATTTGTCCTGTCGAGCATCTGAATACAGCAACCTGAATATGGTACATTTATAAATGCACTTGGAAATTGAGACTATTTAATCAATTAAACATGTAACTGAGATTGAGTATTTACAGTCTAATGTGTCAACTAGAGTTTCTGGAAACTTGACAGAAAAGCTTTGAGAGTCTTTTTCTTATTTTATTCATTTTGCATCAAGAGTCAGGATTTGAATTAAAAAGTAATGAGAACCAGTTTGTTTCAAAGTCACATTTGAAACTTTGAAAATGCAAATGTTAGCTTTACTGAGGTTGGAGAGGCGCCTCGGTTATCAAAGTGCTTGCTTTGCAAGCATGGGGATCTAAATTCAGCCTTTCCATAGAACCTACATATAAAAGCAAATAAACAAACAAGATGGGGGAGGGGCTGAGGAGCTGTCTCAACAAGTCCCTACAGGGCTCCAGGACTGATGACTAGGTTTCAAGCTCCAGCACTCTGCTGGTGGATGAGCACTCACTCCCCTAAGCTGCCCACTCATCTCCACATTTGTGTGGTGGCACAAACAATAAGTAATCTGTTTTTTTTTTTTTTAAACTTGAGTATGGTAGTGGAGACAAAGAGATCCCTAAGTCTTATGGCCAGGAAGCCTCACCTACATGATGACTTCTAGGCCAATAAGAGACCTAGTCTCTCTCTCAAAGAAAAGATCAGCAATACCTGAACACTTAGGAGACTACTCAGGTTCATATCTTTACTTTTGTATGTCTCCATTGCACAGGTGACAGGTCAGGATTAAGGTAGGTCAAGACAGCACGCACTTTGGATAATATACTGACTCAATGAGAAGTATTAATCGGTTTCTCAGCGACGGAAATGCAATGTAAGTTCACTGTGAAAACTTGACACCTCTAGAAACTTGGAATTAAACGAGATAAGGTAACAAGCAAGGGTCCTTAAAATATCCAGTAGAGCAAACACAGTCTACGTTCCCCGGCTCACTCAACTGCACTGGCCAAATGGGAAGGCAGAGGAAAAGTGTCATGTCGGGATGTCTGAGTCCTCGCTGTCATTCTCCATCAAAAGCCGTCCCTTTGTCTCCGCCACTCTTGCTACTGCTTGACACTCCATGTGAATTTAAGTGGCAGTGGCTGTCGTTCTCCAAGTCTTGAATTTTAGCTGTGGCATGGAAGGAGTGTGTCTTAGGGTTTCATTGCTGTGAAGAGACACAGTGATTATGTCAACTCTGATAACAGCAAACATTTAATTGGGGATGGCTTACACTTTCAGAGGTTCAGTCCATTATCATCACAGTGGGAAGTGTGGCAGCCTGCAGGCAGACATGGTGCTGGAGGAGCCAAGAGTTCTACATCTTGATCTCAATGCAGCCAGGAGGAGACTGTCTTCTACGGGCAGCTAGGAGGGAACTCTCTTCCATACTGGGCAGAATTTGAGCATAGGACCTCAAAGGCCATCCCCACAGTGACACACTTCCTCCAACAAGACCACATCTCCTAATAGTGCCACTTCCCATGGGCCAAGTATGTTCAAACCACCAGAGTGGTCCAAGGTTATCCTCATGGAAGTTCTTACCAATAATGGTTATTCTTAAATGAGTGCCTACCGTCTTCTTGGAGAGTATCTCCAGGAGAGGTGGGGTATTGGCAGGACAGCACATAACTTTATTCTTTTATTTTTTGTTTTAGAGTTTCATATATTAAATATTTATCTGTTTTTATGTCTAGTGGCATTGATTTTTAAAAAATGGTACACTAAAACAAAACCTGAAGACTTCAGATCATATCTTGCTATAAATAGCTATATTCTTTCCAACCAGATCACAAGTACTGCAATTTGCAAAGACAGGAAAGCACAAAGAAGAAGGCAGGGATGAACTATAGCTAGAGAAAATCGCCACCAAATGTTTTGTGCACATTTTAACCTGCTTTTCCTAACCTCATGAGTACATACTGTCATGTCAGTCTTAGACTTCAGAAGCATGCTTGCCACTGCAGGATTATAGGACATTTTCTACTTTATACCACAGTGGTTGTAGCGTTATAGTGCTTATGTGAACTCGGGTTCTATTAACTAAGTGACTTTAGTTTATTTCTTTAGCCAGTCTTGGCCTGCTGCTTGTTTTGTTTCCAGTCTTGTCTTTAAAAACAAGGCAGTGCTGTTTGAGTTGTCCTTCAGATATCAAGGCGAGCAGTTTTAATAAGGCAGGAATTCAGTATGAATGCAATCATAATCCTTTCTGAGAAACCCATTGAACACCCAGTGTGCCTGGCCCAGGAGGGGCTGGAAACGGGAGCACAGGCTCCTATTTGGTTCTGCGTGGAAGAGTGGAACAAGGGGGCAGCATGTGTTACACAATCTGATAAGTCAGAAAAAGAGACTAAAGCATCAGAGAAGAGAAAGAGTAAATGTAACCAAGTAGAGAGTGAGTGAATCCAAGGATCCCTGTCAGGGTTTCTGTGGCTGTGATAACATAGCATGGCCTAAAGCGACTGGAGGAGAAAATCCTCTACGAGCTTGGTCATGCTGTCTGTCACAGCAATGGAAAACTAAAACAAAGGGTTAGGCTAAAAAAATCCCAGTACCTTAATCACTAACAGTGGCGTGAACAGGTTTAACGTCCTTTCTTGTCTGATGTCATAGGAAAGACACAGAGCCCCCTGTGCATTAGTAATCAGAATGGAACAAGAGCCTCAACTCATCTGAGACATGAGCCCTAACTACTAGTTTACAGGGCTGAAGGGACATTGAATGACATGAGCTGTCATAACTGACCAAATCCAAAGCATGAATAATATCTATGACATGACATGACTTGATTGATAAATGAAATAACACAAAGGAGAGGAATGACCACATATTACAGAGACAAGATATATATTAAATGAAAAATAAATCCTAATGAATCTGGCCTGTAGAACTTTTGGATTGTGTTGGAACAAATTGTAAGAAGACAATTTCAGCACTCTATGGTTACAGGGAATGTGTATTTAGATGATACTAAGAAATTACCGTTGGACTGGGGAGATGGCTCAGCTAATAAGAACTCTTGTTACAGAGGCATGAGGACCTGAGTTCAGAACCTCAGCACCTGCCATGGTATGGTAGAAGACAGGGCTAGGAAGGTCTCCGGGGTTCACTGGCCAGCAGCAGAATTCCAGATTCAGTGATACATCCTGTCTCAGAGGAACAGGGTAGAGAATAAGAGAGCAGGATATCCTGTACTTTCTTCTGGCTTCCAGACACAAGATGCACACCCTCCTCCCAAAGGAATTGTTGTATAGATGTATAAAATAATGACATTAATGTAATACTAATTTGAAAAATCATTACTGAATTTCACCATGCAGAAAAAAATATATCCTTTCCCCTCAGAGGTTTAAGTTGAAGTCTCTATGAGATGACCCCCATGCTGACATTTATTTTAAGTTACTCCAGTGAAAATAGAAAGGTGAATAAAGTAATGAGACTAAACGGAGAAGGAACTGGGGAAATGTTGACAACAGCGAGATGTAGGCATTGAGCAGCTGAGTGTATTCTTATTATATGCGTGTATGTTTGATGATTTACATTATAAAAGCATAAAGCTACAACAAAGTTTCAAGTAGGTATAGTGGTCTCCTTTTTCTGATTATTAAAGATAAATTCTTGGAAGTGAAATTGCAAAATCAAAGATGACACATGTTTTGAAAACTCGTTTTATTTGAATAAATAAGCTTTAAACCAAAGTTATTTATTTTCAGTAATATGGAATTCCTGTTAAATTTCTAATATAGTGAGCACATGGGAAGATTTTTTTTTTTTTGCCCAAGGATAACTGTCGGCGTCTGTTTGGATGACTGTCCCTATACCTACAGAATATTAGTAGTGTCATTTCCAGCCCGTTGGATACCCGCAGGGGAATGTGTGAGGAGCAGTCTTTGCTAAATAATACTCTGCTCATGTTTGGAAAAAGAACTACAGTTGGCTTTCTGGGTTTTACTTTTGAAATGAAGAGAAGTTAGGGTTTATGTCTTTGGCCACATGGGAGTCAGAGAGATGTCATTCCGCGGTGTAGGAGTGACAGAAGCACAACGCTATGCTGGATGGGAGTTGGGGGCAGTGCGGGTGGGGTTTATGCCCAGGGAGAAGCAAAGTGGTGAAAAGCGTCAGTGTTGAAAAGATGAGGGGACAGGGGTAGCTCTGAAAGGCCTCAGCAACACGAGATGGCAGAGCTTTCAAATGAAAGTAACAGGCGGGCAGGCACGTTGGCTCAGTGACTTTAGAGACTTGCGGACAAGCCAAAAGATCTGAGTTTCAGCCTCAAGCCCTACATGGTAGAAGGGGAGATGGTGTTGCGAGTTGTCCTCCGACCTCCACCTGGGTGTCATTGAGCATTGGGGCACACACACAGGGTAAATGGATAAATGTACAAACACTTTAAGAAAGAAATTAAAAACAAGAGGGGGACGAAAGAAATCCTTTACCTCATGCGTTAATGATTTGCCAGTCTTAGTCAACATAAGAGTTTGGTAGGCTACAGGAGACACGTTTCTCAGCAACGTCCCTACCTCCCCTTTCAGCCACCACTTTGCCCCTGACTTTTAGCTGGGAATCTTCTTCTACCCAAGAGAGAAATAGAGTAGCATCATGAGGGGGTTGTTCATGCTCTGGCACGGGGGACTTTGTATGCTCAAGTACAGTCTACATGATTTGTTAGGAGCCGTGTATAAGGTGAAAAGTGAGGAAAAGACATATGTATTGAGAAATAGTTTTGCCACAAAGTTTAAGTGTAAAAGTCCATGAGAGTATTCTGTGACAAGTGTGATTTCGAAAGGTGCTTTTTAGAAGGGTAATAAAAATAAGACAAATGTCCAAAAAGTCACCTCTGTCTTGGGCAATGTTGTCATCTGAATGTGCTTACTCACTGTTCTAGGTCATTCTTTTTAATTTTCCAAGTATATACTAAGTGCCCGGGATGAGCATGGTTTAGAATTACATGCTATGAGGACACGAAGAGACAGACATATCCCACTGATTTGGGAGAATGGAGACCAAATGCATGAAGCAGAGCATCTGGAGAGTTCAGTAGAAATGGCAGGAGTGAAAAATGAACTCAAGTCTGTTTGCAGAGCATGTGACCAAAGGAGGATCATGACAGATCTTAAGAGACATCGGCCCAATGCTTCATTTCTTACGGTGTACCCAGCATTGAGGACAGGCGTGGGATCCGCCCAGCTCTGCTTGAGTAGATTCAGAATGCTTTGTGAGGCTGAGAGCCTCATATGCCTGCACAGTGTTCATTAGTCTGTTCTCAGTTGTGATACAGCAAAATGAGCCTCTGGTTAGCTGGTTAGACATCAGTGCTAATTCTGAGCATCCAGTACCCATGACGTCTATTGATATTTGGAGGCTTATGATAGATTCCTCCCCTACTCCAAATAGTTTACTAACTTCAACCATAAATTTTCTAATCCTCTTCAATGGTTGCCTAGGAAATCTGTGCAGTTTCTCTTGACCTCACTCTCTTCATTTAAACATGCTATCTTTATCTTTCTTCCGTGGGCAGTAGATGGGGCTAACGTCTGCAAGCTCCAGAGGGACTGTGGTGGGATGCTGCCTTAGGGATGCTGAGAGTGATACCTTGTTTTTACAGAGAGCAATTCTGGGACTCCCAGAAAATTAGCTCCATTTTGTTTTATATCAGAGTTCTATCCAAATGATAGCCAGTCTGACCTTTGATTAAAATATAGTTTATAGGCTACTTGTATCTAAAATAAGTAAGATTATTAAAAATAAAGATGCTGTACACCTGTAATTTCAGTACTTGGGAGATGGAGGCAGAAGGATCAGGAGTTCAAGACTACATGAGACCCCATCTGAAAAGAAGAAATGAGAAGAGAGGAAGGGGGGTATTGAATTAGAATCTCTGGGAGTGGAGTATGATAATCTACCTTTTAATGAAGCTCTATAATGCTTCTTACACGAATTGGCATTTCAGAACTGTCTATTTGATGGTTATTAATATAGACTTTTCCAGCTTCCAGCTGTGGCAGAGCAGCAAATTATTTAACATCTCTGGGTTGCAGTCTCTTCCAGATTAAGATAATTAATTCCTCAGGATTCTTTATTAAAATGATAACTTGTTTTGGTTGCCTACCCAGCTACCATTTCCCGGCATAGTTGGAACATCCAGTGGAAACCAGTTTTATTTTGCTGAGGTGGTTACATTCAAAGGACTGTGAGACAGAGGTCACTTAGGATGAGATGCTTGCCATCTCATTCTCCTCGTCATGGACTAATTTACAGATCCACGCTGGATTTGATCCTCGAAAGGAGATGTGCAGGAGAACCTGAGGAGGGACCTTTTGGGTCAGCATTTCTTAAGCTGTAGGAAGGGACATGTGGGTCTTCTATTTTCCTGACTGTTGGAATGTCTGTGTACACCTAGAATCATTACACCCACTAGGCAAGCTCAAATGGAGATGATGACCTTACTCTGAGGATGACAGGGTTGGATAAATTCCCCATCAAGTTGTTGAGACAGACGCATATCAGTTATTTTTCTGTAGCTGTGATAAAATTCCACGGTCGAGGAAACTTATCCAAGCAGGCTTATGTGGACTGATGATTCCAAAGAGATTAGAGTCCATCGTAGCAGGGAAGCACGACAACCATTGGTAGGCATCATGGTAGCAGCAGATGCTGGGCGTATCAAAGACAAGTAGCAAGTAGAGAAAGAGAGAGGTGAAGAACAGAATGTAAACTCTTTAAGCTCTCTCTCTCTCTCTCAGTGACGTATTTCTTCTAGCAAGGCTCCATCTCCTAAAAGTTCTACAACTTCCAAAAATAGGATTATGAACTGGGAACCATATATTTAAGTACAGGGCCTATAGGAGGACATTTCTCATCCAAACCACCATAGGATACTCAGTCAATCAACGCAGAAAGAAAGCCACTCATTGGCCAATAGTTACAAGAAGAAGAAAATGCCTACTGTGTAAGCCACTTGATTTAAATATTAATAGGCATACTATTTAAATCCCTTATCATAATGTCAAACACATACTATTTACACTATTTTTGCTTTATTATTAATTAATAAAAATATTAATTTTTTTTGCTAAATTTGGGGCAGGATTTATAGTGTCACTATGATTAGAAAATACATCTACTAAAAAATATTTGATGAAATACAGTTTCCATTTTTTGTTACAACCTAATGAAAGAATAGCAGCTCCATTATACAGAATCAGACTTCCTTCTAACCCTTGACTTTGCTGTAGATATGATGGCTATTTAAACCTTCACTTAAATTTAGCCTTCCTTAAAGAGTAGTTATCATTTGAAAAGAAAAAAAGAGAGAGAGAGAGAGCTTCCAAACTTGAAGGGAAAACACACTATAACTGAGAATTATTCAGGGAAAAAGCCTAATTTTATGATTTCCCATAGGCGGCACCGTAAGGGCATTTGGAGGGTAGTTAGAAATCAGTTAGTAGAGCCATGAGCTTTCTGTGTCATGAGGTATCGGAGAGAATTAGCTGAAGTTAGGTGCCCTGCCCAAGGTTATTCAAGGACAGTATGAACAAAGAAGTATTAGAATTCACACTCACAGTGCTTAGAATTCCTGTGCGTGACTGGACTTTGCTACGTGATGTTACTTGGGGACAACACTAATTATTGTGGCAACAATATCTCCAGAGGACAAGGGGAGGGACAATGGTGTCATTGACTTGTAGAGTGGCTCAGAAGCAAGAGGTCTCTGAGATCATCCTAGCCAACACTCTGTTCTTACTGGGGATGAACTGACATCCAGAATGACGTAGTCAGGGCCAACTGGCCCAAAAGGGGAAGGATGAACTCAAGGACAACATCGGCCCTTGACTTTCTTTCCCTTTTCATCTCATTTCTACAGAGTTTTTTCCAACTCTGTGGAGAAACTGTGTACTGTATTCCTCACATATCTTTACCAGATTCACTTAAATTTCATTTATTCTATCATCTAGTCCCAACAGACTTAGCCATGTATCTCTTGAATTCTCAGATGCGCTAGGCCAGTGTTCACTTTTATGACTGGTTTATCAAGCTGCTTCGGAAGGAGGTCATAATGTCCCTGTCTTTTCTGTAGCTCTGTAAACTAATAATACTTCATTTCCAAACTGCATAAGTGGAAATCAGAGAGCCATTTCTCATGGCTAAACAATCATTATAGCACATTAGTCATGTTAAGGGCTGGTCTTAGCATAACACACTAGATTTATCCTAATCTTTAAAAAAAATAAACTGAGGGATGGGGGGGGGTGCATTATAAATCTCTTGCCTTGTAGGCAAGAGGAATGAAGTTTGATCCAGAATCCACATTAAAGTTCCAAGTGTGGTGGTATACATTTATGATTCTAGTGCTAGAAAAGAGGAAGCAGGAGAATCATTTTTGTCCCAGCTGGTATGCTACTCCAGCCTATTGGTAAGCTCCCAATCAGTGGCATAGTGCCTCAAAGGAGTCGGTGGCATTCTGGAGGATGACACTCAAGGCTTTCCTCCAGCATCTAATGAAGAAACATGATTACATAGCCACATACACACACACCTGCACACACACACACACACACACACACACACACACACACAGAGAGAGAGAGAGAGAGAGAGAGAGAGAGAGAGAGAGAGAGAGAGAGAGAGAGAGAAAGCACTAGCGATTGCCACCTTACAGAAGAGACAATCAGGACTCAAGGCCATAGTTTATACAACTGTACAGTTGGAATCAGAAGCAAGTCCGATGGAACGAAGCTCTTGACAGATTTCCAAACAAGACAGAATGAGAATTCTGATGTGTTTAGAAGCACAGAGAAATAATTTAGTCCTAAACATTGACCACAGAGAATACTGAAGACAGAGTGACCTGGGAATATTGAAGATAGAATGACCTGGATCATTAACAGAAGTACCGAGGACACCGAATTCTAGGAAAAGCAATCATTGGACTCTACGAGGGCTGCCTATTTCCCAATGTGTTTTGGATCCGAACCTTCTAAATAACCTACCAAAAGTATGTCTGGTTTGGAAAGAACATGGCCCCATCTGCCAACCAATAGGAGGTGCCAATTAGGAGTTGAGGTTTTCAGATGGACACATTATTTGCAAGGGGAACTGTGCTCTTTGATCCTGTGTCATGGGACAGAAATTGCCTCACTCAGCTTTGACAGATGGGCTGGAGCAAGGAGTTAGAGAGCAGAGTGTAGATTTAGACTTCGTCAAAGCTGAGGACGGTAGTGTGACCTTGGATCTTTGTCTTTTACTGCTAAATTCTCTGCTCTGAAATTGGATAATAATGGTAGTCAAGTTCCTAGCTTTGCTGTGAGGGTTCAGTGAAGGATGACTTTACGAGACTGGGCACAGAGCTGGGAAGTCAGTAAATCAGTGTTCACTGCAATGTGCACTGACTGTCATCAGTGCGATATATGAGCAATTGGAAGAGCATTCAACAAAAATGGGGCTCTACTTTTTCACTTCCCTTACTGACTTGTATTCCTACTGTCTTCAGTGAGTCACACACATTATTTTAGACTTTGACGTTCCTGGAGAATGTCAACCCAAGAGTGTTTCCACATACACCATTATGCCACGGGACAACAGGAAGACTCACAAATGACATGTCTGGTTCTCATCCTAAGCTATGTTTTGATACAATGGGTTGACTCTGAGCCAGCTTTGAAACCAAATGACCACCTTCTTCAAAAACACGGAAGGTTAGCTGCCTCATTTGTATCTGTGGGATTTTATTTATGGAAGTGACCAAGCAACATGAAGAAGCTAATGCTACTGGAAAAAGAATTTGTAACTTGTGTTTTCTAAGAAGAGAAGGAATGTCCATCATTTTGGGTTACAGGAGAATCACCGGGTTTGGTCAGGAGTCAGAAAGGAATGAGGGCAAATCATAAACTTAGGCTTATTTTTACAGAAAAAGCAAGCAGGGCAGTGAGCAGTTCAGCACTGGCAGGCCTGAAGTTCCTGGAGGGCTTTGGGCTGCGAGCCTGAGTCTGCCTGCCCCGCACTTGGTCCTGGATGATGGTGGAGGGCATAGGCAATATTGGCTTAGTGTCTGCCAGCGAGCGAGGTGAGAAGTGTGTAGTGATGGGGGCTTGGGATTGGCAGTTTCTATAACACATGTATAAAAAAATAAATCACTAGTTCTGGGAAGAGTGGTCTTTATCCATGTTTGGAAGATCCCACCCCCACCCCAGTGTGTTAGAATGTTCCAGAACACAATAAACAAGCATTTACAGTTAATATTCTCACTTGCTATGTTCACCCTCTTTCTTTGGTGCTTGCAGTCCTCCAGGTTCTCTGAAAATACATGACATCATAGGTGTCAAGGTTAAATGCACAGGATGAGCACCTTGGGGTAAGGAGAGAACAAAAGATAAGTCACTGGAAACTATGGCAACCCCCCATGCCCTTTAGTATCACAGCTCTGTGACCAGAACCTTCATTCACCTCAGTTCTGCAACTGTCAATGCCTTAAAAATGCTCAGGCTGAGATTCTAGGCAGAAGTCTGTATTCTAACTGGGTTTCACCATGTCAAAGCACACAGCACCCAGCTCTCGCCCACACAAGGACATGCATGTGAATTATTCACTGCATCTGATTCTCTTTTATGGGCAGCTATTTCTGTAGCCAGTGTCAAAGATTTAAATGGTTGAGTTGACTTGCCTAGTGCAGCATTTTACAGCTACTCTAGTGAACTTTATGTTACTGGCACGTAGACTCTTGAAGCAAGAACAGATTGTAGAGTTATTGGCTGCGTATCTGCATTGCAGGCAGATAAGCGGGAAGCTCCGGCTTTGCTCCTTATTGTGGAGTATGTGTTAATGGACAACTCTAATAAAAGTCACTGGGTTTCAGTTACAGTAAAGAAAATCTCAAGACCACAGTGTTGGAAGAACACCGTATTCTTTGTCAATAGTGCACATGGTTTTGATTTCAGATATTTGATCTCTCTCAGTACTTACTGAGTTCTACTAGATTGTAAGCTCCTTTGAGTTCTGCTTTTAATTTCCCTATTTCATTATAGTGTGTGTGTGTGTGTGTGTGTGTGTGTGTGTGTGTGTGTGTGTGTGTGTGTGTAGGCCAGAGTACAATCTTGGATATTATTCCTTAAGAGCTTTCCTTTTTTTTTTTTTTTGTTTACGACAGTGCCATGTTCTAGCTTCTCCTTTCATCATTCTTGTGGATCACATGTAAGCTCTCAGCTACTTCTCCAGGACCTGCCTGCAGCTGTATTTCCCACCATGACGGTCAGACACTTACCCTCTAAACTCCAAGGAAGCTCCAAATTCAATGCCTTTTAAAAAATAAGTTGTCTTGTCCATAGTGCCTTGTTTATGGCAATAGAAAAGTATCTAATTATTGTGGTACGCTGTGTTAATTTGTGTCTCTGTCCTTCCTTACCTACCGAAGGCATTCTCTGATTGGCTTTAATAAAAATCTGATGGCCAATTAGCTGGGCAGGAAGTAGAAGGCTGGACCTCTTGGGAAAGAGAAAAGAACTTTGGAAAGAGAAAGAGAAAGGGCCTTTCACCAAGAGACATGAGAGGAGATGGAGCTGACTACAGGAAAGTGTAGCTAGCCACGTGGCTGAATGGGACTAGGTGGACAGGTTAACTTAGATGAGCTAGTTGAGAGTCTGCCCAGTTAAGGCCTAAGCTTTGAAATATCTCCGTGTGGTTGTTTGGGGAACTAGTCAGTTAAGAAATAAGAGCCACTGTATTAATTTCCAGCATTAATTAATACACACAGAATCTTAATAATTATTTTTTTGCAACTAATGGTATCTGTGGAGGCCTGCTCTTTTCTGAAGAGAAATGGAGGAGGAGTGGATGGGGTGGGGGTGAGAGGGGAGGGAAGGGAGAGGGACTAAGAGGAGAGGAGGGAGGGGAAACTGCAGTCAGGATGTAATCAATTAATTAATTAGAAAAAAAGCAACTAAGACACCCACTAAGATAGGTTGCTTACATGCAATGCTTATCCGCCCCCAAACCACTGTATAGGGATACCCACCAGCAAACAGTTGTACTGCCATATTTAGGAGGTACTACCTTTATTATCACAGGTCCAGGCTCTCATATCTATCTATCACTCATGTCTATACTCATATCAACCACTCATATCTAAACACCACAGATATTTTCTGGGGTTGGTCACGGTTCATTGTTAGCCTCCTTAGCTGATTTAGGTGATACTCTCCGGTGTTTGCTTTTGCAGCCTGTGAGTGGATTTTTTAACTTAGTGGAGGTGGGTGAAATCTGCGGACATAGGGTCTCTTGTCCTGCCTAGTATATCTTAAGTCAAAACATTCTGAGAGCCACTGCGCTGAATCAGTTTCCCATGTCTTGATTGGCATGTTACACTGTGACGTATAATGCAAATCATTTCTTGCTGCTAATAATTAAAATGTCCTTTGTGAATGATTTCTGTTTCTATGTAAGCTAAGGAAGACTCACAGTTATTCCTAGAATAAAGCCATTCTTACTTTCCCCACACACTACCTGCAAATGCAAATACCCCATTCGACTCTTCAGTCTGTCCCTTGCTTCCTGTCTCCTGCATATGAAAGACCCCCCCGAAGTGGGGAGACCCCCCCAAGAACTCATGAAAGACCATTCTTGCTGCAAACGCACGAGGTTTATTCAGGGAACCAGTGCACTGGGGCCGAGCTTGTAACCTGCGCAGGGGCAGAGGAGTTCGACCCTGAACAGCTGAAGTCAGGGGTATTTAAAGGAAAAAATCACAAAGCAAGGGGTGGGGAATGGAAAGAATTTGCATTATGGGGAAGTACAGAATGTTCTAAGTTAGTCACAAGGCAGTTGCACAAACATTTTTGTGGTTAGCTAGTTCCTGGAACATTGTGCCTCTGGCCCTGAGGCCAGGCCAAGGTCAACCATTTCTTAGGGGAAAGAATGCAACCAGGTGGGGTTTGGCCAAGCATACAATTTCAGTCCTATTTCTGTTTCTGGCTCCAAGTGCGCTAGGGGTCTAACTTTCCTCATAAGGGGGTCAGGTCTTTCACATACTTACCCTGAATCAGGTATCCAGGTCAAAGTTCTTGTGCAAGGTACACAGTGGGCAGCTGGAGGGTTCAGGACACAAACTTGGATCTTTCATCCTCGTGTTCAGTACTCTATCACATTTCTATATTTTTATAAGATAAGCAGAATCTAATGATTAATTAGATTGCTTTATATGCGTTGAAATGTTACATTGAATAGTCATCCATATTTAAATGTCTTTTCCTTAAACGCGATTATTTCTATGGCCTTTTCTTTCTAGCCTAGTGATCCCATACATCTATGAAAAAGGAGACTCAGGATACTACAGCCACCGAGGAATACACTGTACTCAAGCAGTTCTTTCTTCCATAAACTGGAGCAAGTTAACCATACAAGGAATAAATCAAAAAAACATGACAAGTGTCAATAGTGACAACATCTGCCTTCAAGAGCAATGTCTGACCCCCAGGTAGAACACTTCAAATTGCCTGGAGATGTTTTCTTAGCCATTGGGCATGAAGATACTACGAAGGATTTATTGTCTTAAGATAGTGTTCACGGTTTCAGAGGTGTGTTGCCTAGGCTGGCCTTGAGCGTCCAATCCTCCTGTCTCCACCCCCCAAGTGCTGAGAGTGCAGTTATACAGCACCACAGCCAAGCTTTGATCAGTTCTAATAGAAAATAACATGCTGGGCCTTTTCTGATAACTCTAAGGGAAAATGAGTCTGTCTCCTGCCTGGCCTGCCTAGCACTTGCTGATGGGGCGACAGGTTAGCATGACTGGAGGGACACCATTTATTTTTTCATAATAAGGGAACCACAGAGCTAATCACTTTCTTCTCAAAAGAGTCTCAGTTTCTCCAAGAACAGACGAGCTAGAGTTGTCTACACCTGAAGCCAGAATGCTTCTCTCAAGATGTTTTGGGTATAAAACCCAATGAATTTAGATCAGAATTCAATTATTTCTTCTGAAATAAAAATAAAAATAAATATTTTAGGGGACTGGAGAGATGTCTCAGGGGTTAAGAATGCTTGCTATCCTTCCAGAAGACCCAAGTTTGGTTCCCAACACCCATGTCAGGCAGCTCACAATTCTGGTAACTCCACCTCCAGGGGACCTAACACCCTCTTCTGGCCTCCTCAGGCCCTGCCCCTGCCCACAAGACATATAGTTACACAATACACACACAATAGATATAAAAGTGTTTTGGGTTATCAATTAAGCACTAAGAGTATTTTTCATCTGCTTCCTTGTTGGTGCTTCTCAGCTGGCTACAATAGCAAAGAAAAGTGAGAGGAGGGGTTATCCCCAAGTTGCCAAGAGAAAGACTTGTAATGTGGGTAG
>CM052707.1:86111757-86146075 GCA_028551405.1 Uromys caudimaculatus | reverse complement strand
ACACACACACACACACACACACACACACACACACACACACACACACACACACACACACACACACACCAATGACTCTAAACAAAAGCAAACAACAAAAATCCAGAAAGTCAATAAAGGCCATCCAAACCCATTCACAGTGCTGACAGAAATGCAAACTGTAGTCACATTATAATGGTTTCCCAAAATAAATAAAGGTAATTACTACAGAACTCAGTGGTTTCACTTCTGGGTATATTCCCCAAGAATTGAAAGCTGAGACTTAACTGAATATTTGCGCACCTGTGTTTAGATCAGCGCTATTCATGACAGACTCTAACTGACTCTTGAATAGATAAACAGTGTGGGTGTGTGCACGCAATAGAATGCATTCAAACTTTGGTAGGAAAGAAACCAGCACAGGCTGCAACAGGAGTGGTCCTTAGGAACACGCTGCTAAGTGAAATAAGCCAGTCTTACAAAGACAAGTCCTGTGTAATCCACTTCTGTGAGGTGCCTGGAATAGCCAACCCCATGCAGAAAGAAATCAGAATGGTGGTGTGAGAGCTTGTGGAAGGAAGTCATGGAGAGCTATTGTTTACTGTTTCCGTGGATGACGGCAGGCAGTTTAAGGAGCTTGATACTGGTGATACTTGCACAGGAGTGGGCATGCACTGGGCGCGTCACCACACTGTAAACTTTACAATGGTTTGGATGACTGGGCACGGTGATGTGCTTTGTAGCTTCAGCATTTGGGAAATAGAGAAAGCAGAATTTGGAGTTTAAAGTCATCCTTTGCTACATAGTGAGTTTGACGCAAGCCTGGGCTACCGATGTGTTTCAAAGCAACAACGGAGTTAAATTAGACATTTTTGTTTTATTTATTTTTATAAAAATAAAATACTTAATAATTTTTAACAAGATAAAATATATAATAATAACTATTTAATATTATTATTGTTATGATTATTCCTTCTATCTTCCAGAAGGTATGGTACTTCTTTGAGCAAACAGAAGTCCCTCATCTTAAGCAGATGACAGTAGACTAGAAAATGGAAATGATTAGGTTACAATGATTTAGATTCGTTGACAAAGCTAGGGTTCTTAAATTCAACTCAACAAAAAATACTGTATCATTTGCAAGTGTGGTGTCTGACAGCTTGTCACATCTTGGTGAAGGTTGAGGAGGAACAGTGATTACTGTACCAGTGGCATCTTCAACAACAAACAAACAAACAAACAAACCAACCAACCATCAGGCTGTCTCTCTCTTCACACAGCCGTAGTTTGTTAGCATTATTTGGTTTAGTTCCCTTCTGACATTCCTAAAATAACCCAGTAGACGTCACGTTCTAGGCCTCTATTCATGTTATCTGTTTGTCCCCACACACAGGTCATCTTCAGCCCTTGTGTATATTCTCGCTTCAAGCAAATGTGACTCAGGGCAGCATCCCCTGGGCTCCACCAGTCACCAGCTTCTTGTTGGGTGGAGCCATTAGGTAGTAGCAACAAGAAATCAACACATTTGACAAGGTTAGTCTAGGGACTCTTGCTGCTTCGCCTTGTCATGGTTTGGGCGTGATTGTATTCTCATTCATCGTGCAAGCTGAGGGTGGCTGGGCTCCCTCAACTCATAGCACCCTGGAAATGCTGCTTCTCCCAACTTACTCATTTAAGTCTCTGGGGGATAACAGCTCTGCATTGTTGGGAGTCCCTGGGCCTTCTTGATCTCTTGTTGGTTTTCTTGATCAGCTAAATACTTGCATGATCTTTTGGTCTGTTGTTTAAACCTGTTGCTCACTTATTCCAGTGACTCATGTGTCACCAAGATAAAGACTGTCCTGGCAATCTGACTCCACTAACAATAAGGTACTGCTCACAAAGAAGAGACCAAACGGTCAGGCTGTTGTTGATATTTCAATATCCACATCTAAATGCACTGTTTAATGTTCATCCAGCACAGTGCCTGGGCCAAAGCGAGCCCCTGGTAGCAGTTACTATTGCCGTTTTGCCTTCTTAGTAGCCAGAAAACACCACTGTTGTCCCTATTTATTCATTTAAAAGTAAACGGTCCACCCTATTTATTTGTTGCTATTTTATTATCTTTTCTACTGAAGGTTTAAATGTGCACTGGGCCATTTAGCAACTGGATCTCGTTTAATCATACTTCAGAAAATGCTATGAGGTAAGGATTACAAAATCATTGTCTCTGTCTTCCAGATGGGGTTACCGATGCTCTGAGAAGACCGATGGGTTTTTCCAGGATCACACAGTGAACGATTTAGACTGAGACTGCAGGCAAGAAACCCAGAGCCTGGCAGGACAAACAGACATGCTCCTCTGTTCTTGAAGCTGGAAACAATCGTTAAGCAAATGATGAAAGATACAGTGCGTTTTACAGGTAAACCTAATCAGACCCAGAGAAAATGGCCTTAAGCTAGGAACCAAGGGAATGAGCCAGATGCAGGGATGCTGGCTAGGCACCACACCTGTAGCCTTGGGAACCAGACAAGGCAGAGCCAAGTCTCATCTTGAATTTACCTCTGGAATGTCTACCATGTTGCTCTCATGAAATCTACCCTAAGCAAGTGTTTTTCTTGACTACTGAAATATCAATTTTATTCTTCCCAGTGGATGGCTGTTTCTGGTAGAAATCATCCTTAGTTGTTGTTTATAAGTCAACTTTCATAGTGCCTCGTAAGCTCACAGGACCATTTTTTCCAGTTATCTGTGACACCCACTCATTTCAATGGGAGGGACATGTAATTACTTGAAGGGAGAATTTGGCTGATGGGCTTATGGACAGTGCCAGCCCCTCCAAATGCACGTTTACACTCTGCAACCACTGTTTAAGAAGATTGCATGCCACAGGAATTAGAGGTTACAGGCTGAAGGCACCTCTGTCTTTATTCATGCAGCCCTTCTCTTCTGCAGGTGTTTTTCATCTCAGAT
This sequence comes from Uromys caudimaculatus, assembly GCA_028551405.1. Lineage (NCBI taxonomy): Eukaryota > Metazoa > Chordata > Mammalia > Rodentia > Muridae > Uromys > Uromys caudimaculatus. The sequence goes on along the minus strand of CM052707.1, from coordinate 86,143,147 downwards.
TCACACCAGGTTATCCTTTTTTTTTTCCTTTCTGACATCCAGATTTCAAAAGCCTATCTACAGTTAGAGAGACACTTTGTTTGTAAGGGAGAAAGTTGCCTAGGTAGTCCCTAGGGGTAGTTGGGAATTGGAAGCACTGTGTGGGATTCCTGGATGCTTCTGCTGGGGTTTGGATCCTGACCTCTGGATCCGTTCTGGCCTGCACATCTCGCCTTTATTTTCTTAGCTCCATGTCAGGAAGGAAAAGAAATATTGTCCCTGCTGAGGCTGCAGTTTGGGGAGTCTGTGAATCAATGGCGTCCCTGAGTACTAGATACAAAAAATAGACAAGTGCAGGCTGTACACATTCTGTGACTGGAAAGTACAGGTATCAGGCTGAGAGGTATCAAAACAAGAGCCTTTCAAAGCCCTTTCCAGCAATGCTCTTAAGCACTTCCTAATTCAATTCCTCCCCTCCCCTACTTTTCTTTTTTTCTCTGTTTACTACTCTCATATTGGGTTATGAGAAAAGATAAAGTCATTTAGAAACTAGGGGATTGTTGGCAATCTGCCAGAAGCATGGTAGTGCTTTGGACTAAGAGAGGACGGGGACATTTGTAGCCTTTGCTCACAAGAGTTGACATTTCCATAGGAAAATGCGTGGTGACCACAAAGAGAGAGAACCCAGCCTCGTTCTATGAAGTCTGGAGCATTTGTCTAGGTGTCTGTGCATTTGGGGCTATGAAATTGGCCTAGGATTATACCTGTTTTACCTCCCAGACACTAAAGAATCCTTTAAAATGCAGCCTAGGCAAAGGATGACTTTGTAAAAGAACAAAGGTGGGGCCCTGCACTACCTGATTTTCAGGCTTGCTATAAGAGGTATAATCACTTGCTAAAGTGGTAGTCATAAAGACAGACGTGCAGATCAGTGTGGCAGAGCTGAGAGTTCAGAAGGAGACATTTCTGTGGCCAGGTGAGTTTTGTTAAGCCATGGGGGTCAAAAGTAGAATCTTTAGTATGGAACTTGGTATCTATATTAAGAATGGTGTATTGAAAATTCAATTGAAAATAGATCATAGAACAAAAGCTGAAAGCTAATATCATAAAGGTTCAAAATAATATATGTGAGAATAATCCTTGTGTTGCTTGGTTGTGCTAAATTTCTTATTTAGAACACAGAAGCATGAGACTTAAAAAAAAAAACCACTTGTTTTAAAACTTAATGAAGTCAGATGTGATGGTGTACAGGTGTAATTTTAACACTTAGGCAGATGCAGGAGGATCACTAGAAGTTTGAGGCCAGCCTGTTCTACATAGTAAGTCCTAGTCTATCCTGGGCTTACAGAATGTAATTGTTTCTCAAAAACCAATCAAACAAAACAAAACAACAAAGAAAAGAATAAACTTCATAAAGTTTAGAATCATTAGCTTGTCAAAGCATAACTGACAAAATTAAAAAGTAAGCCATTAACTGAGAAAAAAACACTTGTGAGGTATAGTGTTTATAAAGAGAGGAAAATATTTTTATACATGCTTACCCAAGGAAAATATATGGCACAAAGCACATGAACGAACAGTCACTTAGCATGATGGGAAATTCAACTTAACACCACAGAGATGCTATAACACCCACACTAGCACGGCTAAAGTTAAAAAGACTGAGGATGATGAAAGTTGACGAGACCATGGAGCAAGTTGGAAATCTCAGTTGCTACTGGTGGGAATGCAAACAGAACACAGCCACTTGGAATAATGAAGTTCACTGAACGTTAAACATAGACTTATCATGTGACCCAGTAAATCTACTAGTTCTTATTACCCAATAGAAACAAAAGCATACGTCCACAAAAGACATGTACTCACTTATAGTGTCATTGTATTGTAAGATTGCCTGACAACTGATGTGTAGGTAAAAAGAGACCGATGAAGAGCAATGGGGAGATTACAACTAAAAGGAGCTGAGTACTGACTGACCTATGACCCGGAGGAGTCTGAAAACAGCAGAGGAAGCAAAAGGTTTTCAGAAAAAGTATCTTATATTGCACTATATTCCTCCATTAACATGAAATTTTATAATACACACACATATACATACATATATGTCTACACACACACACACACACACACACACACACACACACACACACACACACACACATATATATATATGAGACAAAGTCACAGGGAGAACAATCAGATTGATAGTTTTGGGAGTTGTGGTTAAGAATAGTAACTGTGATGGTTTGTATATGCTTGGCCCAGGGAGTGGCTCTATTAGAAGGTGTGGCCTTGTTGGAGTAGGTGTGTTACTGTGGTGTGTGGTTGTTAAGACCCTCATCCTAGCTGCCTGGAAGCCAGTATTCTGCTAGCAGCCTTCAGATGAAGATGTAGAACTCTCAGTTCCAGCTGTACCATGCCTGCCTGGATGTTGCCATTTTCCTACCTTGATGATCCTGGACTGAACCTCTGTACCTGTAAGCCGGCCCCAATTAAATGTTGTCCTTATTGGAGTTGCCTTGGTCATGGTGTCTGTTCACAGCAGCAAACCCCAACTAAGACAGTTAACCAACTGAAAAAGAGCCCAAGAAAAGTTGGGGGTGGGGGTAGGATGGAAGCATTCCAAACATGTTTGTGACCGTTCACACTTCTAATGGTAGATTTTATTGTGAATAAGTTATACCTTAATAAAGCTATCAAAAATGTTATTTAGACTACAAGGGGCCTAGTTTCAACATGTAGCACTGAAAAATAAGTATAAGCCAGAATAATATATGCAAAGCAGCTATGAAGAAGTTAGTTTGCAAGCAATGGGAAGAGGTTTTTCTGGGAGAAACTTTCACTCACAGCTGAACTCTAGAAATCTGGCCACAGCTTAGGACACCACATCTGGCAGGACATCTGAAGTGCTGGGCATCAGAAATAGCTCTCTTATCATCCACGCAGAAACTTCTGTCAGAAGCCATCAGAGGTGGTGAGCTGTGGCCTCCTGCTTTATCTGGAGAGATAAACCCTGAGGGGAGTCTCCTCAGCTGCTCCCTGGAGCCCTCTGGGTGAGAGGGGAAAGAAAGAGCTGTGTGCTGGCCCACCTTTTGCTGGGTTTGGCTAAGTGTTAGGTCCTATGTTCTCTTAACTTTGAAGTCTCTAGTCAGTTACAATGCTTCTTCCTAGGATATTGGGTTTCCTCTGAGGGCACTGTCTCTGAATGCTGCGGCTAAGGCTTTTGATGTTTTGGGGAAGCTGGAGCCTCCAGACAGAGGTTCTCAGCCTGTGGGTCGAGACCCCTTGAGGGTCATCCGCCTAAGATTGTCTGCATAGCAGGTCTTTACATTATGCAAATTACAGATGCAAATTTACAATTATGAAGTAGCAATAAAAATAACTATGGCTGAGTGTCACCACAGCATTAAAGGGTCACAGAGTTAGGGAGGTTGAGAACCACTGCTCCAAGGCAACACAAGCAGTAGAAAGCCAAAGTTCATATCTGTTAGGAAACTGAGCCCGAGCTCATCTTCCCTCTCCAATCCCATACTCCATTTCTCATTGGCTTTTACCTAGCTGTGGCCTCTCCAGGAGCCATCAAAGACAAAAGTAAAATTCTCCCTGTCTGTGCATCCTGTATCCTCCTTATCTGAGCATCTTAGCTTCTCTGTCTGAGCTTCTTACAATCCCACTCAAGGTTATCTCTCAGTGTCGTTATAATCATGTGATAAATCAACAGAATCTGAATGCTACAATCCAGGGTCATGTTTTCCAAGATGTCTTCCTCAAAAGGAAGGAGATTTGGTGCTTAGTAGGAAATGGGTATCCTGGCCAAATGCATTTAGAAAAAGTCAATTCAACAGGGTTCTACACACTATGTATTTTGAGCAGGCTTGGCATACTCACCGTAATAGTGAGCATGGATGACATGGGGTGGGATTGGTAAAATGTGGAGTGAGAGGAGGGCATTTGATTTTCTTCTTTCAGATTATAGAGGAACAATAAGAATATATCAAATAGAAATATCCTACCTATTGTCATTTTACTTTTCTGGACAGGGTCTCACTCTGTACCCCAGGCTGGCCAGGAGCTCATGGCAATCCTCCTGACTCTGTCTCTTGAGTACTGGGATTATAAATGTGAGACATCACGATGGACTTGGCTTGTCTTTAGGTACATGTATAAATTTAAAGGTTCTTGCAGCTACAGTCAAGAAGGTCAAAACAAAACAAAACAAAAACAACAAACCAAAAAAACAACACCCCCCCAAACAGGTGAACTATTTATAAACAGGCTTCTGTTTTGTTTTTTGACTTCTTAGGTCAGGTTCTCATTTTGTAGCCCAGGTTGGCTTCAAACTAGCAATGTAGTTCAGGCTGGCCTGCAGCTCCTCCTGCCTCTGTTCCAGAATGCTGTCATTATGCTAAATGTGAGTTACAATGGCTGACTTAAGCATTCTTGTTTTCAAAGCAGTTGTAGGCTTTCGTAGCCAAATTGAACAAAAGTAGTGGCGTCCACACATAGCCTCTCCCTCAGATCTGCCTTGCCTCTCCTACTGTCCTTTTTCTGATGATATATTTTTATTTAGCTCAGAAAATAAAACTACCATTATTTAAACATCAACCAATATAAAATTATTTAAGGGCTGTGCTACATGTTTGTTTTGCCTTTTCTGTATCCTGTTTTGGTCTCTTCATTTGAAAATGTAGCCCTAGCCCCACTGCAAATGCTTGTCAGTCACACACGTGGTCATTGGCTCCCCGGTGACTGCAGGTCTAGAGGGCTGGAGTCTGGAAAGCCCAGTTCCAGGAACAGGGCTGGGGAATGCTGGCTAAGCCTCATCCTGAAGTCACACAAATGTATTACAGGACCGTGACAGTTTGCAGTGATTTTCCCTGAAATACAGGCACAATTAATGCCATAGTGTGAAAATATCTGGACTCCAGGGAGGTAATTCATTCTACCATACCACGGGTCAAACACAAATCTTTTCCTTCACAGGAAGGAGAGTTCCAGCTTCCTTCCTGTGCCCTTTGGGAGCATACCTAGTCAACTGGGTTAGAGTGGGGCTTTGTCTAGGAACCCAGAAGACTGAGTCAGCCTGTCTCAGCCTGCCATTCTGCTTGGGGTTTTTTAGAATCATGTGCTGTGATCCTTAAGGTTTGCAGGACTTCCCCAGACTATTTTTCTTGTTCACGTCAGAGTCCGTCAGGCAGAGTGCATGAGGATTTCTGGGCACAGAACTAGTGTGATGGCCTTTGGGCCCTTAGGCCCTTGGGCCTGAGGGTAAAGAGGAAAATGGGGTCTTTAATCTACCATGTGTCTTAGTTATGGTTCTGTTGCTGTGAAGAGACACTTATGACAAAGGCATCTCTTATAGAAGAAAAAATTTAACAGGGTTAAATATTCTTGGTTCAAGAAAATAGTAGAGTCCATGGCCGTCGCAGTGGGAAGCACACAGGCATGGTGGTGGAGTAGTAGCTGAGAGCTTTACATCCTGATCTAGAGGCAACAGGCAGAGAGAGAGAGAGAGAGAGAGAGAGAGAGAGAGAGAGAGAGAGCGCCTGAACCTGGTGTGGGCTTTAGAAACCTGACACACCTCCTCCAACATGGCCAAACCTCCTAATCTTTCCACCAACTGGGGGGGGGGGGGTCAAACATTAAAATACGTGAGTCTACAGAAACTGTTCCTATCCAAACCACCACACCATGTATTCACAAATAAATGCTTATTGATCACCTACCAAGTGACAGTCCCTGTTACTGGTGCTGGGACATATCAACAGACAGAGCAGATTCTATGGACAGATGAATTGCATGTAAGTAGTCATGGGACTAGAACTGTTGAAAGAAGACACATCAAAATAAGACAGTAAGGGTTAGGAGCAGATTGGAGAGAAATAGATTAACCTATTGTTTAGTTAAGGCTGTAATCGTAGGAAAGAGGGAACTGATTCAAGGACAATAGTCTTAGCCTGTGTCCATTATCCATTGATATAAAATGGCACCTTTAATTAAATGCGTTGACTCGAGTTTAGATTAGATACAATCTCTAACCCAATATAAATGTTGCATAAGCAGTTGTTAAGCTTATTTGGGGAAAAATGACATGTCAGTACAGATTATATATAATAAATATTATATACCAATATATAGAAAGAAGAGCAGGAACTCTTACTGTGTTACTTTGGCTGGCCTTGGAATCTGTTTCCCGAGTGCTGGGATTAAAAGCATATATCACCAATCTCAGCTCAGATTATGCATATATAATATTATATATGTATATAATAAATATATATAACATATATTTTATAGCGTTGAGTGCAGAACTATAGAGAGTTAATGATACACATTTATAAGTAAGTAGAAATATACATAATGCTATTTTCCTTGTTTATTGTCACATGCTTTAGTACCTTCAGAACTTGTGTGAAGATGTGGTCTTTCTATGTAAATAATGAGAATATTGAATGACAGCCAAGGTTCATGTTGCTCACACAGCTTTCTGCTGAGTACACAGCATGGGCTCAACCATTCCAGGAGAAAGAGATGCTTTGCTCTCCGACTTTTCATCTTACAAGAGGTATCAGGAGCAAACAAGAGGTATCATAATGAGCTGGCTATTTACCAAAAGCAGCCCCTCACTTAAATCTTTATCATTTTGCTCCAGTTCCTACCCTGTCCAGCAAGCCATCACTGTGTTGCCCATAGCCTGGTTTATTGTCAGACACAACATAAGCCTGAGATAATGGAAAGCTCAGTTATTACACGGGGGATTTGCCAACATTTCTGGATTTCATGGAGTTGCTGAAAGCAACACAGAAAAACCACTGAGATTATTTGTCACTGGTACCTGAGAACTGGGCAGTGGTCGCCCTGCCCATTGTGGAGGCAAAGGATGATGGGAACAAAGGCAAAGGTTTAAAGGGAAGGGCTGGCTCAGTATTAAGGGAATGGGAAAGTTGCTTAGAAACCTGCAGTTGCAGAATAACTTCCCAGTGCCTGTCCTATTAAAAAATCGAATCAAGTGTGAAGTGACGAACACTGTATAAGCCTCATGGTGGCACAGGCCTATAACCCCAAAATTCAGGCACCTGAGATAATGAGATTCCAATGTTAGTTAGCCTGCTACACAGAGCAAACTTGTCTCAGAACAAAACAAACAGGGGGAGCTGGGCTGGAGCTCAGCTGGTAAATTGCTTGCCTAGCAGGCATAGCACTTTGAGTTTGATGACCAGCACTGTGTGGAACTGGCGTGGTGGTACAAATCATTAATCCCAAGACTCAGGGTAGAGATGGGAATCAGAAGTTCTGGGCCTTCCTTAGCTACATAGCAAGTTGGAGATGAATCTGGGTTCCATGAAATCTTATATTAAAAAAAAAAAAAAGAATAAAAGAAGGAAGGAAGGAGAGAGAGAGAGAGAAAGAGAGAGAAGAAAGCAAACAAAATCTAGAATAACAATAATAGCAACAAAACTAAAACCCAATAAACAGAAAAACAAACAAACAAACAAAAAGATACATCACATTTTATTTGGAGATTTGAACAAAAACGTTTTAAAATGTTTGTTTTTCCTTGAGAAGAACCAACAGGTGAACAGTTGAAACTTTAAATCAAATCAAATAGAATGTAAATAACTTTGTAACTTGTGCAATTCTTAGCTAACTTTCCAAGAGAGTGTCCTGATAACACACAAATAAGTCTATTTTGACAAATTTATTTTAAGTGACCTTTTTCAGGTGTTCACATGGGAAAGATAGGAACTCTTGTTTACATTACTATCTTGTAGGTGATGTACCATCCTTTTCAATGGAGGGGGGGTATTTACAAGTTTCTCAAGGTCACAGAGCTGGGGAAGTTAGCAAGCAGCATCCAGACCACATTCCCCACTACACAACACTGCCCCCTAGAGGAGACACATGTGTCAACCTTTGACAAGACTCAAAGTCTGGAAAAAAGCTGTTGTAAAACCCATTTTTTGCAGCCCTCACAGAAATGATTTTTTTTTCTCTAAACATCTCATCTCAGAGTATTTTTGAGTGGCAGATGTGTACTATCTTACTGCCTTTGCCACTGTATATTACACAGGCTAAAAATGTCAAAGTCTGACTCTCCCAACCGCTAGTTAAAGTCTATTATCTTGTTTTCTTACTGTCTACAGGGCCTATTGGGAAAATTAAGCACATCTGATAAACGTTCAGTATCTAAATACCTTACCTTGTAGTTCCTCTGGGAGGCAGACACTAAATTTAAAAAATAAGATAAAATAAAACCTTGCAGCTCTGTCTTTCAGGCAGAGGAAAGATAATGACCATGTATGACCCTAGGCAAGAATGCTGATTTGCAGTCTCTTCAGGAAATTGTAGTGCTTCCGAAGACAATATTCCTAGTCAAAATAGATTAAGTTGAAGCCAAGGACAGAGCTAATGATACTGTCTGTTTGGCTGGAAATAAGTAGGACATAACTAAGCTATCATAGCAGACAGTCTGCCCTATAATCCTCCTTTGTTCTTAGGTCTCTGTCACCCACGGGATGAAAAAAACAACATTTTCTCTATGAGTACTTCACATTTTTGCAGATAGGTCAGAAAAAAAAATCATGCCCTATAAACAAATGGAATGTAGGGAGTGAGGCAAATGTACGTCTCAGGGAGAGACTGGGCCTTCCCTCCGAAGTTTTCAAAGGATGTAAGAAAATCTTACAGCCCTCTCTAGGCTACCAGAGAGGCCATGCCACCTTACAGAAGGGACAGGAGAGGGTGGTTTCTCTCATAAAGATGGGGCAGAAATTTGCTTCGAGTTAAAATGAATTGTAGGCAAGAATTCAAAGAAAGATGTATACACTTGTGTTTGTAGCAAAACTACTCACAATTGCCCCAGAGTGTAAGGACTCTAAGTGTCCATGAACAGGTAAGGCAGAATAAAAACAAAACAAAAACAGAAACAGCCCTAGAAAGAAAAGATATTCTTTTTTTTATTATTCACTTATTTATTTTATTTATGTGAGCACACTGTAGCTGTCTTCAGCCACACCAGAAGAGGGCATCAGATCCCATTACAGATGGTTGTGAGACACCACGTGGTTGCTGGGAATTGAACTCAGGACCTCTGGAAGAGCAGTCAGTGCTCTTAACCACTGAGCCATCTCTCCAGACCCGCGGAAAGGATATTCTTACTATGATGCAACATGCATGAGTCTTAACACTGTGCTAAGCCAAGAAGTCAAGCACAGAAGGGACGATTCAGAATGACTTCAGTTTTATGTGATGCCTAGAACTGTCAAGTTCTCAGAGTAAAAAATAATAGAATACTGTTTTCCAAGAATGACAGGGGGAGAGGGGGCAATAATGTTTAGTGGGTACCAGACTTCAGTTGGAAAAGGTGACAAGCATTCCGGAGATGGATCATGCTGATGGCTCAGTCAACTATGGAGTTTAGTGACTACCCTTGACCTTCTCACTTATAAGGAGAGATAACAGTGGTAAGTGCTGTTAAGAACAAAAAGCTTAGAAGCTGGGCAAGAAGGTACATATCCATAATTCCAGCACCTGAGTAGAGGCAGGAAGATCACTGCAAGTTCAAGGTTAGCCTGGTCTACATAGTGAATTTCAGGCAAGTGTGAGCTAGCTACACCGATACCCTGTGTTAAAAGTCCCCAAAAGAAAGCCAAAAAGGTTAGGAAGAGGAGACACAAGGGAGGTGACATTGGTGAGGTTGACAAGAAGGAGCAGAGACACACAGCTCTTAAGCAAGGTTTCCCAACCGGAACATGCCAGTCCAAAAAGATTTAAGGACAAAGAGAATTCTTGTCAAGTGGTAACTTATCAACTGCATATTCATTGCCAAGGATTAGAGCAGGGGTTTTACACACAGGATTCATTTATTCCTCACAGTAGCTGTGTAGGTGTGAATACTGCTGACACTTAGTGGAAATAGAGTAAGATTAAGTGTCTGCTTAAGGCACGGAGTTGATGAGTTCAAACAAAGCCAAGAAGTGAAGCAAAGATGTTTGGTGGATATATATATATATATATATATATATATATATATATATATATATATATATACGCACACACACATATACCTTGTCTCAAAATGAAACAAAGGAAAAAAATTTTTAGGAAAAGGAGAAAAATCATTATATATATATATCTGACTTTAGTTTATGGACATCCTCCTGCCTCAGTTTTCCTAAATGCTGGGATTATAAGCATGCACTACCATGCTGGGTGAACTTGGTGGTTCCAAAACATTAGTGTGCATCAGAATCCCCTGGAAGACTTGTTAAAGCAGTTTTCTGGATACTCTCCTTACCCTAGCCTGTTGGGTCACAGAATGGCACTTCTAGAAAGTTCCCTGATGAGACTGATGATGCTACTTGGAAATCATGCTGAGAATTAATGAGCTAGTCTGTGCTCTTATTTATTATAATGTAACAATAGGACTTGTTCTGTCTAAGGAAACTGGTAGGAACCACAGGGTAACTTGGTGTGTTGAAAGGACTCAGAGGGCGGGAGTATGATGAACAAGTCACCATGCAGGTGACTTTCTTTGCTCTGGCATACGGGAAGTTACTGATCTCTGTCAACCGAGTGTGACCATTCAGATATTTTCCACTGAAACATATGGACAAAGACTCATAGCATTGTGGTTTCTCATGAGTTTCTCTCCTCTGGTCTATTCAAATAGTTTGTGAGATCCCCTTTAAGGATGACCTTTGGACCTTATAACTCAGATTATATTAAACTCCAGGTTATACAGTTAGCATTTAATTATGCTCAAATTAGTTGACTAGGGGAATAAAGGTATTTGGATATAGTTTGAGTGTGTCTCACAAAGATTTGTGTGGTTGGTATTGTGGTTCCTAGTGTGGTGACATTAGAAGTGGGAAGACCTTGAAGATGTGGGATCTAGTGGGACATTGAAAGACTGGCCCTTTCTGCTTGATCAGCCTCCTGCTCAGTAACATGATTTCTCCTCACATACTCAGCTGTATTGAACAATGGTGTCCTCACCAGAGCTGAGCAACTGCCAAAGCCACACCCTTAAATCTTCAAAATATGAGATAAATAAATCTTTTCGTTATAATGATATCCTTCCTCAGGTGTTTTGTTAACAAGAAATGAAGCCACAAGTGGTGGCATGGGTCTGTGACCCCAGATTGGAGCTGAGGTTCGGTGCTGGATGGGGTTACATGGCATGATCCTACATCAAAGTAAAGGAAACAAAACAAAACCACCCCTCCAAAAAATACAGAGGAAGAGGAGGAGGAGGTAGAGAAGAAGGAGGAGGAGGAAGAGGAGGGGGAGAGGAGAGAAAAAAGAGGAAGAGGAGGAAGAGGAAGAGAAAGAGGAGGAAAGAAGGAAGACATAGGAAATCTCTGCTAATTAAGGTCGAAGTCCACCATTGACCAGATAGCCTCTGGGCTCATCACAACATGGGAGACTCCCTTCATTAGCAGGGCTTCTCCTTCTCTGACCTCGTCTGAGGAATTATAAGCCACCACATAACCTCTACCTGAGGAATGTCACAGAGCCTTAGGTAGATTACAGGATCAATTCCCTTTCTACTGATAGAACCTGTTCAGCTAGCACCTGAGATTCCTAAAATGCTTCTTTATGCTAATGAGGCACTTTGATGCCCTAAGCCCTCAGCCAATGGCCTTTGCCCATCCCTCAGTCCCCAAAATTTTATAAGCCTTGAATCACCCAAAGTAAAGTTGATTTGCTTTCTTATAGCTGATGTTGGTGTGTGTCTTCACAGAGCTTCTAAGCTCCCTTTTCTTTATCTCTGTTTCCTATGCCATCATGGACCATGTTGGCCAATGATACATGAGGACAGAGAGAACAGAAGAAGGAGGAAGAAGAGGAGAAGGAGGAGGAGGAGGAGGAGGAGGAGGAGGAGGAGGAGGAGGAGGAGGAGGAGAAGAAAAAGAAGAAGAAGAAGAAAGGAAAGGATTACTTCAAAAAATCAAATAGTTGTTATCACACTAGAAGGTCCAGATGATACCTAGTAAAACTTTTGGAAATTTGCTTGGGAAACTAGCAGGACAACATGAAAGTTCAAAGACAAATCATTTGTGATACTATCCAAGCTTCGGTAGGATCACCTGCATAGAATCTTACAATGAACTGTCTCAGCACTTCTGCAGCAGAAGATGAATAGTTAAATCTTCCTGCTACCCATGTCTCAATTTTTAAAAATTCCACAATTTCTTCAGCATCATTTGACAATTTAGTCAATCAAGACACCGGTTCTCTTTTTTCTTTTTTTCTTAAATAACTTATTTACTTTATACCTTGACCACAACTTCCCCTCCTTCAACTCCTCCCAGTCCTATTCCCTCCTCTCTTTCTCTACAGAAGAGGGTGGCTCCCATGGAAATCAACTTGGCACTTCAAGCTGCAGTAAGACTTTTCTCCTATTGAGACTAGATGAAGCAGCCCAGTAGGGGGGAAGGATCTCAAAGGCAGACAACAGAGTCAGAGACAGCCCCTACACTCGCTGTTAGGAGTCTCACATGGCACCCAGTTTTCTACTATGATGCCTGTGTTTCTGAAGGCCCTTATGGAGATACCCTACATCAGGAAGAAGTCACTGTAGGAAAATGACAAGGTCATTAGTGCTCTATTCTCTTCAAGAACACATTCACATGCTGCCCTAAAAAATACCTACTTGTTCTTGGGCAGTTGTGACAATCATCATGCTGTGACCGGTGTAGCTTGTCTAAGCTGATGACACAATGACCCTTCCTGTCCTCTTTGAAGTGGTGTGGGCCACTGACTTACTTTGTCCCATGACATATGAGAGGGAACAGGTTAGGTAGAGATACCCTGCCCTTCCTTAAGAATGCCATTATGAAGTTTGGAGATCTGCAAGGAACCAGCATCGCAAATTTGAAGACAAAGGAGATGCTGGGCTAGAGACCCCTGTTAGAGTCACCCAGGAAGTTAGACAGACCAACAGTTTTGTGGTATGGCTGAAGCCAACCCTCCAATGCCTCAGAAAGGCAGCCCATCTCCAGCAATTCAGTTGTCTGTATTTAGAATGCATACTCAACTGAACCTTGTTTGAGTTACCTCCAACTCTTACCTGGATACTAAAGTAACAATTTATGGAACACTTGTACTGCACACATTTCCCAAGTGCTTTATTGGTCTTGTGTAATGTAAGACTCTGGGGAGTCTTAACTTACCCGAGACCCCTGAATGAACACATGGAGTTGGGGATTGATGCAAAATGCAAGAGGAATTTATTGAACCAGAGCTCTGGGGCCCACCTGCACCGTGAGGAGAGCCAACCCCGTAGGCTTTCACACAAGCATTTTTATACTTTTTCAGAGGGCAGAGTATAGAAACAGCAACTCGGCACATTTTCATTGGATAGCTCCCTTAACCTTTAAACTCATTGGTTTGGGCCTGTAAGAAGGTTATCCTGGTCCTGCACCGGGCATTCCAGGAAGGGGGGCTGCCTTGTGATTGGGTATATTGGAGCCTGGCACAAGTACCAGAAGGGGGGTTGGGAGCGTTCCAGGAGGAGGGGTAGGGCGTTGGAGCTTGGGTCCCTCTATCTGATCTCTTTCTCAGTAATTTAGTTCTCACAATAACCACAAAGGGTTAGTCGTATTTAAAGGTCCGAGCTGAGACTGAATAAGGTCAAACAGCTACTGAGCTGGGAATCGGGGCTCTAAAGCCATAGTTCCATGGTGTCAGCTTCTCATGCCATTAGCCACCAGGAAAACCAGCTAGGTTTATTTTACCTGTATGTTAGGGTGTATGTTTGTAAAACATTTCTCTTTACTTTATCAAAAGCTGATTCTATGACTCTTGGGCCATTGCAGGGGGCTCAGAGCTTTTTCCTGCTGTCCTTTGGAGGGAGGATAAAGGAAAGAGGTGTGGCCCCCAAGGAGTCTACAGCACACCCCCATGAACTCTGCTTCCGATGCTCACCTTTGTGTACTGCTTTCTCAAAGTATAGGTAGGTAGAACCCACATCTCGCCTCTAACCACAGGAGTGGGGCGTGACTCCAGTGACTGTATAAGGTCATGTGATACTCTTTCCCTGCGGACCCACTAGGACGTCTCGGAGGCAACAACAGATTCCAAAGAAGTAAGTCTACTTGCCATGAATCAAGGAAACATACATACACATATACACACATACATATACACATATACACATGTGCACACAACACATACATACACACATAAATACACATATACACACACATATGCACCCATACACACATGCATACACATATACACACACATACATATACACATATACACATGCACACAACACATACATACACACATACATACACACACATACATATACACATATACATGTGCACACACACACACATACATATACACATATACATGTGCACACACACACATACACACATACATACATATACACATGCATACACACATATGCATGCATACACATTCACACACATGTATACATACGCATACACACACACGTGTGCACTGCACACACATACACACACATATACACATATGTGCACTACACACACATACACACATACATACACATGCATACATACATACACATACATATACATGCATACACATTCATGCACATGTATACACACCCATACACATATATACACACATATATTCAGACACACACATGCCACTACACCACACCAAAATACCATGCACAGGTGGCTTGCCCGTGGGCCTGTGAGACTCAGAGAATAAAGGAAACTAAAACCAAGCCCGACAACTAAAATTACCCCCTCAGAACTGAATGGTGGAAGGAGAGTACCGACTCCTGAAAGTTGTCCTCTGACCTTCACACACACATGCTGGCACATGTGCAGCCACAATGTATACATGCAGATAAGAGGAATAGACAAAAATGCAACCCTCCCTCCAAAACAAGTTGCTCATGGTTCAGAGGCCTGGGATGTCTGAGATTACTGTACCAGGAGACCCAGTATCTGATGAGAGGCACCACCTCTCACTTGACTTTCCATAGTAGAATCACGTCTCTTTGATAAGAGTCTTGTCCAGGAAAGTGGCTTCCTCATGACATAATGACTTCCAAAAGGCCTCCCCTGAAGTACATCACCTGCAGGGGAAATATGAGGATTTCAGTGTAAGTTGGCAGGGGTACGGACACCCAGTCATTACAAAGGGCTTGGGCCTCTTCCATCGTGATCCTTAGAGGAAGATGAAGGAGTACGGTCTGGCTCTATGGTGAAGATAGACAAGACTAACCTGTATCTTTACAAATAAAAAAGCTATCTGGCTGTTAGATTCTACCTGTCCCCTCTTTTGTGCTATTCTCTGTGCCTTGGAGACACCGAGGTAAGAGAGTGCTTGTTAGAGAGATGAGAACGGGATGGGGCCTGAGAATGATCTAAAATCACTATATCCATGTATAAAACTTCCAAACGACAAGTAAAGGGCTTTTAGGAACAGATGGAGAAAGGAAATAGTTAAACACACACACACACACACACACACACACACACACACACACACACACACACACACACACACACACAACTAAAGCCTTGTTGATCCTGTTCTTTGTATGTTCTGTGCGTTATTATGCCAGGAGATTCTGTTTGTGTGGATATATTACCAGAGAGCCCTTGTGTTTATTTTAGTTGATGGGAATTGAGGTCTAAAAGACATCTCAGCGGGTTGCCTCACCTTCAGGATGAGAGAGAAATGTAGAGAATTCCATCAGGCGTCCCCCTTATCAGAAGAGAAAGTTTCCTAGCACAGGGAGTTGGAAACTGCAGGTTAAAGGCTAAATTCCTTTGGATTTGATGTAACAATGAAGCTTTTTATAAAAACTAAAGAACAAAGTTTGCAGTTAAATAAATAGGATGGGCTGATTACAGTCCCTGTCCCCCTTGCTGTGCCTCCTCTGAACTGGCTGAAGCCTCAAGTGCTCACACTGGATCTCGTGGGGATTGGTGTGGGGAGCCGTTTCTGGGTGGAGAGGCCAGAGGACAGACAGACAGCATTTCAGCTCCAAACAACCCTCCTGCCACTCCTGAGCTCCTCTGAAGGGTAGAGGGCACAGGCTTCACACGCTCTGCAGCAGGAGGCAAAGGAGGCAAAGGTGGCATTCCTGTATTTTTATTAGATGGTTTTTGCATGAGCAACTTCACCTGTCAAAACACGATGAGAAAAATAAAATGGAAAGAGACAGAAGGAGAAAGAGGCTGGAACAGCGGGGCAAGGGGTGAACTGAACCAGGGCTCCAAACCCAATAGGAAATGTCTGAATGTATCTCATTCTGCAGCTGCTCTTCTCTTGGATGGTGTGTATGTCTGTGCCTGTGTGTGTGTATGCATGTATGTGTGTGAGTGCGTGTGTAATCATGTGTGTAGGCATGTGTGTTTGCATGTGTATATGTGTGCGTGCTAGTGTGTGTGTCTGTGTGTGTATACATGTGTGTGTAAGCATGTGTATGTATGTATATGTGTATATATGTGTGAGTGTGTGTAAACACGTGTATACGCATGTGTATGTATGTGTGTCTGCATGTGTGTATGTGTGTGCATGTGAGTGTGTGTTTATGTGTATGAGTGTGTATGCATGAGTCTGTGTGTATGCCTATGTGTGTGAGTGTATGTGTGTGGGTGCGGGTATTTGTGTGTATGTGTATGTATATGTGTGTGACTGCATGTGTGTGTATGTGTGTGTGTGTATGTGTTTATATGTATCTTCTAAAACTAACAAGGACGTGCTGTGTAGACTAATGTGTATCTTGCCTTGGATAAATACAATCAGAAGTAACTAATTTCTACACAGTAGTTATCAAACATATGTGGTGTGGAATGAATGTGTCTCCTGAAGCTCAAATCTTAGAAGCTTAACCCCGAGATGCAGACATCAGTGGTTTTTAGAGGTGGGTTTTTGTCGGGAGCCAAGCCTGTGAGACACCGAGAGCCAAACTCATGAAATTACCCACTGTCAGTTGAGGTGCAAGGTTAGAAAGGACAGGACGTTTGCAGTCTCAGGTCCCAGGAATTGAAAGAACACCTGGTATTTCCTGAAAACCTGTTAAGGTAGTGTGTTGGCCTTGGGCCATGTGTAACCTTCCCGCTTGCCTGTCTTTTTAAGCCGCTGTCCTGAAATAAACTTGGAGAGCTTGATCGGAATGCACGACTTGGTCTCCTTCCTTGCTGTCTCTTGTCCCCCGTTTGCCCATCCCCTCCTTAGGTCCACGTTGATGACCCCGTGGGCCGGGGCAGGTTCCTTGGGAAATAGTTAGGATAGGATGGATGCATGATTCTGAGGGCCCTGCAGTGGCAGAGCAGTGTGGTGAGAAGAGAGTTCTGAGTTGCTCTGAGCCTGAGATGACCCCTCCAACAACCACAGCAGGAAGCAGCAAGAGGGCCCTCGCACATGCCAGCCCCTGCCTGGGGTCACAGCTCCTAAGCTAGGAGCCAAGCAAATCTTCATTCTCTCTAAAGTAGCCTTGTCGGCAGTACCCAGTTATAAGAACAGCAAGTGGCCTGAGATAGTATGTAATGACTTACTTTCATTACTAGATTCAGCTAATGAGTTCCAGCTTTTTGAAGATACAACTTTGGACCAGTAAGATGGCTTAGTTGGTAGAGGGGCTTGCTGCATACGCCTGGAGACCTGAGCTCAATTCCTAGAACCAGAGTGAAGGCGCAGAGAGTCAACTCTACACTGAATCATGGCGAATGCACCCACCTCCACCCAGAACTCTCTGTCTCTGTCTCTGTCTCTGTCTCTGTCTCTGTCTCTCTCTGTATGTCTGCATCTGTCTGTCTCTCTGTGTCTCTGTCTCTCTCTCTGTGTCTGTCTGTCTCTCTCTGTGTCTCTGTCTCTGTCAGTCTCCCTCGTCTCTCTTTCTCTCTGTCTCTCTCTGTGTATCTGCATTTGTCTGTCTCTCTGTCTCTCTGTCTCTCTCTGTGTCTCTGCCTCTCTCTGTCTCTGTCTCTGTCAGTCTCTCTCCGTCTCTCTTTCTGTCTCTCTCTCTGTGTCTCTGTCTCTCTCTGTGTCTGTCTGTCTGTCTGTCTGTCTCTCTCACTCACACACACACAAACACACGTCACAATGCCCATACCCTTCATCACACATATACACAATCATAAATTTTAAAATATAGTTGTATAAGTTCATATTCTTCTCTCTGTGAAGCTTCAGAACTTTCATTTTTTATTTATTTCTTTTCTTTTTTTTAAAATTAATTTTAAGACAAGAGACTGCTACGTATCCCATACTGACCCGAGACTCACCATGTAGCTCAAGCTGGCCTTGAACTTTCTATTGTCCTGCCTCTACCTTCCCGACGCAGGGATTACTGGTCATGTGCCACTGTTTCCAGCTAGGGAGGAAGTTTTTACTTGACTTCGGAACCCCTATTGTAGAAATCCCCAGTTTCCCACTCAAAGGCAAGGAAGCCATCTTGATGTTGTTGGCTTGAAAGTGTGAAACAAGGGTGAGACTTCATGGGGAGCTGTGGGCTTATTTTCTGGCCTGCCTCTGCTTACCTTCCTACTGCCAAGTAAAGAAAAAAGTCTTGGGGACATGGGAGCTGCTGTTCCTTAGTTTCTTAGCTTGTCTTGACTGTTTCAAGGGTATTAAAACAGTCAAGGTTTTCTCTTGGTACAGTAAGTAGAGCATCCGTCCAATACACAGTGTCAAGATTAGTATTTTTACTCTCGTTCGTAAGAGACAAAGTTTTTTGATTTGTGCACATGTGTGTGTACAAGAGAGCACATTTGGGGAGATGCATGTATACGTGTGTATACACGCACATGTATGTAGGTGCATATTGAGGCCAGAGTCAATATTGGGTGTCTCCCTCAGTAACTCTCTCTATTTTTTATGTATTTATATTTTACTTATTTATTTTTGCGACAGAGTTTCACAGTATAGCCTTAGCTGGAATGGAATTCTCCATATAGACCGGGCTGGCTTTGAACTCTTTGTAAATGTTTCTATATTTATATTAAACTATGATGATATTGTTTTAAACTCTCTGTGGTTAACCCATGTATTTCTTAGGAAGAGCTCTCTTTTGTTTTGAAATTAGGAACTTCCCTTTTTTATTGGTGTTGAAATATCCTTTCTGTACTGAAATGGCAGCCTTTTGTTATTGTTACTGTTGGCAAAATGAATACTTTGGCAACTCAGTTGGCTCTCTTGATTCCTCTGGGCATTCCTACTGCCCTCCCCCCCATCCCCAATTTAATTCTGGGAACCACTAACCAAAGAGTGCAGTCATTCCAAAATACAGAATAGAAAAAGAATTAAATTCTGTGTACATTAAAAATTGTTAATATTCATTCATGTTCCACATAATCAATGTATAAAATTTTGCTCTCTTCAGCTATGTCCTTACTGTTGCTTTATAAGCACCAAATCTAGAAGGAAAGCTAGAATCTAGCATGGCTCTGTGGCAACAAATATCAAAATGCTTCAGAACATGTATTTCTCATTGGCCAGCAACCTATGGAGTTCTTTGTGTGGTTGTTTTCTGTTGTGTTGTGGTGTTCTGTTGTGTTGTGGTGTTCCGTTTGTGCCGCCTGTGTTCGTACTGACGTTTTCGCTCCTGCTGGGTCCCCTGTACAATAGCGAAGTCTGTGAGGATGGTCTGTGGTACAGCAGATGGTTCTTATGTTTTGTACCCAAGGCTCTGAATCGTGGGGACGTGCTTCTCACATAGTGGTTGTTTCCCTGCACATTCTGTTACGAAAGGGAGCCATTCCATCAATGTGTGAAAATAATATTCTTGTGATTTGTGTCTCCAACTTGCACATTTTTGAGCATATGTACAATTTTGCTCTGCTCTGCAGAGCAGGCACAGATTGGATCTTCCCCTCCTTTCAGCCCATGACCCAATTCGGGTACATCTGATTTAGCCTTCTTAGAAAGCAGATCCCTTTTCTTGGTCCATGCCGTCTCCTCTGTTTAATTGAGCTGTGTCCTGAAAGCAATCCCCCTGACTCCCAGTTTCATCTGCAGCAGGGGGTTTTGTATCAATGTATTAGCAGCGAAGATGGGAATGGTTTGGAATGCTCTGCACTTAGTCTGTAAATGGGAAGGCACAGCATTGAGTGCATACTAAACTGGCTTTGCGGTGGACAGTCAGGGCCTTCTGCCTTGAGGGAGATCAAAGATTTTACTGATGGTTTTGGAGGCTTGTCACTGAGAGGTACTTAGATGAACTACTGAACCATTATTATGACTTAATTATTGCAATTTAACTTTGTGTTGGTTTGTTTGCTTGTTTGTATGAGACAAGAGCTCACACAAGCCTGTAGTCCATGTTGTCGTCTGGCTTGTGGTCTTTCAGCTTCAGCCTCCTGAGTGCTAGGAATATAGGTGTGTGCTACCACACTTGGGTGCTTGCTCTCTCTCTCTCTCTCTCTCTCTCTCTCTCTCTCTCTCTGTTGGTTTATTTATTTATTCTTTTTTTTTTTAATTTCTTTTTTTTTTTTTACACCCCATTTAATGCTCCATCCGGTCATCCCCCCCAACACAATCCTCCCCCCATCCCCACATCCCCTACTTCTCTGAGAGGGTGGACAACCCCCCCTCAGGTATTCCCCGACCCTGGCACATCAAGTCTCTGAAGGGCTAGGCACATCCTCTCCCACTGAGGCCAGACAAGGCAGCCTAACTAGAAAACCTCCTATGGACAGGAATAGCTTTTGGGATAGCCCTCCCTCCAGTTGTTCAGGACCATAGGAAGATCAAGCTGCACATCTGTTACGTATATATGTGGGAGTTGGGGTCTGGCTGGGTCCATCCCATGTGTGCTCTTTGGTTGGTGGTTCAGTCTCTGAGAACCCCAAGGGTCAAAGTTAGGTGACTCTGTTGGTCTTCCTGTGGAGTTCCTGACACCTTCAGGGTGGCAATCCTTTCTCCTGTTCTTCCATAAGAGTCCCCACACTCCATCCGTTGTTGGTTGTGGGTCCCTGCATCTGTCTGAGTCCGCTGCTGAGTGGAGCCTCTCAGAGGACAGCCATGCTAGACTCCTGTCTGTAAGAATAACAAAGTATCATTAATAGAGTCAGGGATTGGTGCTTGCCCATGGGAGATGGGTCTCTAGTTGGGCCAGTTATTAATTGGCCATCCCCTCAGTTTCTGCTCCATCCTCCATTCCTGCATTTCTTGTAAACAGGATAAATTTTGGATTGAAAGTTTTGTGGATGGTTTGGTATCCCTATTGCTCCACTGGGGTTCCTGCCTGGCTACAGGAAGTGGCCTCCCCCATTGATACTTAGGTGCCTCCCCCTTCCCAGGTCTCTGTCACATCCTTGAGATGCCCCCAATCTCCCCACCACTATCAGTTGCAGGTTTCCATCTATTCTCATGGCCATCACTCCTGTCCCTGCCCACACCTGATCCTGAAACCCCACCCAGTCCTTTCCGTATCCCCTCTCCCACCCAGACTCCTCCCTCCATTTGCCCCCTATGAGTACTTTATTCCTTCTTCTAAGTGAGATTCAAGCATCCTTGCTTGGGCCTTCCTCCATGTTTAGCATGGGCATTTTTATGATTAATATCCACTTATAAGTGGATATATATTATGCATCTACGCGTGCCATTTTGGGTCTGGGTTACCTCACTCAGAACAACATTCTCAAGTTCTATCCATTTGCCTGCAAATTTCATGATGTCTTTGTTTAGTAGTATTACATTGTATAGATGTACCACATTTTCTGTATCCATTCTTCAGTTGAAGGACATCTAGGTTGTTTCCAGTTTCTGGCTATTACAAATAAAGCTGCTATGAACATAGTGGAGCATGAGCCCTTGTGGCATGGTAGGGCATCTTTTGGATATATGCCCAAGAGTGGGTCTTCAGGTAGAATTATTTCCAATTTTCTGAGGAACTTCCAGATTGATTTCCAAAGTGGTTGTACAAGTTTGCACTCCCACCAGCAATGGAGGAGTGTTCCCCTTGCTCCACATCCTCTCCTGCATGTGCTGTGGCTTATGTTTTTGATCATTGCCATTCTGGTGGGCGTAAAGTGGAAACTCAGGGTCATTTTGATTTGCATTTTCCTGATGACCACGGATGTTGAATATTTCTTTAAGTGTTTCTTGGCCATTCAAGGTTCTTCTGTTGAGAATTCTCTGTTTAGGTCTGTATCTCATTTTTTAAAATGTTTATTTATTTAATGTATATGAATGCTGTGTCTGCATGGACACCTGAATGCCAGAAGTGGGCATCAGATCACATTATAGATGGTTGTGAGCTACCATGTTGTTGCTGGGAATTGAACTCAGGACCTCTGGAAGAATAGCCAGTGCTCGTAACCACTGAGCCATCTCTCCAGTCCCTCTGTACCTCATTTTTAAATTGAGTTATTTTGAGATGTTAGTTTCCAATTCCTTGATTTCTTTATGAATTTTGGATATTAGCCCTCTGTAAGATGTAGGGTTGGTGAAGATCCTTTCCCAGTCTGTAGGCTGCCATTTTGTCCTATTGGAAGTGTCCTTTGCCTTACAGAAGCTTTTCAGTTTCAAGAGGTCCTACTTATAAGTTATTGATCATAGACCCTGAGCCATTGGTATTCTGTTCAGGGAGTTGTCTCCTGTGCCAATGAGTTCAAGGCTATTTCCCACTTTCTCTTCTAATAGATTCAGTGTATCCTGTTTTATGTTGAGGTCTATGATCCACTTGGACTTGAGTTTTGTGTAGGGTGATAGATAGGGATCTATTTTCATTTTCCTACATCTAGTTAGACCAGCACCATTTGTTAAAGATGCTTTCTTTTTTTCCATTGTATGGTTTTGCCTTCTTTGTCAAAAGTCAAGTGTCCATAGGTATGTGGGCTTATTTCAGGGTCATTGATTAGATTTCATTCATCAACCTGTCTGTTCCTATACCAATACCATGCAGTTTTTTATTACTATTGCTCTGTAATATAGATTGAGGTCAGGGATGGTGGGTGATACCTCAGAAGTTCTTCTATTGTTCAGTACTGTTTTGCTATCCTGGAATTTTTGTTTTTTCATATGAAATTGAGAACTTCTCTGCCAAGATCTGTAAAGAATTGTGTTGGAATGTTGATGAGGAATGCACTGAATCTGTAAATCGTTTTTGGTAAAATGGCTGTTTTCACTATGTTAATCCTACCAATCCATGAGCATGGGAGATCTTTCCATCTTCTGATATCTTCCTCAATATCTTTCTCCAGATACTTGAAGTTCTTGTCATATAGGTCTTTTACTTGCTTGATTAGAGTTACACCAAGATATTTTATATTATTTGTGGCTATTGTAAAGGGTGTTGTTTCCATAGTTTCTTTCCTGGCCTATTTATCATGGTATAAAGGAGGGCTACTGATTTCTTTGAGTTAATTTTGTATCCAGCCACTTTGCTGAAAGTGATTATCAGTTGTAGAAGTTCTCTGGTAGAATTTTTGGGGTTGCTTATATACACTACTATTGTGTCATCCACAAGTAGTAATATGTTGACTTCTTCCTTTCCAATTTGTATTCCCTTGATTTCCTGTAGTTGTCTTATTGCTCTGGCTAGAGCAAGTACTATATTGAATAGATAGGAAGAGAGTGGGCAGTTTTGTCCTGTTCCTAATTTTAGTGGAATTTCTTTAAGTTTCTCTCCATTTAGTTTGATATTGTCTATTGGCTTGCTGTATATTGCTTCAGTTATGTTTAGGTATGTACCTTGTATCCCTAATCTTTCTAATACTTTTACCATGAACAGGTGTTAGATTTTGTCAAAGACTTTTTTAGCATCTAATGAGATAATCATGTGTTTTTTTTTTTCAGTTTGTTTATATCGTGGATTACATTGAAGAATTTTTATATATTGAACTATCCCTGCATCCCTGGGATGGAGCCTAGTTGACCATGGTGGATGATGTTTTTGATGTGTTCCTGGATTCAGTTTGAGAGTATTTTATTGTTGCATCAATGTTCATAAGGGAAATTGGTCTGAAATTCTCTTTCTTTGTTGAGTCTTTATGTAGTTTACATATCAGGGTGACTATGGCTTCATAGAATAAGTTTGGCAGTGTTCCTTCTGTTTCTATTTTGTGGGATAATTTAGCCTGTGTCTTTTTATTGAGATATTGATTACACTGATGTTGAAAGATATTAATGACCAATGATTCTTAATTCCTGTTCTTTTGATGGTGGTGGTGGTGGTGGTGGTGGTGGTGGGTGTGCTTCCCTTGTTTTTTGCTGGTATGGAATTACTTATTTTCTGTGTTTTCTTGGATGTAGTTATTCTCCTTGGGTTGGAGTTTTCCTTTTAGTATTTTCTGTAGGGCTGGATTTGTGGATAGGTGTTGTTTGAATTTGGATTTTTCTTGAAATATCTTGTTTTCTCCATGTATGGTGATTGAGAGCTTTGCTGGATATAGTAATATAGGTTGGCATCTGTGGTTTTTTTAGAGGTTGCAAGATATCTGTCCAGGCCCTTTTAGCTTTTAGGGTCTCTGTTGAGAAGCTGAGTATAGTTCTGATAGCTCTGTATTTGTATGTTATCTGCCCTCCCCCCCTGCTGCTTTTATTATTCTTTCTTTGTTCTGTACATTTTATGTTTTGATTATTATGTGACAGGAGGATTTTCTTTTCTGGTCCAGTCTATGGTATTCTACAAGCTTCTTATATGTTTAAATTTTGAGATAGAGCCTTGCTAAGCTGACCATGTGAGCCTTAAGCACTCTGTAGCCAGAAAGGTCTTGAAATGGAAATCCTGCTGCCTCAATTTCCCAAGTATTTTGGATTACAGGCCTGTATAGGCCTGTATGAAGTCTGGCTTTTGAGGGAGGGAAGAAAAGAAGAAGGAATGGAGAAGGAGAGAGAGAAAGAGAGAGAGAGAGAGAGAGAGAGAGAGAGAGAGAGAGAGACTGTGTGTATCCCTGGCTGACAGTGGGCATTACTACCACTGCATAGTTCAGGCTGGCATCAAACTCAAGGCATCAAACTCCTCTTGCCTCATCTTCCCAAATCCTGGGATTATAGCCCCAACTGGCACTATTTTAGACTCTCTAATAATAAAAATTTTGTGATGGTTTGTATATGCTTGGCCCAGAGAGTGGCACGTTTAGAAGGTGAGGCCTTGTTGGAGTAGGTGTGTCACTGTGGGTGTGGGCTTTAAGACCCTCATCCTAGCTGCCTGGGAGTCAGTCTTCCACTAGCAGATGAAGATGTAGAACTCTTAGCTCTGCCTGCACCATGTCTGCTTAGATGCTGCCATATTCCCACCTTGATGATTATGGACTGAACCTCTGAACCTATAAGCCGCCCCAATTAAATGTTGTCCCTTATAAGACTTGCTTTGGTAATAGTGTCTATTCATAGCAGTAAAACTCTAACTAAGATTTCTTTATAGGAAATATGGAAGTGTCATTCTGGTGAGGACAAAACAGAGGAAAAGGAGACAACCATAAGCAGAAAATGTAGCATTATGGACATTCAGAGAAGGAAGAGGGAATTGAGATGGAAAATAAATGTTCAGAAATTAACTCAGTTTCAAACTTCCCCAACACTCAAAGCCAAAGCTGTGTGCATGCATTGAGTTCTTGGTAAAGAGAAGAGGTTAATATTTTGCAGGAAGAAACCATTAGCTAGTCCACAAATCATACTTTTATTTATTCTTCCATTATGAAGGATGCACATTTGTTGGCTTAAGTGGAGATTTCTGGCCTTACAGTCTCCCTGTGGAAAAAATAATATTGACCAAGCTTCAGATCCTGACTGACATGAAATTGATACACACTCAGAATCATGGAAATTTTTAGTTGGAAAGTACCTTTGGTTGGAATTTAGAGGCAGTCAAACCATTTGTGCCCTCCACATCAGTTATCGTTTATAGGAAGTACTGATAAATACCATGGCAATAGAATGTTTAAACAGTTACTCGGGTCAGCAGCCTAAATGAGGCCCCAGTGAGCATGCGCAAGATGACAGTCAGGCTACAGGATATGGCAGAGCTGAGGAAAAGGAGACCATGAAAGGATGTTGGCAGCACAGAGACCTCTCAGTCTTTTGGCAATAGAGCCAAGTGCAGTGCGCAACAAACAAACAAACAAACAAATAAACAAACACCATAAGCATTCTATAAACAGGACATCCAGACCTCAATTCAGTGAAACAGATGTTTGCCATAGACCAGTAGAGCCTCAGAGAAGGGTGAGAAAATACTGAGCTAAAGGATCCAGACCAGCTCTGACTCTGCTTTGAAGGGCACTGTGGAAGACCAGAATGCTCCTTCCTAAAATATGAAGGTTTGTTGCCCTGAAGATGCTAAAGAAAGATACCAGACTGATGTCTCACCTCCATCTGTCCAAAAGCAAGACACAGATTTTTTAGAAATAAAATCTACCCCCTCCTACCCCTCCGGCATATACGCATTACCAAAGAGAGCAAAGCTTAACAACTTAGAGACACCTTGAAGCAGTGTGTGCTGGCTCTTGTCTGCAATCCCAGCAGCTGCAAAGTCTTCTTCGGAGTACACATGGAGCCAGCCTGAGCTACATGAGACCCTGTCTTAAAAACAAATGAAAAAAAAAAAAAAGAGAAAAAGACAGCTTGGAGAGGAATATAGACTTGATCTCATTTCTGACCTTTACTATACAGACCCCATAAAGGCCTTTTTGCACAGTTGTAAATTCCTAGTGTTTGTACTTAACAGAAATACTGGGAAGGGTTAGAAATGCAATAGTACTGAACACATAGCATAGTATTCTTTGTACGGCCCTTGCTCTGTGGTATTAACAAAAACTTAACATTTCCCCCCATGCTTTCTTTTTTCCTCCCCACTTTTCTTTCCTTCCTTCCTTTCTGTCTGTCTTTTGAGATAGTATCATGTGGTCCAGGCTAGCCTCCACCTCCCTGTATAGTTGAAGATGACCCTGAATTTCTGATTCCTCCCATACCTCCTCCACGCCAGGATTAGAGCTGGGCACTATGGCACTCAGCGGCTCTTCCTTCTTGAGCCTCAAATTCAACCAGTTGCTCAGCTGTGAGGGTCACGACCCCACCCCTTGCCCTCAGCTGCTTCTCTTTCTTGGTCCTGCCACAAAATAGAGGGCAGTGGCTGATTATGACCTCCAGGTGCAAATAAATACCTTGACTGCCACAAAAATAGTCCCCTCTCTGCCCCTCTCAGTTCCTCTCCCCTCCCTTCCTAAGTTCTGAGAGCATAGGATTCCCTCTGGTAGACCCCGCTGGGTCCTCTGTCATTCCAACCATTCCCCAGACATCATTGCAGTGACGTATCCACTCACGATGACACGAGTCAGATCCACTTTTCTGCAAGACTCCTCCCTTTGCAGCGCTGACATGCACATTTAGTCTGCTGCCCCATTTAACACAATCATCTGCTTTAAGCCCAAAATACACAAAAGAGCACATTTCCAGCAGGGTACAGGGGAACCAGTCAGCTAAACTGGTTTTGCTTCCCTAATCCCACGTTGTATGTTCATTGTTAGCTCCCGTTCTTTGCTTATTTACAGAGGGGTTGTCGGTGTGAGATGCTGAGAATTTGTCCTGGTTATGAGCTCTCCGTAGCTAGAATCCCTGTGATTTGCTTTTCCACAACTGTGCTGTCTGCGGACATGCTCACAGAACAGCAACTGTGCGATTTTGCCGCCTCTTCATTTAACACTCAATATCCACTGCAAGCAATTTCCCCTGGTGGTGGTGGTGGTGGTGGGGGGGAACATCAGTGATCCCAGCATCCAGGCACTGAGCCGCTGGCAGGACATTTTAGAGGTGGTTTCTACCCTTGTTTTAGACACAGCCCTGCTTGGGCTATTTCAAATAAATAAAAATGTACACTGTTTGAATGGATCTTAATCAGCAACAGTCTTGAAAAATATTTCAACCCTTGAAATAAGTGATGAGTCCCTCGCCCCATGAAGCAGCCCGTGCAAAGTCTCCCTGAGTTCCCACTCACTCTCGGTATATGGGAAAGACCCGAGGTTAAGGGCTTGCCCACCCTTCCCCTATATGCCTCAGGGGTTAAATACAGATCTAAAGTTGCTTGTGGGAGAGGGCAGACTTGTTTGTAACTCTATTTTTGTTACACCAGATCGTGAACCCAGGGCCTTGCACACGATGGGCAAATGTTCTACTACTAGACTGTATCTCCAGCCTGGTTTTTGGGTTTTCTACCATAAAATGCATGTGTGTGTGTGTGTGTGTGTGTGTGTGTGTGTGTGTGTGTGTGTGTGTGTGTGTGTGTGTTGGCTTCTGAAAAGGTTTCTACACTCTTAAAAGACTTAGCTATGTATAGTGGTGCCCACCTTTTATCCAAGTACTCAAGAGGCAGAGTCAGGTCTATCTCTGTGAGTTCGAGGGCAGCTTGGTACATACAATGTGTTTCAGGATAGCCAGGCCTAGATAAAGACCCTGCCTCAAAACAAACAAACAAGTAAACAAGCACCGACTCAACAGAAAAAGCAGTACTTATTTTTACTTGGGCATGATCTTTAGAAACACAGCAGGTCTCTTGACCCTGGGACATAGTTACTATGATAAAGACAGTAGAGCAAAAGTTAGGCAAAGATTGAACTATGGAATATGCCCACCTGAAGCCACCATGCCACAGATTTCTTGTTATGTTAGATAGTAACCTTGTCTTTCTTTTAATAGATTGGTGGCTAAGTTGGTAGGGTTTGTTTTAAATCTCTCTCTCTCTCTCTCTCTCTCTCTCTCTCTCTCTCTCTCTCTCTTTTCCTAATGACTGATATTAAACTCTCCATAACCAGGTAAAGCCATCCTGGGTCATGGATGGAGCAATATCTTATACACAAGCATATGGAGAAAAAAAAGTAGTAGACATCAAATGTGGGGCTTTAGCAAAGAGCTGATCAAATGTCACCGGCGCTGTGATGGTTTTAGTCAAGGCGTGGAACGGTTGGGAAGATGTAGTGATGAACAAAGACAAGAAGCTGGGGGACGAGAGAACTGGGTGACAAGCATGGCTTCTGAAAGATTCTGCAGCAAAACCTCGGAAAGAAATTCTGTCAGTGGTGATAACTCGGATGGACCAGGAGAGGTTATACTAAGTAAAGGAAGCAAGGCACACAAAGACAGAATATGCGGAACTTAGCACAATCTGCATTGTGTAAGCGGCCCATTGGTGAACGGAGACCAAGGTCAAAGTTAAATATGCAGAATAAGGCTTGATCTTTGTTTTTATGTGTTCTTTGTGGGGAAAGCTAGAGTGCCCATTGTAATAGTTTATCTTGGTTGTCAACTCAGTAGGATCTGGGATCAACTGGAAAACACATTTCTGGGTGGGTGTGAGGTTATTTCTGGGAAGGATACCCTGAGAGAGGAAGCACCACCCCACCCCCACCCAATGAGCAGCACCTCTGTGTGGCAGTCCAGATAGGAAGGAGATGGGAGAAAAGCCATTACTTTTGCTCGGTGGCCTCTCTCCTTCTGGGGCTTGTATCTACTCCATCAAAGCCCGGCTCGTTCAGCCTTCCAGTGTGGACAGACCCCTCCAAGCTTCCATCACCACATAGGGGCTGCTGGAGCCTCAGCCTCTTGGACCGAAAACCTATCAGTTGTTAGCCTCTTGGATGTGTGCACGGCTGTTGTCATCGTATCCAGTTCATACGGTGTAAGCTGATCTAGTCAGTCTCCGTGGTATGCATTCATTCCATCCATCCCGTCCCTCTAGAGAGCCCTGACTAATACACCTATAATCCCAGCACTTGTGGAAGCAGGAAGGTTGGAATTTCAAGGCCAGCCTCAGTTATGGACGCAGCAAGTTTGGCAAGGCTGAGTCCAGTGCGAGACCCTGTCTCGAAAATCAATAAATAAGCAAGTGAAGAAATAAACACATTGTTAGGTAAATATAAATGTCAGATCGTTTTCACTAGAAAAAAAGTACATATTAGAGCTGAAAACTGTGATAATTGACCAAATTACTCTATATCATATTCATAAATTATGCATCATTTGTATGTACTGTATAAAAACATAGAATTACATATTATTATTATCATTATTATTAATTATTAGGACAATCTGCATACAGAGACTGGTGTCTGGTGACTACAAGAGACCACCAGTTGAATGGGGAGACAGTGGTCAAAGTTAAATATGCAGAATAAGGCTTGTTCTTTGTTTTTACATATATAATAAGATTAGGAGAACACTGGTATGTTAGGCCTAGATATATTTATATATACTATATATAAATATACACACACACACATACACACACACACACAATGTATATACTCTATATGTATTATATATATTACTATAATATATATTATGATATATGTGTGTGTGTGTGTGTGTGTGTGTGTGTATATATATATATATATATATATATATATACACACACACACTATATTATGACAGATCCCAATAGGTAGTGAACTACAAAATAAAGAGGATGGAGGAGCAGGGTTTAATAACAATGTTGGGACATACCAAAAATATGGACAGTGTCGCTAAAATCAGGTGCAAATAATGAAAGAGTAGGGCAAGCCAGTTGACAAAGAACCACCAAGTTAAGGCTTCTAAAGCACTGTTTCTCAGCCTTCCTCACACCGCGACCTTTTTAATCCAGTCCCTCATGTTGTGGTGGCCCCTAACCATAAAATTATTTTTATTGCTACTTCATAACTGTAATTTTGCTACTGTTATGAATCATAATGTAAATATCTGTGTTTCCTGAGAGTCACAGCTGACCCCAAAGGGGTCACGACCCGCAGGTTGAGAAGTGCTGTTTTAATGTTTGTACTGTAACCCAGGGGGTTACAATGTACCCAGGGGCTATGTTAAAGAACCTTAAGTTTGAATACCCTTTAGTGTGCTCCAGTCATAAGATAACATGGATTAAAAAGAAAAAAGTTTATGGACAGAGTAATTTAGGGGTCCCCGGGGCAAGAACTTGGTTGTTATCTCTTGCATGAGGGCCAGTGTTCTCTTGGAGGGGTCATGACCCAAGGCTGAATTCTGGAGGTGTATGAGGAGACCTTCCAATTCCTAGTATTGTTTCTGCATGGATATGAGGCCAAATCCATAAATGGAGGTTAGGTGACCTCAGCTGCAAAGTAGGGATACAAAGAGAAGGAGTCAGGAAATACCTTCCCCAAACACTGTGGAATAATCAACGGGGCAGTGTCAGCTCAATGGAAAAATTCTTAATCATTTGTGTGAGGGCTTTCTCCATGACCCAGACTTATTCAAATATTTTCACTATGAACTTGAATGGAAACAAAGATATGGTAACAGGATTTTCAAAGGACAGACTTAGGGGAAACAGATTTAATAATAATAAAAGTTGAATGTAGTTAAGCCTGCGTGTGTTTATCATGTCCCTGCATGGATTCCTCCAACCTCATAATACAATACTTATGAAGACATAAAAAAATCTTCACAGTCTACAATACCCTGTCCTGGAACTATATACAAGGGCGGGTCTGTCATGAGAACCTTG
>CM052707.1:86079449-86109157 GCA_028551405.1 Uromys caudimaculatus | reverse complement strand
CTTCCCCATAACGCAAATTCCTTCCGTTCCCCACCCCTTTGTGGTTTTTTCCTTTAAATACCCCTGACTTCAGCTGCTCGGGGTCGGACTCCTCTGCCCCTGCGTGGGTTATGAGCACGACCCCAGTGCACTGGCCCCCAATAAACCTCATGTGATTGCAGCAAGGACGGTCTTTCGTGAGTTCTTGGGGGGTCGCGCCGTCCCGAGACTTGAGCGAGGGTCTCCCCAGCTCGGAGATCTTTCAGAATCAGACAGACTGATCAATGGAATCGAATCAAAGACCCTGAAACAAACCCACACAACTACAGATACTTGATTTTTGGCAAAGAAGGCAAAACCATACAATGGAAAAAAGAAAGCATCTTCAACAAATGGTCCCGGTCTAACTGGATGCGTGCATGTAGAAGAATGCAGATAGATCTGTATTTATCACCTTGCACAAAGCTCAAGTCCAAGTGGATCTTCATCAACCCTACATCCATCCATTTGCCTGTAAATCTCATGATGTCCTTGGTTTTAAGTCGTACTCCACTGTGTAAATGGACCACATTTTCTGTATCCATTCTTTTGGTAGGGGACAGCTGGGTTGTTTCCAGTTTCTGGCTATTATGAATACAGCTGCTATGAGCTTAAGTGACAGCGCATGCTGGTAATGATGTGGAGCAAGGGGAACACTCCTCCACAGCTAGTAGGAGTGCAAACTTGTACAACCACTCTGGAAGTCGATTTGGCTGTTTCTCAGAAAATTGGGAATAGTTCTACCTCAGGACCCAGCTATACCACTTCTGGGCATATAAAAGATACTCCACTATACCACAAGGACACTTGCTCCACTCTGTACATAGCAGCTTCACACTTTCAGAGGTTCAGTCCTTTATGGTCATGGTGACAAGCATGACAGTGTGCAGGCAGACATGGTGATGGAGAAGGAGTGAAGAGTTGTATATCTGGATTTGAAGGCACCAGGAAGTGTACTGGGTTGAGCTACTGAGACCCCAAAGCCCACCTACTACTGACACACTTCCTCCAACAAAGCCATACCTACTCCAACAAGGCCACAACCTATTTCAACAACATCTAATAGTGTCCTAAGAGCTGGACCCATTTTTATTCAAACACCACAGGTGTATAATTGGCTAATTTGCTAGAATCATTGTAATTTATACTCAGAAGTAATCTATCTCCTTGGTAGCTCAGACTAGCAGAGAATGTTGTTGTTTGATACTTTAAACTTACAAGAATTTACAGGTTAACTGCTTGGCACAGCACTTTTCATATCCTCTTCAAAGACAGCCTCCAGTTGTTTAGAACAAAAGAAAGGCATAACCAATTCTGAGGTGACATGATGGAAATGAGCTCAAGGTCAACCAAAGGAGGCTCTGATGAGACCAGAAGGTAAGGGCTGTCCCTTCTGTGCCGGGCATCCACACACAGAAAGCCACCATTGCTGTTAACATAATGTGACAAAAACTTACCCCACAGCTCACAGCAACCTAACAATTGAAATGGGAGAACAAAGTAGCTAATAATTGAAAGTTATCATTCCTCAATAGCTCACAGCTGCTGGTTGTGTGTTTTTTTTGTTGTTGTTGTTTTGGTTTGTTTTTTTTTTTTTTTTTTTGATACTTTGATTTTTTTTTTTTTTTTTTTTTTTTGATGTTTGAACTGGCCATGGAAGTGACTAAGGAAAACTCAAGGGATCTCTTGTCTCACTTTCTTCTTGGTTCCCTCATCCTGAATTGGTCCCACTCCTTTCCAGAGTCTTTGGGGATTAGAGATGGCCAGGCTTTGACCCGGTTACACCTGTTTCCTTGACCTGGGTGGGGTTCAGGTCACTCTTCTTAGTTTCATTCAGTCAGCCAGCCCCACCCCTGTTGTGAGTACCCGGAGCAGGCCGGGTTCTCCCCAGGAAACCAGACCATCCCAGCTTCTTTCCTTCCCCTTTTCCAATGACATAAGCATATCAGGTTTGTGTTTTGATTGTATAAGTTTTTTTGGTTTTGATTTTCCCTTGAAGGTTTAGAAAATCCTCAACTCCTTTACGTTCAGGAAGATTCTCCATATGACTTAACGTCTCCCTAATTTATGTTACAAACCCTGGGAGAAATAGCAGAGGTGCCTATTTAACATTACAAAGCAGACCAGGCCTTCAGGTTCTCCCAGCACTCCTCAGTTACTTGGCTGGAGTACCCCACCCTCTACCCTGAACTCTCCAGCCCCCAGAGGCTCTTCCCTATATAATACAGACATTTTGGTCACCTGCTGTTTTGTACCTTTGTCCTCCTGATTCCCTTTCCCCCCCCTCCCCTTCCTTTACCCCCTCTCCCTTTCCACCTGGCCCAGCTCAGTCTGGTCTTGTCTGCTCTGGTCTCTCCCAAATGCCCCTGCCTCTACATTCTCCCTTTTATCTACAATAAACTTTCTCCTCCACCATACCTAGTAACAGTCCTTCTGTTCCCTCCCCCTCCCCTCCCCCTGCCTTCCCCTCCCCTCCCTTCCCTTCCCTTCCTTTCCTTTTTATTTTTTGTTTTTTGTTTTTTTTCATTCATCTATTTACTGATGGTATGGCCAGATCAAGACTGCTAAATACCAATTCTTGGTCCTGTGTATGATTATCTGAACTGCTCGTTCTAAATGATCAAACAAAATATGGAACAAAGTGTCTGTCAATCACATTAGTCAGCTTCCTGCTTCCCCCAGGGGCTTTCAGCTTGGGCAGACCCTGAGCCAACTGGCAGCCCTTAAAGACCTCCCCACAAACAGACTGTCCATCAACAAACCATTCTCTGCTCTTCCTGCCTGTCAGGTTGCTCTCTCATTCCACCTCTCCATGCCCGTTTCTTGTTTATCCCTCTCTCTGAGAGAAGTCAGTGTCCTCTGCCCACCTTTCTTTCTTTCGTGTGTGTGGTACATGAGTGTGTGTGTGTGTGTGTGTGTGTGTGTGTGTGTGTGTGTGCGTGTATATTGAGACCAGAGGTCAATGTTGAGTGTCTTCCTTTACCACACTCCAGCTCCATCTTATTTTTTGAAATAGAGTCTTTGAATCAGGAGCTCACTGTTTGCTAGACTGGCTTCCCTGCAAGCTCCCAGGACCTGCCTGTCTCCTGGGTGCTGGGGCATTCTCCAGGTCCTGTTTGTGGTGTTTGTTTGTTTTTAAAGATTTATTTATAGCTGAGCAGTGGTGGCGCACGCCTTTAATCCCAACACTTGGGAGGCAGAGACAGGTGGATTTCTGAGTTCAAGGCTAGCCTGGTCTACAAAGTGAGTTCCAAGACAGCCAGGGCTACACAGAGAAACCCTGTCTCGAAAAACTAAATAAATAAATAAATAAATAAATAAATAAATAAATAAATAAATAAATATTTGTTTATTTTATGTATGTGAGTACACTGTCACTGTCTTCAGACACACCAGAAGAGGGCATTGGATCCCATTACAGATGGTGTAAGCTACCATGTGGTTGCTGGGAATTGAACTCAGGAACTTTGGAAGAGCAGTCAGTGCTCTTAACCACTGAGCCATCTCTCCACCCCCTGTTTTGTGTTTATTTGAAGGTCTTCCCCCCTCCCCCCGAGAGGTCCTGACTCTGTGCCTGAACTGGCGTACAATTTAATATGTAATCCAGCCTGGCTTCAAATTCATAGTTATGCCCCTGCCTCACTTCTGTGGGTACTGAGATTATAGGTACAACATGCCCAGCCAAGAGTTCTGTTTGCTGTACTTTTTGAGATGCTTACAGACTCTGGTGACAGTGTTCTTACCAGACTGCAGGAGCATCCCCTTACCTCTCATTACCTTTTTATGTTTTGTGTCAACTTGACACAAGCTGGAGTCATCACAGAGAAAGGAGCTTCAGTAGATAAAATGCCTCCATGAGATCCAGCTGGAAGGCATTTTCTCAATTAGTGATCAAGGGGGGAGGGCTGCCTCTTGTGGGTGGTGCCATCCCTGGGCTGGTGGTCTTGGGTTCTATAAGAAAGTCAGCTGAGCAAGCCAGGGGAAGCAAGCAAGCCAGTAAGAAACATCCCTCCATGGCCTCTGCATCAGCTCCTGCTTCCTGACCTGCTTGAGTTCCAGTCCTGACTTCCTTTGGTGATGAACAGCAGCATGGAAGTATAAGCTCAATAAACCCTTTCCTCCCCAACTTGCTTCTTGGTCATGATGTTTGTGCAGGAATAGAAACCCTGACTAAGACAGTGACCATCTTCTAGGATGGTCTGGGTTTGTGTTTGCCTGTTTCTTCAGGCAGTGGCGAGGATCCCTTGGAGGAGCTTCCGCCCTGGTCTTCCTTGCATCAGAACTTGGCAGTTTTGTGCCCTCTTTATACTAAGTTAGAGCAAAAAGATTTATTTTTTAAGAAAAGAGAATTTTGCTACCCTTGTACACATTAAAAGGATCTCTAGATGCAATTAGTCAGAAGCTTGCGTCAGTAAGTAAGAATGGTGAAGGCGGGGTGTGCTGGGTCCCCGGGAGCACAAACTTTCTGTCACCCCCACCAGCCATGCAGCGTCATGCTGTGACCTTGTTAACCCTTGCTTTAGTCCCACTTCCAGACATTACAAAGTGAAGCCTTTGGAGCCTCAGTCACTCATAACTTGCCTCCTTTGTTGCCTGCTTGATCTTCAGTCTCATGTTGGCCCTGATTCATGATGGACAGCACATGGTGGACAGCACTTGGGGCTCCTCATGTACCTGTTGTGCATAGAGACAGAAAGTTAGGATAGCTGTCCCTGCGGCCATGGGGGATGCTTGTGAGCCACCACGTGGTTGCTAGGAATTGAACTCAGGACCTCTGGAAGAGCAGCCAGTGCTCTTAACCATTGAGCCATCTCTCAAGCTCCTCAAACAATCAGTTTAATCAAGGCAATTCATTGGGAAAATAGATATTTTCCTACTCTGTAACAACAACAAAATGTGTTTTGTTGGCTTTTAAGGGTGGTTGGGGGAGGTGGCTCATTTTTTTAAACATGCATCCCTTGACCTTCATTGAGATTTTACACACTCATCCCTTTATTCTAGGGGTGGGGGGTAGGGAATGAATGGGTGGGGGTGTGCATGCCTGTGGACGTCAGCGGACAACTTGTGAGATTTGCTTCACTCCTTGTGACATGTGCATTCCAGGGATTCAAGTCAGGTCTGGCTTGGCAGCAAGCGCCTTTACAGCTAAGCCATTCTGTCTCCTCATCTGCAATGTACTGATCTGTTTCTAGTTTAGCCACTGAGCATCACAACAAAATGACTGTTACCTCGAATGGACAAGGAGCTCAGGAAGTGACAGTTCTGGGTGATGATAAGATAGGTCACAGCTTCAAGAATATCTCTCTCCAACTTTCCCTTGAAATGTGTGACTGTCACCCTGCACATTTCCTGGTAACTCACCTACTTCATTTCTTCTCTGTGGGCTAAGCATAAACCCTAGCAGAACACAAAAATCAAGGAAAATCCATTTCAGAGATGCTATGCCTGTCTGAGCCGCAGTCGAGGAATGCTTTGCTCACACAGTCCACAGACCTCTCCCACTTGGTTTTAAAGTCCCAAGGTCCCCATTTTCCAGCATGACCTAAAGATGGAATGTATGTCCCAGAGGCTTGTCAACGGTCTCTCCCTCCAGAACCTGCAGCCTCTCGGGCTTCAGTCTTCGTGTTCACACAGTACTTCTCTCCTGCTTGCTTCTCTTACCTCGGCTTCTCTTTCACATTGAAAGACCCAGACCGGATGCCGTTTCTTTTCCTCAGAAGAGGACTTCGTGTGTCTCTAACATCTTCACAAATTGCTTTATGGTTTTAGTTTTTCCATTAACTTTGGTTTTGAAGCAAAGTGTGGAAATACAAACCTCACTGCAGCTGCATCCCAATGCTTGTCTTCCTTTTTCTCAGGTTCCAGGGACAGCGCTCCGCTTCTTTCGTTTTTTTTTTTTTTTTTTTTTTTTTTTTTTTTTTTTTTTTTTTTTAAAGTGAGCTAGCGCCCTCTGTAGGCTAAGCTGTGCAGAACGCTTCCAGCAGTCAGCCTGGGGTTTCTAATGCCAGAGTCATACAGCCAGCTGAGTCCATTTGTCAAAACTATCCTGGAGAATCCATTCAATTATCGAGGGACATAAAGGCCGAGAATTAGCTCTTTTGGTTGAGTTGCGACATCCCCTATTGGGACAGGGGACCACTAATGGGAAAGAAGACCGAATGAAGGAGTAGGCTCTCCTCTACCACTCTCTCTGCTCACACCCACACGCTAATGCTCATGGTCTTCACTTGTGACAGATTCGTTTATTCAGCAGCTCTTGGTATTCCCACTGGGTGACATTCTCCGTCATAAGGTCTACTATAGAGAAACAGATTCCGTTTTCATTCTAATGAACGGGTAAGAACACTGACCTCTGGATCTTAAAGAAGAAATGCTTGGTTGGAGACAGCTTCACAGTAAAAACACTTTCCTAGCATGCACAAGGCCTTAGATTTGATCTGTAGTTTCACACATATACACACACACAAAATTAAAAATAAAATGAATAAGTACTCTATAAATATAAAACAGGATCTGGAGAGAGAAAGTCATCAGGGTAGTCATTGTGGGACTCTAGATGGTGATGCTGGACAGAGATGTGGCTGAAGGAAGGACAAACTTATCAGCCGCATGCAGTCCTGTGACCATGGCCAACCCCACTCCCAGATCCTAACCTCTGTGTTTACTTAGTTGCATCCCACGTGCTGTGTGTTGAGCTACCCCATAAAGACTCTAAGGGAGGAGCAAGCTATTATAGCTGCCCATCCCAGCCTCTTTGGGGCTTTGGAGGTCGCAGGCAGGAAATCTGATCAACTGGGCCCATGTGGTGTTACACGGTGGGGTTTTGTATGTTTTCCTCATATGTACAGGAGAATTACTGCTGTCCATGACTGACTGTAGAAGCAAGGAAATGGCTTTCATTGTGTGAACAGTTCTAGGGGTGAGGATCAAGTCCCTGTCATGGTAAAAGATTGCTCTGTCACTGACCAACCCCCCCCCCATGGTAGAATGACTGATTCTGGACTTATTCTTTGTATTGTGAAAGGAATCTGGTTATGTATTTATATTTGTGCCTTTAAACTTTTAATTAACTTATTTCTTCTATTGATTATTTAATTTGGAACTCTCTATGCAGCACAATCTGATCTTGAACTAAAAATGCAGTGTTGGGGGGCTAGAGAGATGGCTCAGTGGTTAAAACAACTGTCTGCTGCTCTTTCAGAGGTCCTGAGTTCAATTCCCAGCAACCACATGGTCATGCACAACCATGTACATGACCTCTTTTGGGTCTGATGCCCTCTTTTGGCATGCAGGTATATGTGCAGATAGAGCACACATATACATAAAAAAATAAATAAATGAATAAAAATTCTAGCAAAAAAACAAATGCAGCTCTCCTGCTTTAGCTTCCCAAGTGCTGGGATGATAGCCATGAACCATCATGCCTGTCTACCATCTATCTACCTGTCTATCCGTTCATGCATTTACCCATTGATCTGTCTGTCTGTCTGTCCATCTGTCTGTCCATCTGTCTGTGTATCTTGTCTCCCTGGTAGCCCAGGCTGGCCTCAATCATGATCTTCTATCCTTAGCCTCCCAAGTGCTGGGATTGCATGTATGTACTACCATGTCTGGCTTAGTTAAATTTTGAATAAAAGGAAGTGCTTTGACTATTAGAGAAGAGACTCAGAACACCATTCTCCACAGTCTCATTCTGCTTAAACTGCTGTTTTGAAGGCGATGCTCCTGAGCAACCAATGGGGGTGGGCAGGAAACCAGGTCCCTCCAGGATACCGCTTGTTCTATGACAGTAGATGGGGCAGGGTTTGAAGGAGACAGTGCCATAGGTTGGATGCTGAATGTTTTCCAGTGTTTATGTGCTAAAGGTTTGATTCCACGGTGGCACTAATGGGCAGTGGGATCTGATAGGAAATCCGTAGGTCATCAGGAGCTTGAAGGGTATTGTGGGACCGCAGCTCCTCCCTGACTCTCTGGCTGCCAGTGAGAGCATTTTCTGCCCCAAGCATACCTCCATCCATCCCAATAGATCTACCAGATCTTATACAAGTGGCTTAGTTTGCCCTTTATTCGTCAATTATCTCTTCTTGAGTTACTTAAAGCAATGGGAAGCTGAGTAATTTTGGGGTAATCGCTTGGGCATAAGGCGTACAGTAAGGGCAAAGAAAGAAAATGCTTCACAGATCGAATGGGGTCTTTGAGAGCTTATTTCCATGTGTAGACTTGCCTATTGCAGTTATACAATAGCATAATTGACTGTTGCCTGCAGTCCGAAAAGGCAGCGTGATGGAGCAATGCTAGCTAGCAAATAGCAGACTTAAATACTGAAGGCAATGAGGTTAGAAATAGTATCTGATCCTGCCCCTAGAGGCATTGCAGCTATGGCTGCTGTGTCACATGTGTGTCAGTAGGTGGCAGAGATGAGACAGGCTATGTCTATGCTGTGTTCTGACCTGGAATACCCTGAAAAAAATGAGCCTAAGACAACCACCAGTCTGGTGACAGGGAGCTAGCCTGAGACAACTACCAGTCTGGCACTTTGCAGGCTTGGATAAGCTCCCAAGGTGGAGAATGAGCTAGAGACTAGAAGAACCCCACCCGAACTGCTGGCCCCAGGCAGTTCAGCATGAGCCCAAGACAGGAGACCCTTGCATGGTGCCACAAGGATAGGAGTGAGCCCAAGGCAGCCACCAGGCCAGCATCATGGGGCTGGGTCAGGGACCTAGTCTGAGATGACCACCAGTCTGGTGCCTCGAAGGTTTGGGGGTGAGGGAACAGACCATGCCCAAGATGACCTGTCCCTGGTGCCATAATGCAGAAGAGGGCAGAGCACTCCTGAGATAGTCAGGGGCAACATGGGCTACCAGATGCCTGCTCCAAGAACCAAAGGGTATACTGTGGGACACACTGTTATTTATGAGTACCCTGTAGCTGTCTTCAGCCACACCAGAAGAGGGCATCGGATCCCATTACAGATGGTTGTGAGCCACCATGTTGTTGCTGGGAATTGAACTCAGGACCTCTGGAAGAGCAGTCGGTGCTCTTAACTGCTGAACCATCTCTCCAGTGCCCTGTGACACACTGTGACACACTATAACCTCCATGATGAAGGATTTTTCTGTGTTGTGGGGGGAGGTTGCAAGGATGGAGGGTGGGTATGAGAGGTAGAGGAGATTAGTAGGATTGGGGTGTGTGATGTTAAATTCACAAAGAACTAACAAAAAGTTTAAAAAGAAGGAAGGAAGGAAGGAAGGAAGGAAGGAAGGAAGGAAGGAAGGAAGGAAGGAAGGAAGGAAGAAACAATAGCTGAGTCATTCAGAGCCACGCATCCCAGTTTCTGAAGCTACTCTTTAATGTCCCTTAAAGTAAAAGCATTGTAGTGGGTTGAAATTGTATTCATAGAGACAGAAAGCTGCCTCTGAGGCCCATAGAGCACCCTCAAAGCATTATCTATGCCTGGAAGGTGTTTGGGTAATTTTGTCATACTTTATAACACATTTTTGAGATTACTTTTATCTGAGGATTTCTTGAACTTCTGGTGAATATATTCCAAGTCACCCTGCCCCCCATGTGAATCAGTATAATAACTGGTTGCTATTAATGACTAATAACTTTTATGTTGTAGAATAAACTACATCATAGTATTTAACTATAGTACCTAAATTATTCATTATTTATCTATCTATCCATTCATCCATCACCTGTCTATCTATCCATCTATCATCTATCTATCTATCTATCTATATATCTATCTATCTATCTATCATTTATCTATCTACCCTTCTCTCTAGTCCTTGACTTCATTGTTCAGATTTGTTTTCCTGATTTGATTATTCTGCTCTTGTATAATCTTTTCCTGAGCATATTTGATCAGTATTTGTATTTTTCCAGCAACCAAATTGAATTGGAAATTGTACTTGTTCAGAGTGTGAATTATATTTAGTATTCATAATGAGATCATATTATCGCTGATCGTATAAAAATATAGGTAGTCACTATGCCAAACTGTCATTTCTTTACATTGGTTATTCCTTATAAACTAGAAAAAGGCTTCGACAGTATTCATTTAATGTAAAAGTCATTTTTATTTCCTCAGAGAAAGGGATGAGATGAGAGCTGTACTGAAACTTTATGAATACAAATGTCTTGGGCTGGACCCAGAGTGTTTCTATGTAACTATCCCCTAGGCCAGGAAGCTTCTAGTCTCTATGTAACTTAATCTTCTGCAAGCCTAGACCTTGAAGGATTCCAGCCTAACCTAGGATTATGTTAACCTGGGCCTACAATGTTTCAGCCTCTGAGACTTACTGCTCAATAAACTCAGACTTTCTAGCTCTTTCTGAACTCTGACTGGCTGGTTCAATTTATTTGCTCTGGCTCAAACTACTCTTCAAGCTGACTGATTCAAATTGGCTTCTCTTGGCTTCTGACTGAATTGCTCTGCTTGGACAAGCTACTTGTGAATTCCATGAACTGAACTGCACTGCACTGAACTGCATTGAACTGAACTGCCTTTCTCTCTCTGCCTTGCTCTTAAAGTAGTCTCCTTCCTGTTTGATCTCATGAGAGTTGTGTGTATCCTGTCTGACTCATTTTGTCAAATCTTTTCCTAATTCATCACTTTGTCTGCCCCTCAATCAGATGTCATTGTTTGGGATTAAAGGCATGTACTAAAGGACTGTCTCTATTCCATCCAGAAGGATTAAAGGTATGTGGTGTGTCTGCATTCCAGCTGGATCACACAGACCTAGATCTTTGGACGTGATCCCTTGCCAGAGCAGCCATGTTGCTGGATTAAAATTTCTCTACAATTTATTTGTTTGTTGTTGTTGTTTATTGGTTCTGGAGACTGAACTTGGGGCTTTGCCTGTGCTAGGCAAGCTATCTATCACAGAGTTAAAACTTAAACTATTCAAATATAGTTTAATAGCAAAGAGAATAAAGTATGTACATTGAGTCATCTAAGAATGTTATTTTCTTTTTCTTATTTTCTTTCTTTTTTCAATATGCTTAAAATTTGATTTCTAGGTAAGATAAAATACTAGATTCCCAACTGAATTTGAATTTCGAAAGAAAAATATGTGAGTAGCGTTCATGCTAAAGATTTCATTGTTAACTGGATTAACTGAGTGCATCCGCTTCTAACCTAGCAACCCTATATTAAAACTACTTGGTTACTGAAGTTAGTGAAGTGACTCAGTGCACTTGCCTCCAAACCTGATGACCTGAGTTGGCCAAAAAGTTGTCTTCTGGTTTCTCCATACACCATGGCACTTGTGTACCCTTCTCTGCACACAGAACCCATGGGGGGCAGAAACCTCCTAATCTCTGTAAGTTTTAGGCCAACTGGTCTACATAGTGAGTTCCAGGTCAACCAGGGTTACATAATGAGAGCTTGGTGTGTGTGTGTGTGTGTGTGTGTGTGTGTGTGTGTGTGTGTGTGTGTGTAGAACACAGTTTGTTTTTAACTATTCAGCTCCTCAGTCCACGAATCTTAAGGATCCTTGTCATGAGCATGCTGTGTCAGGCACATAGACAGACCTTTGTGTCTTTCTACAATGTATGCTGGATGTTTTCAATAACAATAAATTTGCAATTACATCCATTTTGCTGACAGCATTTGCCAAGTAGTCCTGATGCCCTCAATACCTGGCTGACACAAACACAGATTCTTCAATTCCAATTTTAGCTACTAAAATTAACTCTTAGATCACATGTTACACATCATACGGGGTGTGTGTGTGTGTGTGTGTGTGTGTGTGTGTGTGTGTGTGTGTTACACATCATATGGCGTGTGCACACAATGTATTAAAGAGGCAAGCAGAAAGCTGATGGATGCAAAGAAAATCTGTGAGAAT
Source organism: Uromys caudimaculatus (assembly GCA_028551405.1). NCBI lineage: Eukaryota > Metazoa > Chordata > Mammalia > Rodentia > Muridae > Uromys > Uromys caudimaculatus. The sequence goes on along the minus strand of CM052707.1, from coordinate 86,097,284 downwards.
GAGCTAATAAACCCTATTGGAGGAGCCACTTCAGTCAAGCCTCAGCATCACCATTAAGCCAAGTCTCAGGGTTAAGTGGAGCTGCAAAAGCAAGAAGGCACACTGAAGAAGTGGTAGAGGGTGAAGGGCAGCTCTAAGTCCAGATGGATGAGTGGGTAGACAGATGGCAGATCCTGATATACCACAGGCACACAGACAAATGGAGTATAGAGGGATAGAAGGGGTAGAGTAGCCTCATCAACAGTGGCTGCTGACTGAGCTGAAAGGATAGTTGGGAGTCCTCTTCCTGTTGACCCCCTCATACATATACTGGAAAGTCAGACAATCCAGATCACTGAGTCTCAGCATCAGTCTAATGTCTCCTCCTTTTTTTGGAGTTCAGGTGAGGGTGTGGTACCCTTTCCTTGATCTGAAATGTCCAGTAAGTTCTTAAGTATGGTATCCCTGATTTGATATTTTTATAATGTGATTAAAACATACTGATCTGGCCATATGGTCCCAATTTATTTTGATAAATGTATAGTGTACTGGTTGGTTTTGTGTGTCAACTTGACACAAGGTGGAGTTATCACAGAGAAGGGAGCTTCAGGTGAGGAAATGCCTCCATGAGATCCAGCTGTAAGGCATTTTCTCAATTGGTGATCAAGAAGGGAGGGCCCATTTTGGGTGGTGCCATCCCTAGGATGGTAGTCTTGGGTTCCATCAGAGAGCAAGCTGAGCAAGCCAGGGGAAGCAAGTCAGTAACATCCCTCCATGGCCTTTACATCAGCTTCTGCTTCCTGACCTGCTTGAGTTCCAGTCCTGACTTCCTTTGGTGATGAACAGCAATGTGGAAGTGTAGGCCGAATAAACCCTTTCCTCCTCAACTTGCTTCTTGGTCATGATGCTTGTGCAGGAATAGAAATCCTGACTAAGACAAATTGGTACCAGCATAGTGGGGTATTCCTGTGATAACCTGACCATGTTTGGGGAGGACTGTGGAAGGACTTTGGAACTTTGGGCTAGAAGAGCCATTGGGTGTTAAGAGTTCTGTAGGATGTTCTGTAGGAGCTTGGAAGATAATGCTGAGAACAGTGCAGAAGATGGAGGCCTGGCTTGTGAAATTTCAGAGGGAAGATTAAAGACTCTTATCAGGGCAGTTGCTATTTTGATTGTGAAGATTCTGTGGTTTTGGTTAGCTGGTGCTGAAAAATCAGCTATGATTAACAAGATACCTGAACTACTAACGCAAAAACTTTGCATTATTGCGAGTATTGATGCTGGTTAGCTGGAGCTAAACAATTAGCAGTGATTAAGAAGAGACCAGCATCATTGAGGTGACATCTGAGAAGTGTTTTCTGAGAGCACAAAGAGGTTGTGTTTCAGAGATAGCCAACGTTGTACCTTGTGCTGCGGCAGGACTTGGTAATGTATAAGAGTCACTCAGGTGGTACTGGTTTTGAAGGCATGAAGGGGTCATGAAGAGCAGCTGAGGCTCGGCACTGTGAGAGGCCTCGGAAGGCCATGGTGAAGGTGTAGCCTCAGTTGCAATTGATGGCCCAGGGCTGAAGGGGTCATGCAAAGGATTTGAGACCTGGCACCATGAAAAGAGTCTATCAGAGGCTATTGGTGAAGCCTAGTTGCAGGGTAAGACAGCAGTGTCTTGGAGATGCCAGTACCATGAGATGACCACCAAGAATAGCAGCAGCAGTGGAGTACAGGCATCTGGAGCCTAGAAGACAAGGTGTGTGCTACAAAGGGCAGAGCTGGAGAAGTGACCCAAGCCCTTGAAGGAATCTAGAAGATGGTGAGTGGATCACAGACATTGGATGATTGGAGTTTGATTTTGCTTTTGACTGTGATTGTGCCCTGATATTCTTCCCTCTTGAAGGAAGAAAGTATTTTAGTGGAGCTCACAGTTAAGAGACTTTGAACTTTTAAAAGACTTTGAATTTGAAAAGAGATCAGATGTTTTAAAGGGATTGAAATTTTAATATGTAAGAATTTGCAAAGACTGTGGGACTTTTAAAGTTATTTAGATCTTGGGAATGAATAAGGAAGTAAGGGTCAAGGCTTATTGGTGATGTGTTTGTGTGTCAGGTTGACAAGGGGTCAATTGTACTGGCTGGTTTTGTGTGTCGACTTGACACAAGCTGGAGTTATCATAGAGAAGGGAGCTTCAGGTGAAGGAATGCCTCCATGAGATCCAGCTGTAAGGCATTTTCTCAAATGGTGATCAAGGAGGGAGAGTCCATTTTGGGTGGTGACATCCCTGGGCTGGTAGTCTTGGGTTTTATCAGAGAGCAAGCTGAGCAAGTCAGGGGAAGCAAGCCAGTAAGTTACATCCCTCCATGGCCTCTGCTTCAGCTCCTGCTTTCTGACCTGCTTGAGTTCCAGTCCTGACTTCCTTTGGTGATGAACAGCAATGTGGAAGTGTAAGCTCAATAAACCCTTTCCTCCCCAACTTGCATCTTGGTCTAGATGTTTGTGCAGGAATAGAAACCCTAAGACATATAGTCTGATAGATTTTTCACTTTTAGGAATAAGCTATCAGTTTATGCCTTAAGAGTAGTCCTGGATCAATGGTGTTGCACACTATTTTACACAATAAAGAGTAATAGAGCAGGACATTGCCTGATCTCAGTTATCCTCTGATTTTATCCTTTGTGGCATACAAGGCTAGAATGGCCCAGTGTCCTCTCAGGAGATACAATTATCAAGTGGAAGCATCAAATGCTTTGATGACTATCAGAGTAGAAAACAAGTATCTTGGAGGAAGGAAAGAGAAAGAAAAAAATTTTAATTTCATTTTCATTATGTCTGTGTGCGTGTGTGCATGCCCATGCAATACTCAGCATGTGCAGAGGTCACAGGAAAACCCTGTGGCGTAAGTTCTCTTTTTCCAGCTTTACATGGATTTCAGGATTAGAGTAGAAAAACCTCCTGGTCAAGAGAATGCAATCTCTGGCCTATGTGGAGTCCTAGCCTTCCAGTTGGGTGGGCTCAAGCACCTTGGCTAAGGGAACACCTCTAGGAAGGCAGGCTCATCTTAGGCCATGCTAAAGAGATGGGTGAATAATTCATTCTTTTTAAACATCATTGAATATTTTATTTATTTACATTTCAAGTGTTATCCCTTTTCCTGGTTTCCCCTCTGCAAACCCCCTATCCCATCCTCTTACCCTGCTCCCCCACCCACCCACTCCTGCCTCACCGCCCTAGCTAGCATTCTTCTACACTGGGGCATCAAGCCTTCACAGAACCAAGGGCCTCCCCTCCCACTGATGCCAGATAAGGCCCCTTCAGCTCCTTCAGTCCTTCCCCTAACTCCTCAGTTGGGGTCCCTGTGCTCAGTCTGATGGTTGGCTGTGAGCTTCTGCATCTGTATTTGTCAGGCTCTGGCAGAGCCTCTCAGGAGACAACAATATCAGGTTCCTGTCAGCAAGCGCTTACTTCTTGGCATCTGCAATAGTGTCTGGGTTTGGTGTCTGCATGTGGGATGAATCCCCAGGTGGGGCAGTCTCTGGATGGCCTTTCCTTCAGTCTCTGCTCCACTCTTTGTCCCTGAAGTAGAGGGTGGGAGGGACCTGGGAGGAAGAGAAGAGGGGGAGGGGAAAAAGAGGGGAAGAATCAGGTATGGGAGGAGATGGAGGAGATGTACGGAGGGCCAGGAAATTGAACAGAGGTGTGTAGCAATGGAGGATGGGGAACTGGGGGTAGCCACCAGAAAGTCCCAGAGGCCAGGAGAGCAAGAGCCTCCCAGGACTCCACGGGGATGACATTAGCTGAAATACCTCACATATGGGATGGAGAACCTGTCAAGACCATATCCAAAGGTTAGGCATCCCTCCCCCCGACCCCTGGTTGAGGGATGGGGCCACCTACCCATCTCCAAAATTTTAAGCCAGAATTGCTCCTGTCTAAAGGAAATACAGGAACAAAGAGTGGAGCAGAGACTGAATAATTCATTCTTTAATGAGCTCCTGTACTTTTCCTTCCCACCATCCTCTCTCCCTATTGCAGAAGCTTGTGGGTTGCAAGTGTAAGGTCGTTAGTCTGTCCATTTTTCTATATTATTCAAAAAGTCTAACATTTCCCTGTCTTCTATGTTTTCTAAGCACACTTTCCTGAACACTTTGGCCTTTCCTCCCAACATTTTGGACTTCCTTACTTTCTCTCTCCAACCTCCCCCACCCCTGGCTTGTGGGCCATGTGTCTGACCGCCTCGCCAATTTACATGGCATGGCTTTCCCTTCTTGCCTGGCTAATCCTCTGGCCAACAATAGCTGAGGCTTACAGATCGCTTGCCCTATGGTTTTTTTCTTTCAAACTCTAATGAAATTATCCTTGAGCTTCCATTTTAGTTTATTTTAAAATTATTTTACTAACGACACTAAGAACCCTAAAAGGGGGCTCCAATACTTCCTTTACCCCTGGGTCATCTCACTGGCCCCAAATCAATTATCCTTGCCATTTAGTAATGTGACGTTTTCTCATGTGCTTCCTGGCCATTTTATCTTCCTTTCCCCATTCATGTCATTTTCTGCTTTTCCCAAAGGCTATCTTTCCAATGGTTGATGAGGAAAAGTACAGTTGCCCATTAAAGAATGATAGTTATCTGATGGTTATCTTTCTCTGAGTAGCAGAAGCTGGCGGAGGATTTATAATCTCCCTGCCTCTAAGCCCTGGAGTGACTGGCATGGAATTCCCCTTCATGTAAGTATTGCTTCTGGAAAGTCTGATTATCCAGGACCACACTCAGGAAGAATGAAGAAAGGAGCAGGCTATGCTTGGGATATCACATCATAAGGATGATAAAGACGATACTGGCATGTTTCTGTAGGTGATTTAGCAATATGGACAGACTGTCCACCAGGTTGTCCTTGCTGCTTGATACTCTGAACTTTGGCATATGTGGAGTGTTAGTAGAGTTTACTCAGGCTTGGGGCCATGATCTGGGTAAAACTGTTGTATGCATTGCTGAGGCAGAGGCAAATGCGTCTTCAATGTGTGTTCTCTTCAAATCCCATGATAGTCTCTGTGATGGTAGAAACTTTGGAAGAGCACATGGCTAAAGCCAGTCCTTCCCAGTGTTTCTGGCAGCTAAAAATGTTTCTTGTCATCTGGATGTGAGTTAATGTTTATGTAACCACTTCTGGATCGTGTCCTTAAAGGGTATTCTTTTGGTGTTTGTTGTGGGAAATATTTAAAAAAGAACTCACCGACTCTGCGCTCCTGCTTCTCTCAACCTGCCAATTCCCTAGCAGGGCCGGACCACACTTCTGTGCTCCTGCTGCCAGCTACTCTCTCCAGCTAGCCCCCGCAGCTTCTGGCTGAGCTGCTAGTTCTCTCTCCGCCATCGGTGGTCCCATATTCCAGTAACTAAGTAAATCAAAACTCTTAAAGCTTATAATTAATCAATCAGATTTATGTATGGTTAAATTCTCAATTAACAAGATACAATACAATAATTTCAGAGCCAGGTGATAATGATAAAAGCTTTATCCCAATTATTCCAACCTTAAGATATCATAAGGTTGACTAACGCTACACTGATACACATTCACCACCGTCTTCCTTCCTCCCTCTCCCCTGTCTCTGCAACTCTTAGCTCCGCCTCCCTTTCCCCTGTCCAATCACAGGCCTCCCGCTGCCCTAATGTAATTGGACAGGGAAAATCTTGCGACAGGTGTTGGGTTCTATTTTGTTTTAGAGACAGGGTTTTTCATATCCTAGGCTGGCCTTGAACTCACTATGTAAGTGAGAATGACTTTAAACTTCTGGTTCTCCTCTTCTCAGTTGCTGGGGTCACATAGTTGCTGTGTGTTGGGATTATAGATATGCACCACTCTGCTGTGTTTATGACATATGGAGAGCAAACCCAGAACTTTTGCCCGTATTAAGAAGGATTCTACCAGCAGGGCTAGAACTACAGCCCTGGTCTGTTGGTGCTGTTTCAGTTTTATTGTTTGTTTGTTTGTTTTGTTAGCCTTAGGGATTGAACACAGCCTTGCACTGTAAGCAAGCCCCCTACTACTGAATGACTTCCCTGCTCTGAATTCAGTGTTCATTCATTCATTTGCTATGCTAAGATTCAAATCTAGAACCTTGCACATGCCCATAGTACACTGAGCCCCATCCTTAGTCTCTGCACTCAGCTTATTTAGCCTGCCTCTGGCTTTGGCCATTCTTGTGGGCTCTATGACCATTTTCTCACTTTCAAAAGCTAATGGTTCTGGCAGCTTCCAACTCTCTTACAACATTTGCACCTGGGTCCAGATAGAGTTATGTTCCCAATGGCTATCTGTGGGGCTGGTAATACAATCCAGAAATATGGTAGTGGGGGTGGGAGAGTAATAGGACCCTGTGAGATGAACTTGACCAGTAAGAAACATGACAGGTAAATTGCTCTCCTTTCCTGCTCCTGACAACGTGTTCCGAGAGGGCTCACCTACATGGTTTTCATCCGATAGCTTGTTTGGAATATAGAAACAGACTTTACCATGGATCTATTCAATTCAGTCAATTTCAGTGGAAACCTGGGAGACTGAAACACAGTCAAAAGAGCACTGCTCTAAGAAGCAGCTGCTCCTCTCTCCACACAGCACCGGCACCTGCATGCACTGCTTTCAAACCAGTGCAAACCAATAAAGACACACCTTGAATACACAGAAGAAAGGGCCCATTCCAAATGCATAGAGCTAGGAACTGGGGTGTTGTTGTCTGAAACATTGCAAATCAGAAGACTCTCAACAACATCTCTCCACAAATCAAGAATCTATAGACAGATTGTTGAACAAGCAAGACCTCCAAATTATTAATTATACACTGCTATGCTATTCTAAGAAATGGTGCAGGAATATCTTCAGTCAGAAGCAATATGATATTAGACAGGACTTGGATCTGCCCAAGAAATAAGGAGTGCTAGAAATGTCAGGAATGGCAGATACATGCAAAATTCTTTTGAAAATTCTAGTTGCACACAAATGTTGGGTGATAGTCTAAAACAAAAATAGTATGCGTATGGATGAGGGGCTCAAATGTTTCATCGACCTGAAGAACTACTGGTAGTTAATATCTGCTGGAGGAGAGACAATCTTTCTTCTCTAGGGGTATGAACACTGGTAGGTTGTCCATGTTCTCCCGTGGATGGACCATGCCCATGCACGTATGAGAAGCACAACTTGGACTTAATTATATATACGATGTATATATATATATACACACACATACACACATACTGAAAAACAAAGCATTTTAAGTATGTATATATACATACATACACATATATACATATTATATACATGTATATATATACATATTATATATAATGGGTTTATATATGATATATATAATGGGATATACTTTTTTTTTCCAAGACAGAGTTTCTCTGTGTAATGCTGGGTGTCCTAGAACTCTCCTTGTAGACCAAGCTGACCTCAGACTCACAGAGATCCTCTTGCCTCTGCCTCCTGAGTGCTGGGCTTAAAGATGTGCTCTACTATGCCTGGCTGGGTTAATTTTTTTTTAAAGAAAAGGATATGAAGTTGGGGGGAGGTGTTAGAGGGGAACTGAGGGATGGAAAGGAGAAATTGAGAGTAGATATAATCATATTTCATTGTATAAATGTATAAAATTCTCAAAATATAAAATGTGAAGATAGTAATAAAAATCCCATAATAGTCCATATAGCACGTGGAGAGCACGGTGCAGAACAACAATCGCAGCAGTGAGATGGAAGAGTTGGGCTCATGTCAGATACAATTTTGCAAGCTAGTCTGTGATTAGATGAAGACCAAGCAGGTTGATCTAATGGTAGGTCCGAACAGAGAATAAAAACATGCCTCTGAGTCAGAGAGGAAATAAACTAGACACAAATAACAGAAAGGTAGTTGGAAACAAATCTTTAAATCTTTAAAATACCAACTGGTCAAAAAAGAAGCCACAGGGTGTGATGGTTACCTCCATCATCAACGGACTGGGTTGAGAATCACCAAGGAGACAGACCTTTGGGTGTATCCTGAAGGTGTTTCCAGAGAGGCTTAACTGAGGAAGGCAGAACCACCCTAAATGTGGATGCAGCATTCCTTGGGCTCGGGGCCCAGGCTGAAAAAAAGGAGAAAGCAAGCTTGTTTTGCTTCCTAAATGTGAAGGCAAAGTGAGCAGCTGCCTCAAATGCCTGCCACTGCTTTCCCCTCCATGGTGGACTTACCCCTTAACCTATGAGCCAAAAATAAATTCTTCTGGTCTTAAGTGGCTTTCCTCAGGTATTTTGTCACATTGAGGTGAACTGATGAAAACTAGTAAAATCAGAAAATGAAAAATACCTAGAATGAGATTAACATGAAAGGTCCTGCTAACATACAAATCGTGATTGTGAGGGATTGATTACATTGTGAACCTCACCCACTATCTGGGGCCTGTGCTGATTTCCAGAGATTTTTCCTAGTTACTTCTTTGTTGATAGGTGGTTTGTATTTATTTATTTATTTTTGTTGTTGTTGTTTTGCTTTTCAGATAGGGTCTAAGTGGGACCCTTGCTGGCCTGGAACTTACTACATAGATCAGGCTGGCCTCTCACTCGCAGAAACCAGCATGCCTTTGTCTCCTGAATGTTGGGTTTAAAGTTATGAGCTGCAAGTCTGAGCAAGAGAAAAGGCTTTTCGTTTTGTGTTTGTTTTGTGTTTTTAAAGTCAAGAATCCAAAGATGCTCTATTGATATTTTCAAGAAGGAACAAAAGCTCAAGATGCCATGAGAACTGACCTTGGATGTCAACTTGACATACCCAGAAAGAAGGAAATGCAGTCGAAGAATTGTCGCTGTCACGTTGGCCCATGGGCACACCTGTAGGCCATTTTCTTGACTGCTAGTTGATGCAGGAGGGCCCAACCAGTAAGCTGAAGGATTCCTAGGCAAGTAGAGTTGGGTTGTACAAGAAAGGTAGCTGGCCGGCAGTGGTGGCGCACGCCTTTAATCCCAGCACTCGGGAGGCAGAGGCAGGCCGATTTCTGAGTTCGAGGCCAACCTGGTCTACAGAGTGAGTTCCAGGACAGCCAGGGCTACACAGAGAAACCCTGTCTGGAAAAACCAAAAAGAAAAAAAACGATTGTGCAGGCAAGGGACCGAGGGAGAGGGGAGAGGAGGAATCGCTGTGACTCGGAGGCAGAGGGATCAGAATTAAGAGCTGTAGAAGAGAAACCATTCAGCAATGGAGGTGGAAAGGGAATGGGGGCCTAAGGGGGACTGACCAGAAGGTAACAGGGCAGCAAAGATAAAATATAGATTTAGAAGCCAGAGGGGAGTGTTTGCTAGCTATGGAGAGCCCAACCATTAAGCTAGTCAAGGCATATCAAAATTAGCTGTTCTCACAACCCGCCGGGAAGCGAAGCAATTTAACTAATCTACTGCTGCACTACTGCTTCTTCTCCCCCTCTTGCTTCCCCTCCTCTTCCTCTTGCCCCTCCTCCTTCTCCCCCCCCCCAGTACATGTGTACCACAGCACATATGTGAGAGTCAGAGGATAACCGTGGGTGTTGATCCTTAGTTCCACCTAATTTGAAACAGGGTGCCTTTGTGGGTTTGCAGTTCAGGCTAGCTAGCTCATCAACCTCTAGGGATTTTCCTGCCTCCGCCTCCCACCTAGGAGCACTGGAGTTGTGGCTCTAATGCATCTCGATCTCATTGGGTGGGGTCTGAATGCCTACCCTCATGCCTACACAGCAAGCACTTTCTCCTATGAGCCGTTTTCCTAGCCCTGGCTCCTTTTTTATTAAGCATTGCCCTTAGGTTTCCTTCTTGAGTATGTCTCTGGATATTTACTTTTGTTTACCTTCTTTTTAGAAGGAAAGGTTTTTGGTAAAAAAGGTGCTGTAATAGAAACCATACGGTGAGTTGTTCCAACCTGTTTGAGTTTGTCAAAAACAGCCCACAAGAGTGAAAGGAGCCACCTTGTCCGGACTTCAGCATACTTATGTCAAATGTCCTCCCAGGTACCCTGTCCTAGGTGAGGCTGGACCCCATCTCTGTACCTGGGAGAAAGGAGAACGACAAACAGTTAAAGGTGTTAAGAACCCTGCACCTTGATAACTAAGAGAGATTGTTGCAGCTCCACCAAATCATTTCTGCTGGACCTTGGCGAGCCCCTGATTTGATGACATTACTTCTGCTTGCTCTCTCAATTAGGCTACCTGCGTGTTTCTGTTGGGTGTTGCAATGCCTAGTTTGCTGTTTTGCTCTCTGCTGCTTCTGTCTATCTGATACTTTTTTCTTGTTCCGTTTGCTTACTATATACTTAATAGATTCATTCATTTGAAACTGGAAAAAAAAAAAAAAAAAAAAGGCTGTTGCGGGAAATATTTAAAAAGGACCGGCAGGTTTCTGCACATGTGCCAGCGACTCTCGGCCCTGCTGTGGTCTCACTGGTTCTGTCTCTACTCACTAACTCTCCGGAGCTCCCAAGTTCTTCTCGCTGCCACTGTGGTAGAATCAAAACTCTTAAAGCTTATAATTAACCAATCAGATTTATGTATCAATAAATACTCAATATACAAGATGCCAATATAGTAATTTCAGAACCAATTGATAATGATAAAAGCTTTATCCCAATTATTCTAACTTTATGATATCACAACTCCCTGTGGCTGGTTAAAGCCACCCGCTGCCATCTTCCTTTCCACTCTCTCCCCTGAGATGCTCCCAGGCTCTGCAACTCTTAGCTCCACCTCCCTTTTTTCTGTCCAATCACAGGCCTCCCACTGCCCTAATGAAATTGGACAGGGGAAATCCTGCGACAAACGGCTATATAGATCATTCTCTGTACAGAAATGTGTGTGTAGTCCTCCACCTAGGAAAGAATAAATCCCACATGCCCTGCAGGAATGGCCCTCTGTTGTTCGCACGTACTTTGAAAATACATGAATCTGTTTTCAGTCAGGCATCTGGTTGTTTAGAGCATTTTAAAGTCCCCAACACCCTCCCTTCCAACACAGCCAAATAAAAAGCTTATGACACTAGCCAGGCATTTGAATCTAGAACATAAAGACACACAGAGCTAAGAGGACTGGGCTGAGTCATCCTGCTGGCAGCCTCTGAAGTGTGTACCGGCCCAAAGAATTCCCAGTACTGAGCTCCCTGGAGATTCTCTAGCGTGGTTCTTCCTGGGATAAGGTTACTCATTTATTTGATTTTGCATTTCTTTGTATCATTCTAATCGCTTCTTTAAAAAAAACGTTTATTAATTCTTTGAGAATTTCATGCTATGTATTTTTTTTATCATAATCTCTCCCAATTCCTCCAACTCCTTCCAGGTTCTCTCCCAACATCTCAGTCCCCTAATTTCATCCTCTCTCTCTCTCATACACATTTTCTCTTCCCCCAAATCTAATATGCTGCATATACAGATACACAACACACCTACACCTACATCTACACACATATATACATCATATACATATACCCACACACACACACTATGTGTGTTTATGTGTATGTGTGCCCCACTGAAGTATGTTCAACCTACTAGGAGACACACCTGTAAAGAAAATGGACTTTTCCCTAGCTAGAAGCCATCAACTGTCAATAATAGCTCCTCTGGGGGAGGGGCTTTGTGAAGCTGACTTGATCTTGTGTGGACAACCATAGCCACTATGAGTTCAGCTTCACCTCAGTCTGCCCCACTTCTGGCCTTTACAATCTTTCTGTCTACTTTTCTTCAATGTTTCCTGAGCTCCAATGTACTTCTTTGTTGATTAACACTGGAATATTGATTGACATGAAATGCCAGTGGTTATTAACCGCGAGACTACATCTACTCTCTAAAACACTGCCGATAAATAATGAAGAAGTACAAAAAGGTTCTGAGGGATTTTATATCTGATATTGGATATTGTTATAGTCCAGGCAGGAAAGTTACAGATCACCACACATACAAAGGGTAAATTAGAATCCTTTATTAGTGCTGGCTACCAAGAGGCTTTTGCCATGGACACTAGACACTGAAGCTCAGAAGTACATGTTTATAAAGGGAAAAGACTCAAAAACCATAAGATACACTAAGGCTATGGTAACACAGAACTTGTGAGACTAACTAACCAATGTCTGATTTGACTTAAGACCCACCCCATGGGATGAAGCCCATGATACTGCTTGGGTGACAAAGAACCAGACAGAAAATAGCCCAGAGACGGAGGGTAAAACTGAACGCCACTGTTCCCCCCAAAAGTACCATTAAAATGATTCCTAATAATATTCTGTTATACTCAGATTAGTTCCTTATTCAGCCATCATCAGAGAAGCTTCCTTCTGCAGCTGACAGGATGCAGAAACCAACAGCCAGTCACTGCATGGAGAAAGAGTCCTTGGAAATGTGATGTCTCTTCCAACCCTCCCTTCAGAGCTCTGGGAGCCCTTCAAAAAGGGAGACAATGAGTGTAAGAGCAGAGATGGAGTGGAGGACACCAGGAGAACAAAGCCTTCAACTTAGCGGAGCTCATACGAACTCATGGAGAATGGAACAGCAAGCACAAGCCCTGCATGGGTCTGCACAGGTCCTCTGTGTGTCTACTATAGCTTTCACCTTAGTATTTTTATGGGACTCTTGAATGTGTAAACGAGTGAGTCTCTGATTCTTCTGCTTGCTCTTGGGGCTCTTCCTTCTGTTGGATTACCTCATATGATGGTTTTGTTTTATCTTATATTTTGCCACGTTTAGTTGTTATTTCTTAGAACCCTGTTCTCTTCTAATGAGAGACAGAAAGGGAGTGGATCTGGAGGGAGTGGGGGTGGGGAGGACTGGGAGGAGTAGACATCGGAGAAACTGTAATCGGAATGTGTTTGTGTGTGTATACATACATACAAATACCTACATGAACCAAATGGTGGGCTCTCCCACTCTGACATCACTCCTAATTTTAAGGACAACTAAAAGGCATAGAAATGAAGTAAATAAAATAATTGAAGTACAATTAGTATAGTCACTTACAGAGCAAGCTAACAGACCTTTAAGTGATGCTTCAGGATGCACACCTTGGAAAAATTCCAAGGAACAGCATAACTGGAAGAGACTGACACCCTTAGAGATTCTGCAGAGAATATCTATAAGACAGTTCAAGGTGCATTGAAGGAGAAGACACAATCACAAGTATTACCCCACTGCTAAAGAGACGTAATATACTCAGTGACAAGAAGCATGGAGAAAATGGGGAAAATCCCACTCTTATTTCTACTCAGCCTTCAAAACACTATTCAAATTAGTTCTGTAAAATGTTAGATATTGTTTCTTTGAGACAGGGTCTCATTGCGCAGTCCAGGATGGCTTTGAACTCACGGCTCCTCCTGTTCTGTCCCCTGACAGTGGGATTAAAGGCAAGTGCCACAACCTCCCCATTTAAAATGTTAGATTTACCTACAAAGGGGTTGTCCAGCAGAGAAACATTTGAGAAGCATTGAATAAATACACTGGTCTCCTTTGAAGGACTCTTTCTAGTAGGTCCCTTATTCTTTTAAGACAATATATTGTTCTCTGAAGCCCTAAGAGAGGGGAAAGCCTTTATTACCAATCATTTTATGTAATAATCACTGACATTTTGGGGGGTAGGGGGGATGGGTCACTCAGTAAAATGTTACCCCCAAACATATTCATATACACGTTTTGGGAGTTAGTTGGGTGCTGCTATGTATTCAAATATGCTAAATTCTGTAACCCAAGATCAGGTTGCCCCAAGACTAGCAAATTTCCACACACACCAGCCTTCGTTATGTAATCCTTGCTCCCCTATTTAAAGTTAATTGGTTAATAAAAGGCCAGAGCCTGTGATTGGGCAGTAGAGAGAGCAAGGCGGGACTTGAGGAACAAGTAATGGGGGAGGAGGAGAAAGGACACAGAGAAGGAGGCTGCCAGAGAGGAGATGGACCATGAACTTGTGGCCAGTGGAAGTGGACCCTGATGACAGGCTGATGGAACTAAAATAACCTAGGAAAGACTCAGACAGCAAGTAACCAGGGACTTGTGGCTGGGATGTAAGTTAGACTAGATCAGAACCTGTCCAACCTAGACTTACAGCTTGTCTTTTATACAGGTTAGCTAGAATAAATAATCTTGCATACATATGTACCCTAACCCCCAAAATAACACTTTTTATCAGGAAGTGTTTTGTAGATTCTGTGAAACACACTTGGAAGTTATACTCAGAAAAAAGGTGGATGTTCTGCTTTCAATAGAAAAAGCTTCAGAACGCAATGAAAATCTACATAACATATGCAAGAGAGGGCTTTTGGAACACCCAGTAGCCAAAGGTGAGCACCGTGCAGAGTTAAACTAGATTTTCATTGAGTCGTGAAGATTTTCCTATTGAAGCAGCAGAGACGTGTACACCTGGTGTTTAAAAGAAAAAGCGAGCCTATTGGGGGCCTTCCACAGGGGTGAAAGAAGACAGCCGTACATAGGCGAGCCTACTGGGGGCCTTCCACAGGGGTGAAAGAAGACAGTCATCCATAGGCTAGCTGTCTGGGCATCCCTTAGACCCGTCAAGAAAATACACAAAATTAACAATTAGAATGTATTACTTAAAATAAAATGGAATATGTTAGAAAGAGAAAATGGTGATTAAAAATCACTAAATTCCTACTCCATGGTCATTAAAAATAGGTATGTCCAATTAATTCAGTTTCTCGGGGAGGCAAAGGTCAGAAGTGGTTTGGGGGAACTATAGCATTGACTCATTATGTTTCTCTCATCTACTTATCTTTAAAACTCCATTACCAGCCAGGAAATATAAGGCATGGTACCCAATTCACCACCTTTAGTAGTTGGTACTTAGGACAAAATACACACTCTTGTTTGCTCACTGTTTTATTGTTGTGAAGGGGCACTATGACCAAGGCACCTCTTATAAAAGAAAGCATTTAATTGGGGACTTGCTTATAGTTTCAGAGGCTTACTCTATTATCATGGCAGAGAGCATGCAAGCAGGAAGACATGGTGATAGAGAATTGGTTGAGAGCTACATTCTGAGTGAGACACTGGGCCTGATGTGAGCTTTTTAAACCTCAAAGCCCAGCCCTGTGATACACCTTCTCCCACAAGGCCACACACCCTAACCTTTCTAATCCTTTCAAACAGTTCCACTACCCAGTAACTGAAGTATTCGAATATATGAGCCTATGAGTGCCCTTCTTCTTCTTCTTCTTCTTCTTCTTCTTCTTCTTCTTCTTCTTCTTCTTCTTCTTCTTCTTCTTCTTCTTTTTTGAAAGCAAACCAGGACAATCCTTTATTGGGATCTGAGAGCAGCACGGCACAATGACCAACAACAGACGGAGACAGCCTACACAGCATCCTCCCCGACACAGGCTTTCTACTAGCAAAAATAGACTGGAAAATGAACTCCTTGGGGGCAGTTTCCCATCCTCCCAGATGGGGGAAACTGATTAAGTTCCCTGAAGACAACTATGAGTCACTAGAGATACAGCCCCTTAGGGGTACCTTCTTGTTTGTTTGTTTGTTTGTTTTATAAAAAACATTCTCTTTAGATTTTTTGAAGTCTTCCTTTGTTACTTTCATTCTGCGTTCCCTGCACGGTCATCAAGCCAGCTTCTGTATAGATTGCCTTGATGTCAGCCCCAGAGAGGTCATCCTTTGCCATGATCAAGTCGTCCAGGGTTACATCATCAGCCAGTGTCATCCTGCTTGTGTGAACCTGGAAGATACGCTTCTTGGTCTTTTCATTAGACAGGGGGAACTCGATCTTTCTGTCAATGCAGCCTGGTCTGATAAGTGCTGGATCCAAAGTTTCTATTTGGTTTGTGGCCATGATAAATATGAGGACCATTCTTGTCCAAGTCATCACAGCTCTTTAATATGGCCGTTAAGATCCCATGGTATCTGGTTTCCACTCTGTACGTCTTGTGAAATCCATTCTGCTTCCCTTGTCCTATATGATAGGCACACATCTCTCTTCTCCTTCAGACAAGAGTAACCAGAATAACATGTCACCATGGCCTCAGTTAAACCTTCTCTGGCTCCTCAGAGAAGCTCTGAAAAATCTTGCCCTCCCTTGTGAATCTGGTTTCTTCCTTCATAGCAGTTGCAGTCTTCTGTTGGTCCTGTCAAGCTATGTAATGATTTCCTTTCTCTGAAGACAGAACCTCTCCCAAATTCAAGAGTCACATCTATTCTTTCTGTCCTTTTATAATGTAAAATACAGCTCTTGATTGGTGCCCCCACACAAGAAAGACTATCAATGATGCTTCCTGAGTAAACCTGAAATCTATTTATATATAGTCTGTATTCTATGGACAAGAAATTATATTCACTAATGTTGTAAGCACAGTAATGAAAGGTGTATAAAGTGCGAAGAATCTGAAGGGAAAGATGACTTTGGCCATGTGAGACAGTTTTAGGACATTGCTTCTGGAGATATCTCAAGAGGGTTGAATGGGGGATTGGGTGGGATAATAGTATCATGTGGTATGATAGTTAACATTATTAACTTGACAGGACCTAGAATTATTTATCCTCTGGGCCTGGCTATGATGGAGTATCTGGACTGGGTTAAGAAGGCCCACTCTAAATGTGAGTGGCACCATTCTATGGGCGGGGGATATGAGACTTAATGAAAAGGAAAGGGCAAGCTGGGCATAGCGTTCATCTCTCTCTGCTTCCTGATTGCGGATGAAGCTCCTGATCCCCTGGCTCCTTATCAGGGTAGAATGTCCATCTGAACCATGAATTGAAAGGAAATCCCTCTTTCCTTAGGTTACTTATTTACTTTTGGTATTTTGTAATAGTAACAAGAAAAGCAACCAATACAAGAGGCAGGAGCACAGCAGGTTAGAAAATGGTCCTGTGCAAAGGAGAGGAAGCTGGGGGGTAAATCTGAAGGTCTGAGCCTGGAGGTGACCATAGAGTCAGATCTGTGACCCCCTCTCAGTATTTTCACCCAAGACTCACCTAAAGACAAGGAAAAATACACACATGAAGAATTATGAAGGATGATGTTCTGTCTTGGGACATTCTGTTTTAAGAAGTTTCTTTTAAACATATATTCTATATTATATTTCCTGGCGGGGTACCTGTGGTCTATAAATGTGAATGTATTTGTGGTTAAACACACTTGTAATTAAATCCAAATAACTTGGAAGATTGGATTTTGAAGAGAAAAAGAATCAAGGGTTTGTTACTCTGTAATTTTGTAACATTAATGCTAACATTCAAGACAAAAACCAATAGCAGCTCAGCATTCCTTTTCCAAGTCTTATTATGTTGCTATCTTTTCAGCTATTACTGTAACATATTTCTTAAGTAAATGCTTATTTTTACTTAATTTGCACTATTAAGCTGAAAATCAATGCTTTAACTACACTATGAAAAGACTATTAGCCAAGTTATATTTACTCGGGTGTTGAAATAAGCATTAATACTGAAAGACCTCCAAGCTGGGGAGACCCTCGCTCAAGTCTTGGGATGGCGCGACCCACCCAAGAACTCACGAAAGACCGTCCTTGCTGCAATCACATGAGGTTTATTCAGGGGGAACCAGTGCACTGGGGTGGAGCTCATAACCCCACACAGGGGCAGAGGAGTCCGACCCCAAGCAGCTGAAGTCAGGGGTATTTAAAGGAAAAAACCACAAAGCAAGGGTGGGGAACGGAAAGAATTTGTGTTATGGGGAAGTACAGAATGTTCTAAGTTAGTCACAAGGCAGTTGCACATTTTTGTGGTTAGCTAGTTCCTGAAGCATTGTGCCTCTGGCCCTGGGGCCAGGCCAAGGTCACCCGTTTCTTAGGGAAAAGAATGCAGCTGGGTGGGGTTTGGCAATTTCAGTCCTATTTCTGTTTCTGGCTCCAAGTTTGCTAGGGGT
>CM052707.1:86030024-86078949 GCA_028551405.1 Uromys caudimaculatus | reverse complement strand
CAGTCTCTTTTTATGAGTCAATTTTAGTAATAACCAATAATAAGTATTTATTTGTGCCACGTGAAGGATGGCACAAAGAATGTTTACCTTTTTAATTTTCTTGAATCTAGTTCTTTAGGGGGTCTCCCTCTATCAAATCTGATTCATATAACTCTGGGAGATGTGTAGAATCTAATCACCTTTTTATTAAAACCACAAAGACAAAGGTTTTCTCTCAAATCAGCATGTCCTTTAACCATTAACTCGGAAAACTTTTAGCTTGACCTCTCTCCCAGAAGAAGAAGAATAAAAGAATCACAAAACTTAGAATCATACCCATTTTGATAATTAAAACAATTTAAAACAAATGAAGTAAACTACACATATACTGCATGGACCTATTTCTAGGCATTTTCTAATTTGTCATGCCAGCATATTAACCCAAAATTCCCATGGAGCCCACGTTCAAATCATATGAGATATCTTGTAGGATTTCATTATGCCAATCTTTAAAATTCTGTCCTATGATTATTTGCTTGTAGGAAGCCTGCAGCTTTTACTGTCTGGCATTTTGCCTCTAGGCAATCATCTTGTCTTTGTTCACAGCAGGGGACCACAGAGTCATGCTTGAGCCCCCATGACTCTTCCTCCTGCTGAGCAACAACCGGTCCCCACCTTTTTTTTTTTTTCCCTAACTTTTTCCATGTTTAACTGGATGAATCTGTCTGATGTCCAAAACAAACAAACAAACAAACAAAGAAACAAAAAACCCGTCGTTATTCAGTTTCAATCTTAAGAGCACAGAACACAAAACATAACAGAAGACAACAGTTCACCCCAGCTTGCCCCTGCCACAGGTGGTGGGTGTAACCAAAGAGTTTGTCCCTTCCACAGACTCAGAAACCAGGTGGCCCTGCCGCATCGGCAGAAGCCAGATACTCAGGCAAACTGAGGGTCCAAGGCATCCCTCGGTCCCTCAGTGGCCACGGCGTTCAGGTATGTCTACCCACTGTGAACACCACTAGACAGTGGCACCGAAGTGCCCAGAGGCTTGCAAGCAAAACCATAAGTAGGCGCCACAAAAGAGGAGGAGGACAGAAAACAGACAAAGAGGGAGACAAACAATACCCGCCTGAGCGTAAAGTCAAACTTAGGGAGGAGAGTAGATATCGTCTATTCCATCATCAAAGTCGCAAGCAAGACAAAACAGATACTGAAAATACACAAAGACTGACAAGTGCCCACTTCCACTGAGGCAGGCGAGCCCAATTCAGAAAACTAGATGGCTGGGAGGACCGCATCCTCTCAGGCACCCCAACGGGAATCTCCCAGGCGTCCCTGGGGTCCCTCCAGACCTCCTGGGACATCTCCCAGGGCGACAGTCGGTGATCCCCTAGCACGTCTGCCGATCACGCCCTCGGCCTCTACCCGAGACCAAGAGATCATCATCTCCTCAGGAAGATGCGAGTGACTGCATAAACCAAAGGTACAGAATCAGACTTCAGCCACCACAAATGGACAAAAACAAACAGATACTGAAAACACACAGACAAAGACTGACAAGGGCCCGTTTCCACCGAGACAAGTAAAACCAATTCAGAAAACCAGACGGCCGGGAGGACCACGTCCTCCCCGGCACCCAGACAGGAATCTCCCAGGCATCCCTGGGGTCCCTCCAGACCTCCTGGGATGTCTCCCAGGGCAACAGTCGGTGATCCCCTAGCCCATTGGCCGATCACGCCCCCAGCCTCTACCCGAGACTGGGAGATCATCATCTCCTCACGAAGATGCGAGTGACTGCAAACCAGACTGCACGAGCAAACCGAAAATACAGATTCAGACTTCAGCCGGCACAGACGAACAAGAACACAAACAGAATCTCACCTCCAAGTAGGTTTTCGGAGACGAGGGTGGTCGCAAATTCAGGATGAGCCCCCAAATGAAAGACCTCCGAGCTGGGGAGACCCTCGCTCAAGTCTCGGGATGGCACGACCCCCCCAAGAACTCACGAAAGACTGTCCTTGCTGCAATCACATGAGGTCTATTCAGGGGGGACCAGTGCACTGGGGTGGAGCTCATAACCCACACAGGGGCAGAGGAGTCCGACCCCGAGCAGCTGAAGTCAGGGGTATTTAAAGGAAAAAACCACAAAGCAAGGGTTAGGAATGGAAAGAATTTGCGTTATGGGGAAGTACAGAATGTTCTAAGTTAGTCACAAGGCAGTTGCAAATTTTTGTGGTTAGCTAGTTCCTGAAGCATTGTGCCTCTGGCCCTGGGGCCAGGCCAAGGTCACCCGTTTCTTAGGGAAAAGAATGCAGCTGGGTGGGGTTTGGCAATTTCAGTCCTATTTCTGTTTCTGGCTCCAAGTTTGCTAGGGGTCTAACTTTCCTCATAAGGGGGTCAGGTCTTTCAATACCAATCTCCCTTTCTACCCTCTTTCTCCCTTATTTCTCTTTTTCCATTTTCCTCACCTTTCCTTCCTTCATTTCTTCCAAGCTATATTGTGAACTTGAAACTCTAATAGGTGGACATAGTTTAAATGTATAATCCTCCACTCCGGCATATATAATCAGTCCTGTTCAGAATAAGTTCAGTGTGCCACAAATGATTTATGATCCCACATGTCTGCAAGAAGCAGCTAACACATTTAAACAATTGTGTGTGTATATGCATGCACACACATGAATATATGCATGTGTAAATGTGGGCATATGCTTGCCACGGCACCTGTGTGTAGAGGTCAGATCTCACCTTGTACCTTGTTGAGACAAGTCTTTC
The DNA here is from genome assembly GCA_028551405.1 of Uromys caudimaculatus. Classification (NCBI taxonomy): domain Eukaryota; kingdom Metazoa; phylum Chordata; class Mammalia; order Rodentia; family Muridae; genus Uromys; species Uromys caudimaculatus. The sequence goes on along the minus strand of CM052707.1, from coordinate 86,076,192 downwards.
TTGTTTTTCCCTTACTCTGTGCTCCAGGCTCCCTGGTCTGAGATGTTATCAGTCAGTTCTACCGTCTCTGCCTCCCATTTCACAGTATGAACTCAGGGATTACAGATGCAAGTCATTGTATCTGTCCTTTTCACATGAGTTCTGTTGCGTGACTTTCTCGGAGCCTGTTTGAGGTTTAATTAAGACACAGAAGCATCTATAGAGTTTAAGCTATTGGCCTTTTTCGGGGAGCAGTCTCAGCTAGCTACTAACTTATCCTGACTTCTCTGCCATGCCATCTCTCTACGTGGTTCTCGCTGCCTGCTTCTAGCTCCTTCCATTTCCTTTCTGCCTCCTTCCTCATCTTTCTGAGTCTGTCAACATCTATCTATGCCCGCCCAGAAGTCCTGCTCCAGTTCATCCTGCCCAGCTCTGCCAATCAGCTTTTTATTATACAAAAAAAAAAAAAAAAAAAAGAATCCATATTTCAATCTGAACCATTCAGCAGTAAGACCACTCCCGATCCATCTCTTTGGGTTGCTCTTCACAGCAGCACCTTGCTTTTTAATATGATAATCTCAGAGAATCATCTTTTGGACGGGGAAGAAAGGACAAGGATTTAAATTTAGAAAGCTGGTGATGGTCCATAGAAATGACAATAGAAATACCAAAATCCTGCAAGCACTGAGCTCTCTGCGGGGCACAGCAATTAACAATTGAAAACACGGGGACACAGCTTTAGCAAATGCTTTCTTTTACTTGCTGAGCAATCTCACTGGCCCACATTTCATTTTAGTTTTATATTTATAAATGTTTTGCTTGAAGGTATGTCTGTGTACCATGAAAATGCTTGATGTCTAGAGAGGGTGTTAGATCACCTGGAGTTATGGATAGTTGTGAGCCATCTTGTGGGTACTGAGAACAGGTCCTTTGCAAGAGCAGCAAGTATTCTAAACTACAGAGCCAGTTCTCCAGTCCTCCATGAATTTTTACTTGGCCCCAGTTTGCTGTAGTAAACTCAACTCCTCCTCCTCCTCTTCCTCCTCCTCCTCTTCCTTCTCCTCCTGGGCCCTGGTCATTTATTTATCCAAGGGCACTGTTTCATTGTTCATAGTTCTTAGTTCATTGTTTCTTCCCATTCTGGCTGAGAATAAAATAGGAATGTTTTCTGTCAATTCTTCAGTAGGTCCACAGACCTTCCTGTCATTTCCTTCCCCTGGAATTCCTTAAGGCCCCAGCAGGCAGACCTTTAATCAGTAACTGTAGTTAAAGCCAATAATTAAAGAACACATGTGTTAATTAACATATCCATTACAATTCTTTTAGGTTGTAGCCAATAAAACACAGGAATAAACAAATTTGCAGTCCTATGCACGGATCTGCAAAGTTAAAGAATGCAGCAGTCCTCTCCTCTCATTGGCATTTGTTAGGCCTGTGTCACCTTGGCCTGCTTCCTCACCTATTTGGGGAAATGTTTTATATTTCTTGCTTCTGTGGATGGTAGAATTTGCTAGGCCAGGCAGGCCTCCCTCAGGAAGAACAGAAGGTGAGAACATCCCACTGACACCCAGCTAAAACTCCTGTGGAGTTTCTCTAAGCTCTTCACTTGAAAGCATACCAGGAAATCCTGTATACTTTTTCAAATTGTTCAGTGAGGTGAGGATCATTTTGTTTGGTTTGCCGTTATGTTTCTGTGGTGCTGGGACTGGAACATAGAGTCTTGCCCATGCAAGGTAATCATTCTACCTCCCAGCTATATCCCTATGCCCCAGGGCTTGCTAGACCTATATGGATGTAGATTAGAATTTTCCTGTTGCCCCAGAATTTAGAATCCCTCTCTGGTCATAACAACAACATAGAAGAACTAGCCCATGATGGTATGTACTCATTTATAAATGGATATTAGCTGTAAAGTAAAAGACAATCATGCTTTAGTTCATAGACCCAGAGGAGCTAAGTAACAAGAAAGGCTTAAGGGTGGGGAGGGGCACAAACATCTCCCTGAGAAGGGGAAATAGAATAGATTTTGCAGGTGGACTGGGGCTGGTTGGGGTTGGGAACAGGAGGGTTCAAGTGTGTGGGGGAGGAGGGTGAAAATACTGGGAGAAATGAGTGGAATTGGGGGACTTTCGGGGATGAGGTGGAAAGCTGGTGCAATGGAAACTCCATGGAATCTACAAGAGTAACCCTAACAAAGACCCCTAGTAATGGGGAACATGAGGCCTGAACCAGCCATTTTATGTAACCAGACAAGGTCTCAAGTGGAGAGATTGGGACACCAACCCAGCCACAAAACCTTTGACCTACAGTTTGTCCTGCCTGCAGAGTGTGCTGTGGAGCCTAACAAAATTGTCATCAAAGAGACCAGAGCGACTTCATCCAACAACTGATGTGAGCAGATGCAGAGAACCACAGCCAAACCTTAATCGGAGCTTGAAGAGTGCTTCAGAGGAGGGGGAGGAAGGTTGGAGGAACCAGAGGGTCAGAGACTGCATGAGGACATGGCCTACAGAATCAGATGACTCAGACACATGGGAATTTGCAAAGATCAGGGAGTATGTAGGGATCTGACGTAGGTCCGCTGCATATATGTTATAGCTAAATAGCTTGGTGTTCTTGTGGAACTCCTAACATTAGGAGTAGGGCTGTCTCTGATTCTTTTGCCTACTTGTGGGACCCTTTTCCTCCTACTGGGTTGCTTTGTCCAGCTTTGATGGTATCTGCTGGGTCTTATTGTATCTTATTATGCCATGTTTCCTGGGAGATCTTCTTTTCTCTGTAAGGAGTGAGGAGTCAGCTCGGGAACTTTGAGATATTCCACCAGGGTCCCCTCCCCCCTCCGAGCACATGGGCACCCTTCCTCTCCTGGAAGAAACAAGTTAGAGAACACATAGGCTGGAAGGGAGGGGCTGATTAAGTCCCTGCTACCTCATTCCCTAAAGACCAATCAGTTTAAAAGTCACACTGTTCTGCCAATCACATTGTGCCTAATGGTGGCTGCTCTAAAATCCTATATAAGGTCCCTGAATGGGCTCCATGAGGTCACCTTCCCATCTTGGTATGTAGATAGACCCCAGCATGCTGAATCAATAAATTTCTCTTGCATTTTGCATGACTCCATGTGTTCACTTGGAAGGTTTTCGGTAAGTTAAGGCTCGCCCAGAGTCTTATAGGAGGCAGAGGTGGGGTGAATCTGAGGGAGAAGAGAGGCAAGGATGGGGGAAGTCCAAAGGTGGGGAGAGGGGAAGGAGAAGAAACTGCGGCTGGGATGTAATATATGAGAGAAGAAAGAAAGAAGGGAAAAGAAAGAAAGAAAGAAATAAAAGAAGAAAGGAAGGAAGGAAGAAAATAAAGAAGGAAGGATGGAAGGAAGGAAAGAAGGGAGCGAGCAAGCCAGCAGGCTGAACAAGCCATGGTAAGGAAGCCAGGAAGAAGCACCTCTCCATGGCCTCTGTGTCATCTTCTACCTTCAGGTTTGAGTTCCTGTCCCGGACTTCCTTTGGTGATAAACTATGTTGTGGAAATGTGAGACAAATAAATGCCCCTCCCCAAAAGAATTAGGCCATGTTTCAAAGAGGGTCTTCTAACAGAGGCCTTGTTATAACAAAAGAGGGGCTCTCAACCTATGCCAGGTCTCAGTGGCTTTCAACCTTCCAAATGCTCCGACCCCTTAATACTCTTCGTGTTGTGGTGACCCCCAACCACAAAATTATTTTTGTTGATACTTCATAACTGTAATTTTGCTATTATTATGAATCATAATATAAATACCTGATATGCAGACTGTCTTAGGCCATCTCTGTGAAAGAATTGTTTGACCCTCAAAGGGGTTGTGACCCATAAGTTGGAACCACTGTCTTCATTCAACACAACTTTTCTTACCAGATGTTGGTTGGTTTTATGTCAACTTGACCCAAGCTAGAGTCATTAGGGAAGAGAGACTCTCAGTGGAAAAACTGCCTCCATAAGATTGACCTGTAGTCTACTGGGCATTTTCTTGATTAGTGGTTGATGTGAGAAGGTCTGTACCACTGTGTGCAACCTTTTAAAGTCCAGGAGATCCTTTTCAAGTTCTTTCCCAAACTCCCTTGCCTCCTGCAGGTGGGATGCCTTCTGGGCTGCATTTGAGTTACTGCAGGAGGCAAGGAAGTTTGGGGAAGAAGTGGAGAAGAATCCTCTGGACTTTAAAGGCTCTAGAGAAACTTGAAGAACAGGTTAGAACGTTTGCTGCAGGGCTGGGACAAAGTCATGAGGGCTGGTTAAGCCACCACTGGGCAGAACAGGCACAATGTTTTCTGTGGATCAAGAATATCGTAGAGACTGCCCAATAACTGGAATAAATGCAAGCAGGTTCCCTTTCCTCTTTATTGAGCCCTGCCTACCAGCTGCAGTAGGGGAACAGGGAGGGGAGGACAGATAATCTGAGTTGGATGAGAAATTAAAGTTTAATTGGGACAGAACAGAAATGTTCCACAATTGAAGGTGAGGTTCTTCTCACATTGAGAGTGATGCCACAGTGGAAGGATTGGTCTGAAACACTGTCTGGGAGCTTACAAAGGGAGTGCTTGTTACAAAATAGGTATACAGAGGAAAAATAGCATACTGTCAGCACAGATCCAGCATGTTTAACAAACCAGTTATAGTTTACTTTAAAACTAAGCTGTTGTACCAACCCTAGTCTGTACTTGCCCTCCCCCACATTTGTAAAGTCGGAACCTGAATCTAATGAAGCCTCACAAACCACCCACCCACCATGTTATAGGAATATATGCAGACAGAAGAGCGTGTTAATGGTCCCAAGCGGATGCTGTCAGACCAGTCCGGACTGTGAGACATTCTACAGAGACACAACCCTACTTCTTCCAAAAGTACAAGGTTTATTATGAAGTTGATTCATGCTGATACATTTAAAAACAAAAGAGAGAGAGTAAACAAATGAAAAGTGCTGTTACTGCTCTCATTGCTGTGATGAAGTCTCTGACAAAACCAATTTATTTGGCTCATGGTTTGAGAAGGGATATGGTTTATCATAATGGGGAAGGGGCAGCAAAGCTGGAGGCAGCGAGTCACGTGGTTGCGCGTAGGCAAGATACAAATACATAAAGCACAGACTGGAAGTAGGGGGCGGGGCCAGGCTCTAAACCCTCATGGGCCACCCTGCTGTGATTCATGTATTCCAACATGGCTTCAGTCCCAAACTTCTATAATCTCCCACAACAGCGCCACCTTCTGGGAATCAAAGTGTTCATGTGCATGGGTCTATGGGGAACATTCTACATTCAAGTCACAACTGGTAAACTGAGAGACTTATATGAACTCTTTTTGGGGACATGTATACCACGTGTTTGTTTTTATTTGGAGAACTCTAAAATCATACACTTGCAATAATAAAGGGAAATTGAAAATCAAGCACATGCCTGTAATCCCAGCATTCAAGAGGCAAGCCTGGGCTACATAGTGAGATCCTGTCTCAAACAATTAAATAAAATTTATAAATAAGGAAAGAAAAGTGTAATTTGAATATGAAGTATATTGAGAAATTGTTTGTTTTAAGGGTATGGTATTATTAGCTTGTTATCCTTAAATTTCTATGCATTAGAGAAACATACTGAATTTTTATTTATAAGAAATTAAATATATTTGGATTTAAAAACCAACAACAAACAACTCCAGGACAGAAAAAGTATAAATTTCAGGGATGAATTCGTGAAAAGAGAATAGCAAAGTGAAAACAATTACTGAAGCAAGGTTGCAGGTATATGAGTTTTCATTTTATATTTTTCTATTTTTACATGTAAAAATGTCCACAATAAAAGGCTGAGGGTGAAAATTGAACAAGCTGTTCAGATATTGTACATCTTTGTTTACTTTTTAAGAAATTTGAGTATGACATAATGTGATCATGCCAAACTTACTCAGAATGCTGTCTCCATCATTTGCCATTCATAGAACCTTAGGAAGCCCACTAAATTCTATATCTGCTAATGAGATAGTAATAAGAATGGCTTCTACTGTTACATGAAGGAATTCACAAGGTGATAGGCGGAGACTGTCAGCAAGCAGTCACTTCCATTGGCCTGCTCCCAGGGACCTGGCTGCTGTTTATGTCATCCCCTGCCTCTGCCAGGTGCACCAGGTATGTGCTGTGCATAAAAGGGCCTCCAGCCACCCCAGATCTTTTGCTCTGCCCCTCTCTACCCTCTCTGCCTTCCTGCTCATTCCCTCTCTCTGCCTGTTTGTCTGCCTGTCTCTATTTCTCCATCATGTCCCCTCCTGAGACAGTCTTTCACTCTCTCCTTTGCCAACAAACCCTCTTACACTAGTTCTGTTGCATGGTGTAATTTCTCAGGGGTACAGCTTGGCACAGCCCCTTGCTTGCATTTTATGCTTTCAGAGACACTCAGTAAGGAATGGGGCAGGTGCCAAATAAGTGAGACAGCCTATTTGAATTCAACTTTCTTTTCTGGCTGTTTCCGTTTCAAGTCATTAAGTTTTGTGTTAGGCTGTCTTATGTTAAGTTTGAAATCTATAATTCAGAAGTGAAAATATACTGTATTAAGAATATCGCAACCTTGTCTAGCCCATATTTTATACCTATTCCTCACACTTGCATGCATTTATCTTTTATCTCTTCATAGTCCTGAAGTTTTCCTTTTCTTGGAAAAGCAAATATACCAGATTTTTCTATGAACATATCTCAATAATATATAATTCAGAAAATAAAAATCTCAAATGCTTGTATGCCCTCTCACTCTTTGAAAATAACTGATATCAATTTAACATGTCATTAAAAAAATGTTTCAATAGCCAATGTTCAATGTATCTTCTGTTACCTACTATTCTCAGTCTTAATTCTGTTTTGGTCAACTCCTCTATTACTCTTTTTTTCTTTTCCTACAGGTCTTGCTGTATAGCCCAGTGTGGTGGATTGCATGAGCTATCCCCCATAGTATTTGAATTCTTGGTCTGTAGGGCAGCGGTCTGTGGCAGGCAATCTGACACCCGGTCGAGCACAGGCTAAAAATTCTGGGAGACCCCGTGAAATATTCACGAGCTGTGAAATTTTCACGAGGGATCAGATTATGTTTTTGGCTACCGCTCTGTAAAACAGCTACAGCTTTCACAACCACTGTATAGAGAGAGGCCTGGTGTGTGAGATTTGTCACGTAGAAAGCAACCCTGAGTCCCGGGCAAGCAAATGAGGCACTACAAAGTCCCCAAACCAAGTCAATGGAAGGTATCGGTTACCAAACCCCTGACCCCTCCCAAACAGTGTATCAGAGCATCCCGACCTGGGTAGCTCGCTCTCTCACTCTCTCTCTCTCTCTCTCTCTCCTCCACCTGCCCGTCCGCCCGCTAAGTCCCGGCTTCCGTGAGCGCCCGCTGCCCACCATCCAGAAGGAATAAAGGTGCAAAACTACCACGGCATCTGAGAGATTTGTCCCTAGAGCTGTAACACGTTTGGCCCGAGAAGAGATCCACTCTCCAGGCCGATCAGTGGGGCACGCTGACAGCGGCTGCGGGTACCACGGAGAATGCTCGGCAGAGCGGCCGAGGCCAGCCCCATCTCCAGCCACCCGGGACCTGACCAGACACGGGGCAGGCATGCACCGACAGGCGGGTCTCCCCCGGGACCGCGCTGCAGCCAGCGGCTTGCACTCCCATCCCACTCACACTCCCTCCCCCTGCAGCGGCCCAACATTGGTCTCTAGTTGGTGGTGCTGTTTGGGTGGTTTTAGAGTCTTGCTGGAGGAAATATGTCACTGGGAGTAGGCTTTGAAGTCTTAAAAGACTATGGCCATCCCTACTTTGCTCTCTTGGCGTCTTCCTCGTGATTCAAGATGTGCGCGCTCAGCTTCCAGTTCCCGACATAATAGATGCCTGCGGCCACCTGCACTCCTCCATGATGGTAGTAGACTACTATCCCTACAGAATGGTAAGCGCAAGCAATGCCTTCTTTCTATAAGTTTTCTTGGTCAAAAGTTGCTGGGAACCAACAGGGTTAGGATTTTTCTTATTAACCTAGGTAATGCCATTTTGTATTAGAGTTAGGTTTGAAGTGATTGTAGGCCTAGTTTCTGCCTCTGAAGAGTAGTAACTCAAAGCTTCCCAGAGACCAGGTATCCCTACTGTGATTGAGCAGTTAAGCAGTAAAGATATTTGACCAGGTGTCCCCATTGTGATTGAGCATTTAAGCAGTAAAGATAGTTGCCATGACAATGTATCCCATTTTGTGCTAGGAATTGTGCTTACAGAAGATTGTATAGCTTCGAGGAATTTCCCCCCACCCCTGCTGCCTCCCTGCTCTTCATTATATAAACTATGTATAGAACAAAGGTCATTCAGAGCTTGATCAGACTAGGGACTTGCTCTCATTTCTTGTGTCTCTTGTCCTTCATTTGTCAGTTCCCTCCTTAGGTCCATGTTGATGACCCCATGGGCCGGGGCAAAAAGTAATATACTCAGGTTTGTCTCAAATACACTCTTTTTCTCTCCTACAGTTTAAGCTTAATGTATTTATTTACTTATTTGAGACAGGATTTTTCTATAGCCTCCTGGAAATCACTATGTGGACCAGGCTGGCCTACAACCTATGGAGATCTGCCTGCCTCTGCCTCTTAAGTGCTGAGATTAAAGGTACTCATTACCATGCATGCTCCCTTCTTTTTGTTTTTTGCTTTTGTTTGTTTTCTTTTTGAGTCATGGTCTCATGTAACCCAGGCTGCCGTTAATTCTTTAGGTAGCAGAGAAAGACCTTGAACTCTAGGTCCTTCTTCCTCCACCTCCCAAGGACTGACATTACAGGATTGAGTCACCATGCTGGACTAATTTCACATATTTTAATTGCAAACTCAAAACACAAACAGCAGCCCAAAAGATAATGCTAAAAATGTGCATGCATATAGAAGCCCCAAGTTATAGTGGATGGATAGGATTTACCATATTGAGACCACTGATTTTTTCTTATGTTGGGTGCCTGTTTTGCTCTCTCTCCAAGAATGGAGTGGGCAGGCAGTAAAAAACAAAACAAAACAATAGAATCAGAGGTGAGGAGAACACAACATCTGTCCCAACACCAGTAGTAACTGGGACCAGTGGAATCCAGAGATGCAGGAACCTTGCCTGACCAGTAGCACAGGTTCCTTCCGACTCTGTAGCCAGTCCCACAACACCCAGAGGAAGTTCCACTCCCAGGAGCTCTAACACACTCAGAATCCCAGGATCCCAGGAGCTTGCTCATGCCAGGATCTCAGGGTCCCAGAGGCAGCTTGACTCCCAGGAGCTCTGACACACACAGGATCTCAGGATCCCAGGATCCCAGAATCACAGCATCACAGAGACAGCTGGACTCTGAGAAGTTCTGACACAACCAGGATCACAGGAAGGACAGGCTCCAGTCAGATATAGCGAGGGCAGGTAGCACTAGAGATAACCAGATGGCAGGAGGCAAGTGTAAGAACATAAGCAACAGAAACCAAGTTTACTTGGCATCATCAGAACCCAATTCTCCCACCACAGCAAGTCCTGGATACACCATCACACCAGAAAAGCAAGATTTGGATCTAAAATCACTTCTCATGATGATGATAGAGGACTTTAAGAAGGACATAAATAACTCCATTAAAGAAATACAGGAGAACACAGGTAAATAGGTAGAAGCCCTTAAAGAGAAAACACAAAAATCCCTTAAAGAATTATAGGAAAACAACCAAACAGGTGAAGGAAATGAACAAAACCATCCAGGATCTAAAAATAGAAATAGAAACAATAAAGAAATCACAAAGGGAGACAACCCTGGAGTTAGAAAACCTAGGAAAGAGAGCAGGAGTCATGTATGCAAGCATCACCAACAGAACACAAAGATAGAAGAGAGAATCTCAGGTGCAGAAGATACCATAAAAAACATTGACACAACAGTCAAAGAAAATGCAAAAAGCCAAAAGCTCCTAACCCAAAACATCCAGGAAATCCAGGACACAATGAGAAGTTGAAAACCTAAGGATAATAGGTATAGAAGAGAGTGAAGATTCCCAACTTAAAGGGCCAGTAAATATCTTCAACAAAATTATAGAAGAAAACTTCCCTAACCTAAAGAAAGAGATGCCCATAAACATACAAGAAGCCTACAGAACTCCAAATAGACTGGACCAGAAAAGAATTCCTCCTGTCACATAATAATCAAAACACCAAATGCACTAAACAAACAAAGAATATTAAAAGCACTAAGGAAAAAAGGTCAAGTAACATATAAAGGCAGACCCATCAGAATTACACCAGACTTCTCACCAGAGACTATGAAAAGCTACAAGATCCTGGTCAGATGTCATACAGACCCTAAGAGAACACAAATGCCAGCTCAGGCTACCATACCCAGCATAACTCTCAATTACCATAGATGGAGAAAACAAGATATTCTATGACAAAACCAAATTTACACAATATCTTTCCACAAATCCAGCCCTACAAAGGATAATAGATGGAAAATTCCAATACAAGGAGGGAAACTACACCCTAAAAAAAAGCAAGAAAATAATCTTTCAAAAAACCCAAAAGAAGATAGCCGCACAAACATAAAAATAACATAAAAAATAACAGGAAGCAACAATTACTATTCCTTAATATTCTTAACATCAATGGACTTAATTCCCCAATAAAAAAAGATATAGACTAACAGGCAGGATATGTAAACAGGACCCAGCATTTTACTGCATACAGGAAATACACCTCAGTGACAAAGACAGACACTACCTCAGTGTAAAAGGTTGGAAAACAATTTTCCAAGCAAACGGTCCCAAGAAAAGTTGGAGTAGTCATTCTAATATCGAATAAAATCAACTTTCAACCAAACGTTATCAAAAAAGATAAGGAAGGACACTTTATACTGGTCAAAGGAAAAATATACCAATATGAACTCTCAATTCTGAACATCTATGCTCCAAATGCAAGGGCACCCACATTCATAAAAGAAACTTTACTAAAGCTCAAAGCACACATCATTCCCCATCCAATAATAGTGGGAGACTTCAAACACTGCACACTCAGCAATGGGCAGATCATGGAAAGAAAAACTAAACAGAGACACAGTGAAACTAACAGAAGTTATGAACCAAATAGATCTAACAGATATTTATAGAACATTTCATCCTAATGCAAAAAAAAATATACTTTCTTCTCAGCACCTCATGGTACCTTCTCCAAAACTGACCATATAATTGATCACAAAACAGGCCTCAACAGATACAAGAAGATTGAAATAATCCCATGCATCCTATCAGATCACCACAAATTAAGGCTGGTCTTAAATACCAACAAAAACAACAGAAAGCACACATATACATAGAAGCTGAATAATACTTTACTCAATGATAATTTGGTCAAGGAAGGAATAAAGAAAGAAATGAAAGACTTTTTAACATTTAAAGAAAATGAAGACACATCATACCAAAACTTATGGTACACAACGAAAGCAGTGGTAAGAAGAAAACTCATAGCTCTAAGTGCCTCCAAAAAGGAACTGGAGAGAGCTTACACTAACTAGCAGCTTGACAGCACACCTGAAAGCTCTAGAACAAAAAGATGCAAATACACCCAAGAGGAGTAGACTGCAGGAAATAATCAAACTCAGGGTTGAAATCAACCAAATAGAAACAAAAAGAACTATACAAAGAATCAACAAAACCAGGAGCTGGTTCTTTGAGAAAATCAACAAGATAGAGAAACCCTTAGCCAGACTTAACAGAGGGCACAGAGACAGAATACAAATTAATAAAATTAGAAATGAAAGGATAGACATAACAATGGAAACTGTGGAAATTCAAAAAATCATCAGATCCTACCACAAAAGCTTATACTCAATAAAATTGGAAAATCTGGATGAAATGGACAATTTTCTAGATAGATACCAGATGCCAAAGTTAAAACAGGAACAGATAAACCATCTAAACAGTCCCTTAACCCCTAAAGAAATAGAAGCAGTCATTAATAGTCTCTCAACCAAAAAAAAGCCCAGGACTGGATGGGTTTAGTGGAGAATTCTACCAGACCTTCAAAGAAAACCTAATACCCATACTCTTCAAATTATTCCACAAAATAGAAACTGAAGGAACACTACCCAATTCGCTCTATGAAACCACAATTACACTTATACCTAAACCACACAAAGACCAAACAATGAAAGAGAACTTCAGACCAATTTTCCTTATGAACATTGATGCAAAAATACTCAATAAAATTCTTGCCAAGCAAATCCAAGAACATATAAAAACGATCATTCACCACAATCAAGTAGGCTTCATCCCAGGGATGCAGGGATGGTTCAATACCTGGAAATCCATCAATGTACTCCACTACATAAACAAACTCAAAGAAAAAAACCACATGATCATTTCATTAGATGCTGAAAAAGCATTTGAGAAAATTCAGCATCTGTTCATGTTAAAAGTCTTGGAAAGATCAGGAATTCAAGGTCCATATCTAAACATAGTAAAAGCAATATACAGCAAACCAGTAGCCAACATCAAACCAAATGGAGAGAAACTTGAAGCAATCCCACTAAAATCAGGGACTAGACAAGGCTGCCCTCTCTCTCCCTATCTATTCAATATAGTACTTGAAGTTCTAGCTAGAGCAATTAGACAACAAAAGGAGGTCAAAGGGATACAAATTGGAAAGGAAGAAGTCAAATTATCACTATTTGCAGATGATATGATGGTATACTTAAGTAACCCCAAAAATTCCACCAGAGAACTCCTAAAGCTGATAAACAGCTTCAGCAAAGTGAATGGATATAAAATTAACTAAAACAAAATCCTTTCTCTACTCAAAGGATAAACAGGCTGAGAAAGAAATTAGGGAAATGACACCTTAACAATAGTCACAAATAATATAAAGTATCTTGGTGTGACTCTAACCAAGCAAGTTAAAGATCTGTATGACAAAACTTCATGTCCCTGAAGAAAGAAATCAAAGAAGATCTCAGAAGATGGAAAGATCTTCCATGCTCATGGATTGGCAGGATTAATGTAGTAAAAATAGCCATCTTGCTGAAAGCAATCTACAGATTCAATGCAATCCCCATCAAAATTCCAAATCAATTCTTTATAGAGTTAGAAAGAGCAATTTGCAAATTCATTTGGAATAACAAAAAACCCAGGATAGCAAAAACTATTCTTAACAATAAAAGAACTTCTGGGGGAATCACCATCCCTGACATCAAGCTGTATTTCAGAGCAATAGTGATAAAAACTGCATGGTATTGGTACAGAGACAGGCAGGAAGATCAATGGAATAGAACTGAAGACCCAGAAATGAACCCACGCACCTATGGTCACTTGATCTTTGACAAAGGAGTTAAAAAGTCCAGTGGAAAAAAGACAGCATTTTAAATAAATGGTGCTGGTTCAACTGGCGGTCAGCATGTAGAAGAATGCATATGGACCCATTCTTTTCTCCTTGTACAAAGCTTAAGTCCAAGCAGGATCAAGGACCTCCACATAAAACTAGATGCACTAAAACTTATAGAGGAGAAAGTGGGGAAAAGCCTCAAACGCATGGGCACAGGGGAAAAGTTCCTGAACAGAACACCAATGGCTTATGCTCTAAGATCAAGAATTGACAAATGGGACCTCATAAATTTGCAAAGCTTCTGTAAAGCAAAGGACACTGTCAATAGGACAAAACAGCAACCAACAGATTGGGAAAAGATCTTTACTAATCCTACATCCGATAGAGGGCTAATATCCAACATATACAAAGGACTTAAGAAGTTAGACGTCAGAGAATCAAATAACCCTATTTAAAAATGGCGTGCAGAGCTAAACAAGGAATTTTCAACTGAGGAATATCGAATGGCCGAGAAGCACCTAAAGAAATGTTCAACATCCTTAGTCATCAGGGAAATGCAAATCAAAACAACCCTGAGATTCCACCTCACACCAGTCAGAATAGCTAAGATCAAAAATTCAGGTGACAGCAGATGCTGGTGAGGATATGAAGAAAGAGGAACACTCCTCCATTGTTGGTGGGATTGCAAGCTGGTACAACCACTATGGAAATCAGTCTGGCGGTTCCTCAGAAAATTGGACATAGTATTACCTGAGGACCCAGCTATACCACTCCTGGGCATATACCCAAAAGATTCTCCAACATATAACAAGGACACATGCTCCACTATGTTCATAGCAGCCTTATTTATAATAACCACAAGCTGAAAACAACCCAGATGTCCCTCAACAGAGGAATGGATACAGCAAGTGTGGTACATTTACACAATAGAATACTACTCAGCTATTAAAAACAATGAATTCATGAAATTCTTAGGCAAATGGATGGAACTAGAAAATATCATCCAAAGTGAGGTAATTCAATCACAAAAGAACACACATGGTATGCATTCACTGATAAGTGGATATTAGCCCAAATGCTCCGCATACCCAAGATACAATTCATAGATCACATGAAGCTCAAGAAGAAGGAAGACAAAAGTATGGGTGCTTCGGTCCTTCTTAGAAAGGGGAACAAAATACTCATGGGAGCAAATATGGAGACAAAGTGTAGAGCAGAGACTGAAGGAAAGGCCATCCAGAGACTCTCCCACCTGGGGATTCATCCCACATACAGTCACCAAAACCCGACACTATTGTGGATGCCAAGAAATGCTTGCTGAAAGCAGACTGATATAGCTGTCTCCTGAGAGGACCTACCAGAGTCTTACAAATACAGAGGGGGATGCTTGCAGTCAACCATTGGACTGAGCACAGGGTCCCCAATGGAGGAGTTAGAGAAAGGACTGAAGGAGCTGAAGGGGTTTGCAACCCCATAGAAAGAACAACAATATCAACCAACCAGACCCCCCTCCCCCATAGCTCCCAGGGACTAAGGTACCAACCAAGGAGTACACAAGACTCCATCTGCATATGTAGCAGAGGATGGCCTTGTCAGGCATCAATGGGAGGAGAGGTCCTTGGTCATATGAAGTCTCGATAGTTGCCCCATTGTAGGGGAATTGAGGGTGGGGAGGTGGGAGTGGGTGGGTGGGTGGAAGAACACCCTCATAGAAGCAGGGTGAGGGTGATGGGATAGGGGGTTTCACAGAGGGGGATCCAGGAAAGAGGGTAACATTTGAAATGTAAATAAAGAAAATAATATATATATATGTATATATATGTATATATGTGTGTGTATATATATGTATATATGTGTGTGTGTATATATGTGTATATATATGTGTATATATATATATGTGTATATATATATATATATATATATATATATATATATATATATATCCCAAAAAACAAAACAAAAAACAAAAATAAAAGGAACCCCGCCCTGCCCCATGGGGGAGCAATTTTAATGGGAGAGTGTAAACTTTAACAGGAAAGTGAAAACAGGATGCCAACTGGTTTAGAGAGATGAGAGTGTTACAGATCTATGGTCTCAGTAGACTTCCTGCTGCCTAGCTGAGAGACTGTCAGGACATGAGATCTCTGTACCCTAGGTGCTCAGCAGCAGCCCATTGCAGAGCACCTTTGTAGACAGAAGCTCACCAGTAAAAGTAGCAAGAAGGGTGGGAGTGAGGGGTGGGGGTGGGGGAGTGTCTCCCGTCTCTGGCAGGTCTCAAAGGCCAAGGTAGAAATGGTGCATATCAAAGCAAGGACTCATCCTTTGAGGTATAAGCAAATTCTCTGCCTGGAAGTAAGAGTAGTGTCTCATGGGGCAGGAGCTGTGGGCACTTGGGTGAATTCCCCTGCTTGTGACTAATATCCAGCAGTTCTCAACCTGTGGGTTATGATCCATGCCAATAGAGGTCACGTATCAGATTACCTTCAAATCAGATATTTATACTATGATTTATAACAGTAACAAAACTGCAGTTATGAAGTAACAACAAAACAATTTAAACTGTATTAAAGGGTCACAGCATTAGGAAGGTTGAGAAACATTGGGGTGGGTCTCAGGAGCAGTCTTCTTTGTCCTAGGAACACAGGTGCTTGCTGTGAGCATCACTCCAGCCAGGAGGTTGACCCTAATCGTCAAGCATCTTCCTACCAAGACAGCAGGAACATCTGGAGGTGTTTCCATCAGAGTGCCAGAAAGACTCTTTAGAGAGGTGCAAGTGGTCATGATTCTCTCTCTCTCTCTCTCTCTCTCTCTCTCTCTCTCTCTCTCTCTCTCTCTCTCTCTCTGTGTGTGTGTAAATAAGGCATAGAATAAGAACAGATCAGGAGACAGCTCTGAGCCAAGCAAAGACAAGCAAAAGGTGGTGAAGACCATGAAAAGTCCTCAATCGGGACCACTATCCAGCTTCTCACCAGGTTATCACAGAAGTGGAGAAGCAGAAGGAGAGATGAGAAACACCACTCCCCCCCCCAAGCTTTTTACATTCCTTCCAGCCCTAGTACCATTGCAAAAGCAGACTTTTCTTTGTGTGGGTTTAGCACCTGTGGTATTGTCAGTTTTTGTGTGGGTTCAGTACCTGGCTGTCAGCTCCAACCATCCTTGTTGCTATCCAGTGGATTCTGGTGGCAGGCTCTCAAATGCAGACTTGCATTTACTTCATCTCTTGCCCTTCAGGTATGAGCTCTTGATTCCTACAAAGTCCAAACCCAGAGCTCCTTCTGTCCCATCACTCCTTCCTCTGGAGATGTAACCATAAAATTCAGAGGAAAGTGTGGAAGACTCCAAACATCTAAGGCAATCAGGAAAAAGGAGCTTCTGTCTTCAGAGAAGACAGACCACGGTACCTGATTTTAAATTATACCATATAGCTGTATTAACAGAACCATACAGTGCTGGCACAAAAGCAGAAGCAAGGACAAAGGGAGTTAAATAGAGGGCCCAGAAATAAACCACATAGCTGTAGCTACATTTTTTTTTTTTTTTTTTTTTTTACAAAAGCGTTAAAGTATTCATTGGAGAAAAGAGAGTCTCTTTGACAAATGGTCCAGGCAGAAGTGCATATCCACATGTAAAAGAATGAAATTAGAGCCCTGTATTTCATCCCATGGAGATGAAAGTAGACTCCAAATGCATTAAAGATCTTAGTGTTAGACTCGAGACTCTGAAAATGCTAGAGGAAAAGGTAGGGAAAGCTCTTCAAGATACAGACATTTTTTTTTTTTTCTGATCAGGAGTCCAGTTGTTCATGAAGTAATGCCAGCATTTGGCAAACAGGACTCATAAAATTTAAAAGCTGCTGTATGGCCAAAGAAACAGTCAGGGGATGGATGTCTAATTTATTAAATGGGAGGAACACCTTTGTCAGCTTTGCCTCTGACAGAGAATTAGTATCTAGAGTATACAAAGAACACAAAAACAAAACCACAATCCATCAACATACAAATAACCAATAAATACATGAAAAATGTTCACTCATTAGTCATCAGAAAGATGAAAATTAAAGCTACATTGAGAGTCCATCTCAGTCCAGTCAGAATGTCTGTCACTAAACAATGAATTGAGTATATTTTAGCAAGAGATTCTTATACAGGGTTGGTAGTAAAGTAAACTAGGCTAGCTACCTATTATGGAAATTAGTATGGAGGTTTCTTTCTTTCTTTTCTTTTTCTTTTTTTTTTTTCTTTTTCTTTTTTTTTTGTTTTTTTTGAGACAGGGTTTCTCTGTGTAGCCCTGGCTGTCCTGGAACTCACTCTGTAGATCAGGCTGGCTTCGAACTCAGAAATCCGCCTGCCTCTGCCTCCCAAGGGCTGGGATTAAAGGTGTGTACCACCACTACCCGGCTGGAGGTTTCTTAAAAAACTAAGACTGGGGTCACTGAGATGGTTCTGTGACTAAAGGTGAACAATATTACAATCTGCATTTCAAATAAATTAGGCAAGTTAATCTTTGTGGGAGTGTGGGTGTGAGGTTCCTGTAGATGTCATGGCAGGGAGGGACATGAACTGTGAAGAGGTGAGAATGAAAGCTTAGTTCAGTCTAACTTCATCAGGCTGGATCAAACTTTTAGCGTCTGATGCCAGGGAGTTAATTGTCATTGTCAGCATATTTGAACAAAGTACAATTTGGGGGGGGGAAGGTTTCCAGGCAACAGTCATCCCAATTCCAGGTGCACAGTAAAGCTTCAGATGTGACTACATAGGAACTGCTTTGCAAAGTACACGTGACCATGAAGATAGGTTCTATAGCTAAAAAGTGTAGAGTCTAGTGTGGTCTCTGGCTGAGAGAGTACAGAGGTCAGCAGGCTGTGAAGTCCATGTGACATCTCCCATGAGGATGAGATCTATTAACCGAGAGGTAAAGATAAAAGTCTGGGGAGGGAGAGTTTGGGCTAAACATTCTGGGTGATTTGGGAGAGCTATGTCTCTACAGATAGCAAACGCTCTCCAGGTTGTTCCTCTCCAAGCCTTCTGTGTAGAAAAGGGGTATCTCATCCTGTGAGGAGACACCTTGTGTGATTAACATCCCCAGTTGCCCTAGTGACCTTTGGGTGCCAAGGACCACTGTGCCCCCAGCAAATCATTCATTTCTGGGAGGCTACACCATACTTTATAACCTGTGAAAAAGGCTCCAAGGAAGAAGGAAGGCGCCAGGTTGTGTATTCCAAAAGTTGTTCTTTAGTTGCCACCCCAAATTAATTCGTTTTTATTTTATGTCAAACAAAAGTCCATCATTCATGCTGGAATTCCTTCTATGCTCTGCCCAAAAGCTACCTAGCAACAGCCAGGTAGGCCTGGCTTGTCATAAAAGGGGCTGTTTGGCCCCTCCTTGCTCTCTCTGCCCCTTCTCTCTCTCTGACTCTTTCTCCCCCTTCCCTATCCCCAACTCTTTTCTCTCTCTCCCCTTCTCTCCATGTGTCCTGGCTGGTCTCTCCTCTCTCTCTCTCTCTCTCTCTCTCTCTCTCTCTCTCTCTCTCTCTCTCTCCTTCTCTGTCCCATTTTTTTCTCTGCCTCTACTCCCTTCTCATGCCCCTAAATAAACTTATTCTATCTGATACCTGTCCTAGCTCAGGGGGAAGATGTCTTAGCATGGGCATCCAAGGCACCCCTCCCGCCTTTCCATATAATGTTCTGCAAAGCATATCCTTGGCTTTTTTTTTTTTTTTTTTTTTTTTTTTTTTTTTTTTTATAAAACACCACAGTATACATTAATCTCAAATCTGTTAATAAACTGCATTTTTGGACCTCATTTTTATCCAACAAGTCTTTAATTGGCTTGATCTTATTTTTGTCATCTTCCAAATGGTATTAATTTTTCTTCTTTGTATGTGGTGCTAGAGAGTAAACCCAGGGCAGCACACAGGCACTGTACTACTTGATCCACATCCTGACGTCTTTCAAGACCCTTCTTTCTCTTTTGTGGCAGGGTCTTGCTAAGTTTCTTACGCTAGCCTTGACTTTGTTCTGTAGCCCCAGCAGCCCAAAACTTGAAGTCCTCTTGCCTGAAATTCCTGAGAAAGTTAAATTTATATCAATATCATGCATAACTGATACTCTAAGGAAGACTGCCTGAGTTATCCAGTAGGGTTTCTCCCTTAGGGGGAAAATGCTTTTTAGGTCAAATGGGAAGGGGGAATACAATCTCCATAATATTGTTCTCATAAAATAATAACTCCCCTATTAATGACAATGTTAGCTAAAGTGCTTTGCCACCTCAACCATCTTCATGTTCTATGTTGGTAGCACATTTCCAGACTTAGTATTTGCAAAGGACTGCTCATTTGGGTAATAGCGTAGATGGAAGATTCCAGAATACTCTATGTAACTCCTGGATATAACCATGTATCATGTGAATTCGATGGTATGATGGTTAATCTCCACTATAACATTATTGGTTTAAGGGTCACCAAAGAAACACACTCTGTAATGGTGTTTCTAAAAAGGTTTAATTGCTGAGGGAAGACCCATCCTGATGTGAGTGGCATCATTTCACGGGCTGGGGTTCTGGGGTGAATGAACCTGAAGAACAGAACTGAGTACCAACACCATCTCTCTCTTCCCTGACTGATGATGCATAGGACCAGCTTCCTCACCCTCCTGTTATCACACCTGATGGACTGTAGTCTCAAACGATGGACCAAAATGAACTGTGCCTTAACTTTTAGTCAGGTAATTTGTCACAGCAAGGAGACAAGTAATTAATACGATGGGCTTTTCTCTATAATAATAATCTCTAAATATAAGTCCTCATAGGTCATGTTTTGGAGTATACGGCTTAGGGGTGAGTTATAATTACACAATAAAGGGAGGGATAGGGTAGAGAACACTCCAGACATGAGAATAGGGATTGGATACTTTGATTTCATTTCCTATTTGTACCCCCATTATGTCCTTTTCTTATCTTATTGCTCTAGCTAATACTCAAGTACTGAACAGTAGAGGAGAGAGTAGATGTCCTTTTCTTGTTCTGACTTTAGTGATGTTCCACCAGGGCAACAGTAAGCATTTTAGTTCTCACTTTATTATGCCTCTGGAAAGATTGGTGCTGGATTTATGCCAGCCAGCTTTTTGTTATAGAAGCTGTGGAAATTATGGATAGAAGCTGTGGCAATGTGTTTGATACTGAAGACTTTATCCATATACCATGTAATATGATGGAGTCAAAAAATAGGACTAACCCTGTCAATTCCCTACATGACAGAATTAAGGTGATTGTCAACAAGTTACTATGGTGATAGGATTAAAAAGAAATGTGCCTAGAGTAATAACCTTTATCTCAGTAATGTGTGAAGGCGAGAAATAGACATAGTAGTTTTTATTTCTTCTTTAGAGGAGGTCTGACAAAGGTTCAGTTTGGCTTCAGATTCATGATCTTTCTGCCTCAGCCTCTTGAGCACTGGGATTATAGACTTGCACCACTCAATTTACTTTGAACTGGGTTTTGATGGAAATACACAGGCCAGGGAAATTACTGTAATAAGAAAGTAAGAGAGGTCAATGGATTAGAGATCTCAACGGGGGTCAAAGAAGTCCTTTGGGGAATGTCAATGTGAGAAAGATGAGTGGGTAGGGATCAGTGGTCACACAGATAAACAACACTGTCATGTGCAGGATTAGCAAAGAGTACTCTTACCTGATTATGTCTCAACCACTGCTTGTTTTCATTTGAAGCAACTAATCTCTGAACTATATTATTCCAGTGCTGGAATACAAATCACATAAGAATACAAAGATTTTTGAACAATCTATCTAGCTAAACAGTAGACTCAAGACTATTAATTAAAGATTCTACCTAAGAATTCCATTCCAGGATAGGACATGACATACACACTAAATAGCAAATTTAAATTAATTTTTGAAAACACAAAGTCACTTTTATCACCCTGTCACTGAGAAGGTTTCTTGTATTTCCTGAAATACAACATGGGTAAGAGATGGAAGTGTGCTTAGCACATGTGTTATCAGTAATGATTAATAATGTGTTAGTTATAAGTTTGACTGTTCGGCTGTACTACAAAAACCAATTCATGGTAAAAAAAGAAAAAGAGGACATACCTTGTTATATCTTACTAAATAGATTTTCATTAATATGTGAAAACAATTTCCTGTATTTTTAAAAGTTCAACACTTAATTTCCAATTTCCAATAACAACTCTAGGTATTACTTAGTAGAAGTCAAGGTTTTTGTCTCTTTTATCTCCAGGGACAAGGTTAATTTTGTGGTTTCCTAATCCTTCCCTAGTTAAGCAATATTAAATAGTTCTACCCACCTAGGGTGAAAGCTGAGCCTCTTGGCTAAAGAATATTGGCAGAATTGTAGGATATAGGAATGATGACATTCAAATTTAAATAATGACATTATGTCTGGAGGCCAGTTTCAAGTTGACATCTTGTGTAGAAACACCAGCATTAAGGATGAGTAACTACTTCATTTATGTATTAATCAGAATCAGACTTAAAATTTCTTAGCACAAGGTAAGGCTTTACAAACTGCAACATGTTGATGAAATTGATCCATAAAATATGATTAAGGCCACAACGTGTTGAGGGTAGAGACCCAAGGGCCACTTAGCATGACTAAAACCCAAATTGAGAGTCTGAATTAAGCCAGCTTGTGACTGAGGGAAAACATTTCTCATAGAGCAGCCTTGAATGTATGTTCCAGGGAGTTTTAAGAGAAAAAGAACACAAAAAACCCTACATACTGGTTGGCAGTTGCAGGGAGAAGCAAGTAAGCAAGCAAGCAGTTAAACAGAAGCCAAGAACATTTAGTTAGCTGGGACATTTTAACCCCAAGTTTCAATAGCAGGGTTTTTTTCTCCCCCTCATGGGAGGGCATAGAAAAGGAGGAGAGGGGGTCAGTTTCAGTTTAAACAAAAAAATGGCTCCAGATGAAACAAGATGGAGAAAACTTTGCACTGTCACATGCCCTGTTGGAATAAGTGAATGTATCAAATCATGAACTCATCCTACTCTAAAGAAGTGTAGTTGGTCCTAAAGATCATTAATTTGACTGAATTAATCTTTTGTTTTCCATAATGGTCCATAAAATATAAAATGAAGAACGTTACTCTCAATCAAGTCAAAATGAGAATTAAAGGCCTAGACAATGCTGATAGCAGAGGAGTTAACAAGGGGGACCAAAAGAATCCAGACTGGTACCAATTACCAAAGATTCACATCGTTGGCTCTCTTTTTAAGTTTTCCCCAACCATGGCCAGATTTTCTTTAATTACTCTTGATTTGTTGTGGCAAGTTTAGCTAAACCACTTTGTGCTTCCAACACATTCACCTGTCCAAGAGCTATCAGGATTTGTGAATGAAACGCACACACACACACACACACACACACACACACATACACACACACACACCAGTTAATTTTAAATTTTAGATATGCCTTGACTAGCTCAAAGGTTGGGCAGTTCTAATCCCTGCAGCTAGCACACTTTTCCTCTGGTACTTTTGGCTTAATACCCTTTAATTCTTAATTTTATCTTTGTTGCCCTGGCTCCTTCTGGGCACCCTCCTAGTCTTTGCTGCCCAAGACACTTCTGGGCTGTCCTTCTGGGGGCCACATGTTTTCTCACCTACATTTTGGATGATTTTCCTTCTGTAGCTCTAAATATGATCTGTCTCCTGCTGAATCCTGGAAATTCTCTGCTTCCTTTCTCCCAGTTCCTAGAGAGCAAATCTAAAGGTCCCACCTCAGTCTACCTGCTCAGCCATTGGTTGTTGGCTCTTTATTGATTGACCAAAAACCAATTGGGGACAAGGATCTTCAGCATTTGGACAAGTAGATTCCTGATTTTAGGGGCCAGATTAATTCAAAGCATTAGAACCAATCCCCAACACATTGATTAGCATAGAAGCAACAGGTTTCTCTCAAAGCCAGAACATAGTCCTTTCTTTCATGAGGAGTCTAAGCCTTTCAGATTCTGAAAGGACCATGTCTGCAAGAGGATCTGTCGTTCTAAACAATTCTTTTTTTTGTTTTGTTTTGTTTTTGTTTTTTCGAGACAGGGTTTCTCTGTGTAGCCCTGGCTGTCCTGGAACTCCCTCTGTAGACCAGGCTAGCCTCGAACTCAGAAATCCGCCTGCCTCTGCCTCCCAAGTGCTGGGATTAAAGGTGTGTGCCACCACAGCCCGGCGAATCTGTCGTTCTAATTTAGTGATGCAAACTTTTAATGCTTCTAGGTCCTGATCAATCTTTCTATTTAGTTCTTTAACATTTTAAATTTCCTATAATAAAGGCTGATGTGCCTATGGCTTCTGAATCAGCTATGCTTGCTTAGACCAAGAGTGGGATGAAGATTTGTGAAGCTCTTTTTTTTTCTTTATATTCCACAGACCATATTAAAATATATTCTCCCTTCTTCCACATTATTAGGTATACCTGTGACAGAATATGTGTACAGGCATATAAAAGGGGTTTCTTAGTTTGGAAAACATCAGATAGGCACATTTATTCAAACTATTAGTACATGACCACCAAGTAGTCTCAAAAGCTTGGTAATCCTGCTGTTGTTCAGGTATATTAGCCTGAAAGACAGAATAGCAGGCATCAGAACAAGGGGAAGTGTCTAGGTTAAAGGTTTTAGATATTAGATAAGTTTTATTTCCTTGTAGGTCCTCTAATGTTAATCTGACTGTCCCCAGTCACAATGGGTTTTGTAAATCAATAAACTGACAGTATGGTTAGTTACTATCCTTATGAGGTATGGGGTCAGGGCTCTAAGCATAACCAACAATCCTGGCTAGTTTCTGGCTTGGAATGATTAACTAAGTGGTGAACCTTGTCAAAAGTAGAAAATAGAAATGGGGATCCCTCAGCTTCTGGGACAGCAGGACTTGGGACTCTTGCCCTGGGTTTGAGCAGTTTATTCTTTCCTTTCATAACCTCTCCTTTCCATTTTGTTATACCAGAGTCTTAGGCAGCACCAGGTCAGGGTGTGTCACTAGAATATTAGTAGACACCACTGGTTTTAAGGACACTTGCTGGGGAACCAGGCCAGTGGCTCAGTTACCTCTTGCCTTAGGGAAGTCATCTTTTTAATGTCCTCAGCAGTGAAGACTAGCAACTTTTAGGGGAAGCCAAATAGTCTCTAGGAAGGCCAAGATTTCCTCCCCTAACAGTGAAGAGCCTTCTTTCCCTATAGATCATAAACAGCTATGCACAGTAGCAAAAGCCAGTAACTGTTTGTGTACATAATGATGAACTTTCCTTTTCCCCAATCTGAGAACCTGGGTTAGAATGATCAATTCTGCTTTCTGGGCTGGGTGAGGTAGCTGTTCCTAAGGCTTTGGTCCAAATCACTTCAGTTGAAGTAACTATTGTAATCTCTGAGTACCTGGTTCCATCTTTAATGAAGCTGCTCCCATCTGTGCAAAGTATTGGACTGAAATCATTCAGAAAGGTGTCCATTACATCTGAGTGGATCCCCTAGACCACCATGGTTACCTTAAGATAGTCATGTATGAGCATGTGTATGTTATCATCAGGTAAGAGGGTAGCAGGATTGATAGTGATGGGTTTCTCAAACTAGACTTGAAGGTGGTCCAGATGAGTAGGGCCTGTTATGGGTCACAAGGGAAATAGACAGCCAGCAGTTTGGTGTTCCTCAGAGGTGGGCCTCAACTGCATGAGGTACTGTAAGTATAAGATTCTGACCCTGAGTTAACTTGTTTGCTTCTTTCACTAGAATATCAGTAGGTTCCACAGCTCTTAGACAAGTGGGCCATCCTGAGGTTACAGGATCCAATCATTCAGACATTTATGTCATATGGAATTTTCAATGGCCCCAAAATTTGGATTAAAATCCCTTTTACAATATCTTTTGTTTTGTGGATAAACAGATAAAGGTTTTGAGACATTGGAAGTGCTAGGGCTAGAGCCAAAGTCAAGGATGTTTTTAAAGCATCAAATACTATTTGTTCAGTCTCAGTCCAGATTAAGAGCTGTGTGCCCCCTGTTTGCTGGTGTACAGAGGCTTTGCTATTTCTGCAAACTTCTGGTATTTAGAGGCAGCAATGCCCAACCATGGCTAAGAATTCTCAAACATGTCTCTTAGATTTTTGGGGTTGGAATCTGAAGGATGGCAGCAATCCTACACTGAGACAAGATTCTTTTGACTCCCTTCACTTGGTAGCCAAGATAGGTAGCCTCTGAACACTGTAGCCCCAAGGTGCCTAACTGTTGCAGCAGTCCCCCAGTGACTCCTTTATAAGCTATTTCAGTTTCAGAAGCTAAGAGGAGGTCATCTACATACTGTAAGAGTATGGTCCTGGGAAAGTTAAGGGCAAAAGCTCAGCATTTACTGCCTTATCAAACAGGGTTGGAGAGTTTTTAAATCCTTGGGGCAATGTGGTCCAAGAACGTTGCCCACTATAAACTCTCGATGGGTCTGTCCTTTCAAAAGCAAGGTTGGGTTGACTAACATCTCATTTCTCAGGTCTAAGGCAGTATACATCTGTTTCTCTGGAGGAATCAGGTTTATGAGTGTATAGGTTTAGGACCATAGATTGGATGTTCTTGACCCTCTTACTCACTCTCCCCTCAGATCTTGGACTGGTATATAATCAGAAGTCACAGGTTAAATCACGGGTAGAAGAGGTATATTCCAGGGTGACAGGTCTCAGGTTAAATCACAGGATGTCTGTCTCTACAAGTTGGGCAATATGGACTGTAATTCTTTTGTTTCTATAGTCACTGGGTATGCTTTGATATGGATCAGGGTAGCTGAACTAGTGAACAAATGTGGGAATTTGGTGTTGGAGCAATCTCAGGGCTGACTTTTGCCCATACTTCTAGGAGTCTGCTGTAAATCTGAGAGCTAGTCAAACAGTTTGATTGGGCTTTCAGCTAAAAGATACTTTTCTCACAAAGTGCAAGATGCTAACATTTTGCTGGGTATTTATATGTCTGGCTCTTATCAGAGGTGATGGTGATTTTCAGTTTATGTAAGAGGTCTCAAAAGGGGAAATCAGGCATGACCAAGAATGAGTGGGTTACTGTAAAGAGAATCTCTTGTGTTCTGTATGGATGCAGCACCTGTTAATAAAATGCTGACTGACCTATAAGCTTAGGCAAGAACTAGAAGATGGGACATCCAGTAGAGAGATTGAATTTTGGGAGAGAGAGAACCATGGGGGATTTGTCCTGGGACTTGAAGGAGGATAGATATATGAAAGCTGAGCAGCAGTAACGAGCCACATGGTAGAACTTAGATTAGAATAAATGGGATATTAAGTTATGAGCTAGTCAGAGAACTACCCAAAACTTACATACAGTAAACAACCCACAACAGGTTACTATCCCCTTTCCTAGTGTTATGGGTCTAGGATTGTTCAGAGATTCACCAGTGAGACCACGAGCACATTTTAGCAAAGAAGAAGCTTTATTTAGATATTGGCACCAGCACTACACCCATGTTTGGAATTCTCAAGGTGTAAGTAGTCCCAAGCCATGTTAGTCAGGAGTTTATAAAGGTAAAAACCATATGGTTACATTCTGGTTACCTGTTAGCACATATCTTGCCTATGTGCAAGAATCCTGTGTGTGTAATTAGGAGCTCAATTTATTAAACAAATGTCCTGCAATTTTGGCTATCTTGAGCAAGCAAAGTTGGTTTACAGAAATGGAAAACATGGTTAGCATTGTGGCCTGTTACCTTACAAGAACAATAGTTTCTGTTAAATTGAACAAGATCAAGCAATTACAGGAATAGTTAACATTCCAGGAAGTTATTTGTTTTTGAGCAAGTTGAGAGACAGCTTCTACAGGCTAGAGGTATTTTTATTTTCCAATCTCTTATGCACAGTAATTAAACTTTAAACATAATATAAATCATCACATTCCTCCTTGAGTTGGATCATGAGTCAAACTCTTGACTCTGTGACAGGTATCTGTTCATATTGGGACCTAATATACCCAGTTAAGGCAGTAATTAGCAGATCACAAGAGCTATAAGCTCTGCTACGGCTGGCAGTATACTTATTAGCCAGGAGGATCCTGAAAATGAGAAGCAGAATCATTCTTTTTTTTTTTTTTTAATTTTTTCCCTCCCTGTTTTGGGTCCTTTCTCTTTCTGCAATGTCCTCCCCCCGCCCCCCGCAGTATAGCCAAATTATCTCTAATGATTCCTGAGTGGTTTGAATAGAAACGGCAATTTTCTCTTAAAGCTGTTCAATAACCTCATTGTTCTGCAGTTGGTTGAGCCCCCTGCCATACTGTAAAACCACTTCAGCTAATGATTCCTCCTGTTCTTCCACTGTGTCAATAGATTTTCTAATATGGATAGACCCTGGTCTATTTGTTGTCCTAGGTTTTTGAGTTAATGTCTGGCCCATGCAATTCTAAGCTTATTAGGAGAGGTATGAGGAGGGGTGCTGCATATTTCCTTTTGAGTAGGAAGGCTGAAGGTGTTTGTGAGTGTAAGTGCTGTCTTCCTCCTGGACCGTCATAAATGCACATCCGCAGAAATTAGGATGCTAAGATGCAAAGGATGCTAAGATGCAAGGATACTAAGATGGTTTTATGCATATGCCATAGAGATAAGTAAGGAAACAACCAGTTAGCACATGTTTCTGTGGTCAGTAAAGGAACTGTTATCTGATGGAGTAGTTCCTGGGAGGTTTAAAACCTTGATGGTGGATCTGCATTTACTCTTAAAGAGGGATCTAGACATATCATAGTTCTTTGAATAAAAGCAGGCCCCTTCACTGTAGATCTAATCTGGGTCAAAGAACTTATAGTACTTACCAGCTGGTATACTGATCTTATGGTCATTAGGGATTCTGGGGAGGTTGAAAGAGTAGTGCTAGGGAGAAGAGAGGAGGTGTGGTGGTAGGAAGTGGCTTGACAGCAGTGGGGTGGTCAGGATGATTAGATGTGGTCCCTTCTGGCTTGATCCCACTATTTCTCAGCTCTTGATTCCCACCGTATCTCCTGGCTGAAGGGATGTGGATGAGGCGGTGGAGTCTGGAAAGCAGTCCTAAAGTAGATCACAGCCTCCAGAGTCAGATGTAGACCCTGTATGGACTGAAGGGCTTGATGGCTTGCTAAGTTTAGTGGCAAGTTCCAACCCTATTAGAGGGAGATGAGTGGAAGTCCCCCCAAAAGAAAACAGTTAAACCTTTTACATAAGTATGATGAGCCCTAAGGGTAAGGGAAGGAGTTGCACCCATCCTTTTCCAGAGTCCAAGGTTAATGAAGTCAATGTCTCCTTCAGTGTCTGATTTATCCTCTCTATCTGCCCTGAACTTTGGGGATGATAGACACAATCCAGCTTCCAGTTGATTCCCAGAATTGCAGAAAGGCTCTCAGTAATTCTAGATATAAAAGGTTGTCCATTTCTGATCCCATGGATAGTGACATTCTAAACCTAGGTGTTATCTCTTCAAGTTTCTTAGCTGTCATCTGAGCAGTCTGTTTTGGCAGGAAAAGCCACCACTCATCCAGAAAATATATCGACAAAGACAAGTAAATACCCGTATCCATACTGTCCTGGTGTTGATCTCTTTAAAATCTACTTCCCAACATCTCCCTGGTCCTGAGCCTCCTTCCTTGATGCCTGAGGTGGCACCTTACTGGAGGAAGTGTTGGTGTGTTGATAGGCTTGGCATCTAGAAACAATTTTCTGTGTTATCTGGTCCATTCCCACGAGAAACAATCTTTTCCTTGTAAGTTCAGTTAATGTTTTTTTTTTTTCCTAGGTGAGTCCCTTCATAGAGGTGACGTGACAAATATCTTCCTAGTGCTCATGGAGGGAGCACTATTTCCTCCTCAGTCAGTTTGAGCTAAGCTCTGGTGCCCAGTTTTTCAGCTGTCTTTAAGTCATTTTCTAAGTATCGGTATCTGTCAGGTAAGATGAGTTTTGGGATGGCAAATAGACATCTTGCTGTTTGTAGGGCAGCCTCCTGGGCTGCACTGCCAGTCATCTGTTCTCAATTATCTTTAGTGAATCTACTTTTTTGATGTCTTAGACATTGGATGACAGACACTTGTTTTAGTATCCAGATTGCAGCTATTAAGTCTAGGATTTCAGTTTTGTTTTTTAATATCATTCTCTCTATCATCAGAAGGCCCCTCTCCCTGTAGATGATTCTGTGCACATGTGAGGTGGCAAAGGTGTATCTAATATCAGCATATAGACTTAGGGTCTTTTCTTTCTCCAATTTAAGAGCCTCACTGAGTACAACTAGTTCATCTCTTTGCACCAAGGTCCATGGGGGAAGGGCTTCTGCCCAGAGGACATGTTCCATAGTCACATGTTCCACAGTTCCACAGCTGTTTCAGTATTCCTGGTATCTTCCTAGATAAAACTGCTGCCATCTGAGAACATTACCAAGTCTGGCTGCACCCATGGGGTATCTGTCAGGTCTGGCTTTAATCCTGACACTGTGGTGGTAATCTCAAGGCAGTCATGTTGGAGGGTAATGTCACTGGTCTCCAGTATCAAAGTGGCTGGACTTCTGGCAGCTGTCTAAGGAAAGTTAGCTCTCAGCTGGTCTAAGAGCAAGGCTTGATAATGGGCTGTACAGGAAGGAGTTAGTCACCCATATATCTGGGGTGGTGCTTGAGAGCTTCAACCAAGTATGGAGTCATGCTCCACAGATCTTGCCCCAGAATCAATGTATCTGCTTCCTTTGTTAAGAGGGCTCTGGCTGCTATAGCCCTTAAGCATGCTGCCATAGGATCCAATTTCTTTTTCTTTTTTTGATTTTTTGAGACAGGGTTTCTCTGTGTAGCCCTGGCTGTCCTGGAACTCACTCTGTAGACCAGGCTGGCCTCGAACTCAGAAATCCACCTGCCTCTGCCTCCCAAGTGCTGGGATTAAAGGTGTGTGCCACCACTGCCTGGCTAGGATCCAGTTTCTTAAGAGAGGTAGACAATGGGTTGTTGCCATGGTCCAAGTTTTTGGGTTAGGATCCCTTGGGAAATGCCTTTCATCTCATCCATAAGCAAGTGGAATGGCTTGGTACTATCAGGTAAAGGCTAATGTCAGAGCTGAGGCCAGGGCCTGCTTCAACTCATGCAAAGTATGTTCCTTTGTTGGGGACCAAAGTCTTGTTCAGTACGCGGGTAGCCAGGTATAGGAGCTTGGCCAGCTTAGCAAACCTGGGTATCCAAAGTCTACAATATCTGCAGCCCCAAGAAATTCTTAGAGCTGTCTTTTTGTCTTGGGGTTTGGGAATCTGGGTAATCTTCTGGATTCTATGAGAGGAAAAGTAATTTCTTCCCTTCCCACAGTTCATAGCTCAGGGAAGTTGCCTTACAGGTACAGAATTGTGCTTCTTCGCAGAGATTCAACATCCCCAATGTTGTAGTAGCTCCAATTGTTGGTCTGTGCCATGGAGACAATCTTCCTCTGCTTTAGTTGCCAGCAGGTCATTCACATGTTACAGGAGAGTTAAATTCTCAGCAGTGAATGCCTGAAAATATCTGTGGAGTGGCCTATCAAATAAGGTTGGAGTTTTTGAAACCCTGAGGCAGCCCAGGGCAAGTTAATTGGGCACTGGTCCCTTTGTCTATGTCCACCCATTCAAAACTGAGTATCAGCTGACTCGACCTGGGCCAGAAGAGTGCTGAAGAAAGCATCCTTTAGATCTAGTACAGTATAAACTTGTTCTCCAGGGGAGCTAAACTCAGGAGTATATGGATTTAGAACCATTGGATGAATGTCCTGTACAGTTCTGTTCACTTCCCAGAGATCCTATACTGGCCTATAGTTGCCCGTTCCCAGCTTTTTAACAGGCAATAATGGTATATTCCAAGGGGAGTGGCAAGGGACTAATATGCTGGCTTCAAGTAGCCTATCAATTCAAACTTTAATTCCCTGTTTTGCCTCCAGTGACATAGGGTATCCCTTTCCTTTAATGGGAATAGCATTGCTTTTTAGTTCCACTATGAACGGGCGTGTTTGGGGGGCTGCAAGTTCCAGTGGGTTTGTCTCTGTCTAAATAGAAGAAAATTTCTGTTGTAGGTCTTGTAAAAGACCTGATTTCTTCTCCAAAGGAGGGCTGTTTAATAGAATATATTCTTCCTCAAATGGGACAGTTAGTAACATTCTGTCCATAATTTTAGGGCTTTAAAAGTCAAACATATTTCTTCCCTTAGTTTGTGTCTTAGTTGTATGTAGGTAAAGACTCCCAAGCAGATAATATGGGCATTTTAGGTATGAGTAGGAAAACATGGGTCAAAGTCCCCTTTCCCAAGTCCACAGTTCTAATGGTCCAGGAGCAGATCTGTGAACCAGTAGGTTCTTGTATCACAAAGTCTTTTTCTTACTCAATGGCCCATCTGTCTGATTTAAAACTAAGTAAGTGACCCCATATCCACAAGGAAATTGACAGGAACATCCCACCTTCAGAGTAATTCTGGGCTGTGGTGGTAGCTAAACCCAGACCCCATCAGTCTGTATCTACTTGTAGCACTGATGCAGTCTCTTGTTCTTTTGGTTTGTGTGTTCACCTTTCCAATGGCTAGTCCCTTCAGAGTAGGCACATTGATTTTTTTCCCTTGGGCATTTGTCTTTCCAATGACCACTCATTACAGTGGGCACATTAAAGTTTTCTCAAAGGAGTCCTTTACTTGACATCCCTATTTCTTGGTTTCTTTCCTTCTTTTATAAATCCTGTACATGGCGGTCTCTCTTCCTGAAGGACTACCACCGTAATCTTAGCTAATTTTCTGGTCTGCCTATCCTCTGGGGTATCCCTCTTGTTGTTTACTTCATATTCTTCTATTCTCTGAATCTTTGAATGTGTGATGCTGACTGAAAAACAACAAAAAATTATGCTAATAGCCTTCTGATTTTTCTGGATCCTCTGGTTGATTGGAGTGTAAATCTGATAAGCTTCCTGAAGGCAGTCCAGAAAAGCAGATGGGACTGACTCATTTAGGCCCTGGATTTCCTGACTTACCTTCCTTAATCAAATTTGTAGGGCACTCATTGGCAGCCTGGATAGTACCCAATAGAGTCTGCCAAATGAGGTTAAGAGTCTCCCTACCTTGTAGTGGGTTCCAATCTGGTTGCCTGGAAGGAAAAGCCTTCTCAACTAGGGCAGGGTCACTGACTGGTCTCCTGTGTTTCCCCAAGACAAGTTTCTGGGCTTCCTGTAGGATTCTCTCCCTCTTTGGTAGTGAAGAGGGTCTGAAGTAGCCACTGACAATCTGCCCAGATTGGTTAGTGTGTATAAAACTCTGGGACTTCTTTGAGAGAGGTTCTGCAGTTTCCAGTTATGCATATCAGTAGTGGAGAACAGAACATAAATTATCACAGATTGAGGGAGTCTTCTGCCTTTCCTATCCTGGAACGGCCCCATACTAGGGGCCTCCTTCAAGGTGAGAGTGGGAAGAGATGAGGCCCCCCCTAGGGAGGATCATGAAAGGGGGGCCAGGGTGTCCTGCAGCTGGCAGCCCAAGGGAGGCCTGGTGTGCCTTTAAAAGTAGAGCAGGTGGTGGTGGTGGTGGGGAGTCAGAAGGGGACTGGGGGTCAGAGTCAGAAATAGGAGAATGAATGGTGGTTGGGGTTGATAAGATGTCTTAGTCAGGGTTTCTATTCTAGCACAAACATCATGACCAAGATGCAAGTTGGGGAGGAAAGGGTTTATTCGGCTTACATTTCCATGCTACTGTTCATCACCAAAGGAAGTCAGGACTGGAACTCAAGCAGGTCAGGAAGCAGGAGCTGATGCAGAGGCCATGGAGGGATGTTCCTTACTGCCTTGCTTGCTTGCTTCTTGTGTCTTGCTTAGCCTGCTTTCTTATAGAACCCAAGACTACCAGCCTACAGATGGTACCACTTACAAGGGGCCCTCCCCCCTTGATCACTAATTGAGAAAATGCCTTACCACTGGATCTCATGGAGGCATTTTCTCAACTGAAACTCCTTTCTCTTTGATAACTCCAGCTTGTGTCAAGTTGACACACAAAACTAGCCAGTACATAAGAGGATCCGTATCAGGTGTGAGCTGGGCTCAGGAGTGGCTCTGGTGACATGTAACTTTGCCTGGCTGGTGTTCCAGGTGTATAGGGTGGCAGCACAACTTCCTTGATGGGGCTGCTAGGACCAGAGGCCTAGACTTATACTGCCCCTTGGTTTCATTTACTTTCTCTGAAACAAAAATGGTGGTGTTAGGGGAAAAGCTCTGGTCAGTAATTTTTTTATTTTTATTTTAAAGTGATTCTTTTTTTTTTAATTTATTTTATTTATATGATGAATACACTGTAGCTGTCATCAGACACACCAGAAGAGGGCATTAGATCCCATGACAGATGGTTGTGAGCCACCATGTGGTTGCTGGGAACTGAACTCAAGACCTCTGGAAGAGCAGTCAGTGCTCTTAACTGCTGAGCCATCTCTCCAGCCCTTTTTTTTTTTTTTTTCTTTTTTTTTTTTAAATCTGGTATTGGAACTCCTCCACCAGGAATCTCCAGGCCAGAATGTGGGGTGCTGGTCCAGGTGTCCTGGTTTATTACAGAGCACACCTTGTTCTTTTTGCATAAGAGGAAGGTGAAGGAGCTTTCAGCTGGTCAGCCCACCTGAAGTGAAGACCAATCAAGGGTACAAAAAGTAGTTAATTTTCCTGTCTAGATCTGTTCTCTGGACTCCTGAGTTTTTCTCTGGAGACCCTTAAAATGCGATTTCATTAGGTTTAGGGGGTTTTCTGGGTGGAAGAATTTTGCCCCATGGTTTTAATTTTTTTAAGAATGATGAAAAGCACAAGCAATCTAGACAATATAAAAAAGGACAAAGTTCTACAATCTGGTAGCCCCCTCCCCCCCCGGAATCTGACCTAACAGAGAGGGCAGATTCCTGGCAGCCCCACTGACTCAGAAATTGACACTGCATTTAGCTTTTCCACAAGTCCCTAGGATTACTAGCTACAGACAGAGAAACCGTACCTGAGGTGTTCAATGCCTCTTTTTTTTTTTCACAGTCTAGGCAACTCCAATTCCCAGGCCTTTCTGACTGCTCTCTCAGCTCTCAGGTCACCAGGTACTGTCACTATCCCAAGTCTCACCTAGTGCAGTTTAGTCATCTAGAACCTGCCAGAGGCCTTCCACGCACTGGAACTGCCTGGGAGAGAAACACTTATTACAGACCAACCTCGAATGAATGTACATTATTGAGGGTTTTTAGAGACAAAGAACACAGAAAACTCACATCCTTGTTGGCAGTTGCAGGAAGAAGCAAGCACGTAGTTAAACAGAAGCCAAGGACACGAAGTTTGCTGGGGCATTTCTACCCCTTGCTTCTAGAACATCGTTGGGTGCTTTCCCATGGAAGGACTAGAAAACGTGTGAGTGTGTGTGTGTGTGTGTGTGTGTGTTATGTGTGTGTGAGTTTCTGCTTAAACAAAGATGGCTCCAGCTGAAATAAGATGAAGATGAAGGATAAACCCAAACTTCTCCAGTTAATCCAAAACCCAGTCTCCTCCCATGCTTTACTGTGACCCTGGCTGCAATTGGAAGCAGGAAGGAAGCGGGTAACCTGGGACTGGAAAAGCAGAGGGAAGCCCAACAGAGTTAAGTAGGCCTTGGTTTCTCGGGTCCCCATTCGTCTGGCGCTTAGCGGTCGGATCAGCTTTTCCAGCCAAGAGGAGGATCCGGCTCAGGGTCGACGCAGTGTCTAAGAGCGCTAGCAAACTTCCATCACAGGCTGGAGCTCGGCTGAAGGTAGCCCTGGAGCCTGTTCCTCCAGCCCGGGGTGGGGACACCTCCAGGCGGGACCTAGGACATCTCCACTCAAGTGCTTCATCAGGACGCACCCCTCTACATTCCCAAGCACCGTCAGACGCCCAGCGGTCCAAGCGTTCGGCGGAAGAAGCTGAAGCACCAGCTTCCTGTCGCCTGTCTGTCACACTGGCCCCGCTTCCGATTGGTCGAGGCCTCAGGCCAGCCCTCCTCCGGCCCCGCCCTCCCTGCGATGGACAGGCCGAGGAGGCGGGACTGCAGCGACTCCGCCCCTCGGCCACAGGCGGGCGGGCCCGCCCAGCTGTCAGTTACGGGGGCGGCCCGGCAGGCGGGCGCTCGCTGGCTACCTCTTCGCTGGCTCGTGCTCGCAGCCTCTCGCCGCCTGTGGGGAAGTCGGGGCCGCCAAAGCCGCGTCCACCGCCGCCTCTTCCCCGCCCTCCTCCCGGCTCGGCTGCTGGCCCTCGCGCCCTCCAGTCGTGAGTAACCCGCATAGGGCGCGGAGAGTCCCCGCGGCGGCGGCGGCTGGCCAAACCATGTTTCGGAGGATCTTGCAGAGGGTAAGAGTGAAACCGTCCTTCCGGCAGCACGTGAGCGCGAGCGTCCGAGCCGGGCCGCGGGCAGCCCGGGCAGGCGGGCGGGGTTGGGGTCTCGGGGCTCCACTAGGCCCGGTGGCAGCGTGCGCCGAGGCCTGCTGGTCCTGCCGGGGCCGGGCTGCGGGTGGGGCGGGGCGCAGGCCGGAGCCCGGAGGCCTCAGGCCGGCTCCCGCGCGGGGCTGTCCCCACGGGCTGGAGGGTGTGGTGCCCGCGCGTCCCTCCCCGCTCCCCGCCGGTGGGTGCTCGACTGCGGGCGGCTGCGGGCGGCTGCGGGGCCTTTCCCTGCCCCAGCGTGCCTCCACCTCCCCACGACACGCACCTGCCTCTTGCCGCTCTGCCTCCTTCCTCATCAGCACGGTACCAGAGGGTAATGGGAGACCCGGCCTAGTCCTGAGACTTGAAGACGCTTAACTGCC
This sequence comes from Uromys caudimaculatus, assembly GCA_028551405.1. Taxonomy (NCBI): domain Eukaryota; kingdom Metazoa; phylum Chordata; class Mammalia; order Rodentia; family Muridae; genus Uromys; species Uromys caudimaculatus. The sequence goes on along the minus strand of CM052707.1, from coordinate 86,040,107 downwards.
AAAAGTCAGCGGAGAAGGAAGATATTACTCACTGTTGGAAACTTTCTTTTAAGAATTACAAGTGCATTTTCCTCTCCAAGACCCAGAACCTCATTTTAGTTATCCGGGAATAAATGGATCAAACGGCAAATACACTCCAGCTTAGTTTCTACCAGGGCTATCTCAATGTAAAATCTGGAAAATCTTGAGGGTGAAAAGGTAAGAAAGAGCGTTGGAAAGCCGTAGGTGTTTTGTTTAGGTACCAGTTCCTAGAATAACATAATTAAAATCTCTTCGAATAAGAGTTGCCTACTCAAGGTTTTTGTTTTGGATAGCTTGCATTCGCTCCCATCTGAGACTGGTTAATGTTAAGAGATGTTACCTAGAGAGCAGGAGAATTAGTTCAAAGGACAAGAACTTAATGAATGTGTAGTATTTTGTTAAGGAATGTGCCAAGGAGAGTTGAGTCAGCCAGTACACAGGAAGGGAAGATTCTGTTTAGACAGCTTCTGTGAAACGTTGAAGCTGGTTTTCATCTGGTCATACATCAGAGGAAAAATAGTTAACTTCTGCTCTGGCCTTCTGTAGTGACATTTGATTTTTTTCTTTTTTCCTTTTGCAATCATTTTGGCAGTTTTTTTGAAATTTTGATAAAGCAGTACTTTGGTAGCAAGCAAGGGCATACCCTTTACTCTCCCCATCAGTTGCTTTGTTCAACAATAAAGGCTTCTGTGCATGATTGATTACTTGATTTGTTTAAGAGACTTTTATCATTCCTGGAGGAACTGATTACCTCATGCCTCAGACTGACTATCTATCTATCTATCTATCTATCTATCTATCTATCTATCTATCTATCTTTTGTCATAGATACACAAGAGAAAAGGAGTTTGTGATTTGCTTTGCTTTACAGTTTATCAACAACAGTGTTTTCTGATTTGGGAATTGCTTCTGGTGGCTACAGTTTAACTTTCAAAAAACGTGGGTTGCTTTTCAGTTTTGAAGACTTGGGATTATGTGAAGGTCATTCTTAGTACTGTTGTTTGTTTATCTGTTCTAGAAGTTTCTGTCAAAACTAAAACTTGGTATTTACTGTGGTTATTGCTGAGGTATATTATTGAATCATCATATTTGAATAAATCAGATTGACAAACGGGCTTCCCAGCTTTGGAACTAGAGATACTTGTGAGCAAGTCATTTTATCCTAGGGGTGGCCTTGTGCAATAGCTAAAGTCATCTGTGGCTTCTACTGAGTAAATGATAGCAATATTACTTCCAATATTGTACCTGCTTTGAGGCAACCAAAGCTATCTCCAGACTTTACCACATGTTCTCTAGGGGCTAAATTGCTTCTGGTTGAGATCCACCATTATGTATATGTATATGATGGATGTGTATGTATATATGTATATATGGGTATATCCTTCAATAGAGAAGTTTGAAATGTCTCATAATGTTCTCTTCTACAGTGTATATGTTGAGCTTCAGTAGGATTCAAGCATAATGCTAGGAGCTATGAAATGGTTTTTAATATGATATAGCCCTCCCTTTAGAACTCAGAACCTGGTTGGGGAGGTGAACATCAAAAAGTAATTACAGTGCTGTGACCTGGAAGAATGAGGAGTGCTCTGGAAGCTACTTTGGAGGAGGGTGTTAGGCAGTTATGATAAGCTTCGGGAAGGAGGACATATTTATACCGTGAGAGGGAAGGACATGTCAGGCAAAGAGAATAGCCTTATAAAAGTATGGGATCATTAAAGGAGCAAGGGGTCCTTGGAGGAGATGAACGGTTAAGTTTAAGAAGTGAGATGGTATTCAGGGATGGGTGGGAGATGAGGCCACTCTAGTAGAGAGTGATCAAACTATGAGAGGACCTTGCATGTCTTTGAAGGCGTTCAAGTTTCTCTTTTCCGTGTGTCTGTCTTGAATGCTTAACATTTAATATGGGTATTTTGGTGATGATAAGGCTTGTGATTTGTTTTACTAATTTAGATCCTATAATGTGGGTTTTTATTAACTCTACAGGTGGTTTTTGCTAACAGGTATAACATGAATCTTTATTTTGTAAATGTCAATCCTTTTATTTACTTCCCTGTCAACCTTATTTCTCAGCAGTGGTGCTAAGATAAAAAGACTAAAACTACACATACTGATTTAGAGGTTTGCTTGAACAGCCTCATGCTTTTAACTATGTTTTACCTCTCTTAACATTCTGTTTTTAGATGATCTTTCATTTTGACTATTATAATTTTCTTCTGATATGTATGTAAGGAATATTTTGATTAAGGTACTAGCCTCATTACATTTCTATTGCTGTGATAAACACCATGAACAAGGCAACTTATAAAAGAAGGTGTAAATGGCTTAGAGACTTTTGAAACCTCAAAATCTGCCCTCCACACCCCAAACCTCCTCCAAAAAGGCCAGACCTCCTAGTCCTTTCTAAACAGTTCTATTACTCAGAGATCAAGTATTAAAACCTATAACTCTGTGGGCCACATTCTTATTTAAACTCTCATAGATCCTTTGAGAAATACTTGAACTTAAGGCTCTCAGTGGCCAGAAAGATGATCAGCATTTACTACATTAGGCAGTTTGCAAACTTTATGCAATTTCTTTCTTAAAGAACACAGTATAATTTAGTATTAGAATATTAGGTTTTCTTTTGCTGATAAATATAAAATATTTCTAAGACAGAATGTATTTTATTCAGAATGTAGAAGTGGAAGGGCTGTTTTGCTGGTCATGTGGTTTATCTCTGGTTTTACAAATCAGAAAGTAGAAAGCTGCCATGATTTAGTTATATCAATGAAGTTAGTAGATTCCAAAGACTACTAGAGACTAGAGCCAAATTTAAAAAATACTTATTTTATTTATTTCTGTTCAACTTGCATGTATGTATGTGCACCATGTTCATACCTGGTGCCAGTAAAAGCCAAGTGAAGGCAGTGGGTCCCCTGGAATTAGAGTTACAGACAGTTGTAAACTGCTGTGTAGGTATAACAATTGAACCCTGATCCTCTCAAGATCAGCAAGTGCTCTTAACCACTGAGCAATCTCTCCAGTTCCTATGGCCAAATTTTACAAATTCCAAGTCCGTTCCCTTTTTCCAAGAACTTTGCTTCCTCCTTCTCCTTACTGATCATTTTGTGTGGTTAGAACTGTGGAAGAGGCAGGAGAAATGTGAGAACCAATTCTCTTTCAGGGACTGTCTATGTGAAATGCTAAAATAAATTATAGAGTCATTAAGACTAATGTAGTACAGAGGAAAGGTCACCTTGGAAATACTGTCATTAGAGGGGGTCGTGAAGAATGCTCATGATCAGGGAGAGAAAGTTTTATGGCAGGAGAGGCGTTATGGTGTAAGCAATGATTTAGAAAGGGTGGTATTTCTCCCTCCTGCTGTTATTCTTCCTTAGAATAATACCTTTTAACACTAAAACAATAAGCAGCAGTACTTAAAACACTTGCCATGTGCTAGATACTCAAGACAGCAGTGAATAGTCACATAAGTTGCTTAAACCAAGTGTCTTAGAGATGTGTATTTAAAGCAGAAAGGCACGAAGAGAGGAGCATGTAAAGTAATGTGAAAGAAACCCAACTCCGGGGGTTGATTGGGTCCGCTCTGTCCAATGCAAACATGAGTCATTTGTAAGCCAAGAGTGGAAGTAGTTATATTTTTTTTAAAAAGTAAAACAGAAGTAAGAAGTTGAAAGTTTTAAGCTAGTATATTTAAAATATTTAGATGTGAACCATCTAAAATTATTAAGACTTTATAGTTTTTGTTCTTAAGTCTTTGGAATGTGCTTAACTCTAATGGCACACCTTAACATGAGCTAACTGCATTTCAGCAATTCAAGGGTCTCATGTAATTAGGGACACTGTTTTAAACAGAATAGGTAGTTGAATATCAGTATACTACGTTTTTAACTTTTTATTTGGAATAAATTTTGAACTTAGAAGAAGTTGTGAGAATAAAGTAATATGAAGAATACCTTTATATTCTTACTCTGTGGTGGTTTGAATGAGAATGGCTTCCATAGGCTAATACTTTTGAATGTTTGGTTCCCAGTTGGTGGAATGTTTGGAAAGGACTAGAAGGCGAGGCCTTGGGGGTGTGGCACTGGGGGTGGGCCTTGAGGTTTCAAAAACCAACACCAGTCTTAGTTTCTCTGTCTCCAGCTTGCCAATAAGATGTAATCTCAGCTATTGCTGCAGTGCCTTGCCTACTTGCCTGCCCCTTTGCCCTTACTGTGATGGTCATGGACTCACTCTCTAAAATTGTAAGCAAGCCCTGGATTAAATGCTTCTTTTAAAAAAAATAAATTGTCTTGATTGTGGTGTCTCTTCAAAGCAATACAGTAGTAACTAAGATAACCCTTATCTGACTATTGCTAATATTTAACTTGATTTGCTTTAACATTTGTTACTTCTCTTACTTCTTTCTCCTCTAGTTTTCTCTTATTCTATTTTCTCGCCTAAGTCAGTTGAGGCATGGCTTATCAACTTTGCTTCAATGAAGAAAAGAAATGTTTCCTAATATTGATAATGTCTTTTGTAGTAATTCTCCTACTCTTGATACACAACTGGAATTAGATTTTATATTTTAATGGTTTAGAAATGTTTCGTTGTCACATTACTTTGACCTCTTTTATTTAATTTTTACACTTACTTATTTAGTATAGTAGTATTATGTGTAGGCCAGAGGACAACTTGTGGGAATTGGCTCTTCCCTTCCACCCATGTGGGACTCAGGTCATTAGGGTTGGTGACAAGTGTCTTTACCTACCAAGCCATCTTTGCTGGCTCTACTTTGATTTCTTTTAATTTGGGCTGTTACCCCCACCCTCATCTTAGTTGTGTTATTGTAGCAAAATAATTTATAAAGAGAAATTTAGTGAAAGAATCCAGGGTGGAGGGACATGTGGTGAGCGCTTTAGCTTTGTGCTGTCCCATGGCTGAAGTGAGGAGAGAATGAAAGAGGGAGGGAGGAAGAGGGGGACCTACATTTTGTAACAACTCATTCTCTTGCAATAATGACATCAATTCCATTGATGAGCACAGAGCCTTCAAGACGTATTGGCCTCACCTTCAGATATTGTACTGCAGTTGAAGTTTCTATGTGACCTTTGGGGAACACATTCAAGCCATAGTACCTTCCTGCAAGTTTTTCTTATTCTCTTTTCCATGAAAACTGAAGTATTTTCTTGTTTACTGTTTGTGTTTAGATTACATTTTTGCATTGATTACATCTTGGCAAGGATACTGTTGTGCTCAGGAATGTTGTGTCCTAGGTTATCACTTTGGAGGTTCGTGATCTGTCATTCATAATGCTAATTTAAAAAGAATTCACTTATTTGCTATTAAGGATCTAACTTAGGGCAAGTGAGCTACATTTCAAGCCTTAGGTGGTTTTTAATTTGGATTACTTGTTCGAAGTGTTGCTAGTTGTTTCTACTATACTAATTCTTATTGTTTTCATCTTTTAAAACCTATAGGTAGTTTGGAGGAGCCACCATAAGACTTTGTATTCTCCTAATCAAAAATTTCCCCTAGACGTAGCACATGTTGCTGGTTCTTGCATGGTCTAGTCAAGCATGCTGGCTGCACAAGAATAGTTTTTCTCCTCCAGCTTCCCCCACACTTGTCAGCTCCCCTTGCAATTCTCCTCCTTCCTTTTCTTTTCCTTCCTCCTTATCCATCCTCGATCCCCCTTTCTTTCCACCATGACCTACTGAGCTCAGTACTGTAGCAGTCTACCTCTCATCCATGGACTGGTTATTTTGATGCTTTTAAACATTTGGCTCCTGTGCACACATAACACTTGTTTACTTTCTGGCATAGAAAAATATTCAAGTTCTTCCTGTACCTTTCCTTTCCTAGTACTGAAATTAGCAATACCTCTGAGGATACTTGTTTCTTTTTGATGGGGAATTTTCTTTGAGTTCAAAGTCTTGAGTTTTCTTTGTTTTTTTTCAGTATACAATTTTAAGTGAAACGATCAGTTTAATTCTGTAAGAAAAGGAAGTCAGTATTCTATTAAATGGGAAAATATACTTGGGATATAGTAGGAAATTAATATTTGTTGAATAAGCACTAAGAGGAACATTCTTTTAGGAACATGGCTTCGCCAGTGTTGTATGCACATTACAGCTATGGGAAAATAGAAGCGGAAAGGACGGAGTTATTTCTAGCATTAGGCAGTGTTCATCATTGCTTTAGGGTGGTCACAGTGTGCGGAGAAAAGAGGTGATGAGTTGGGGAGGCCTTCATCCAAATGAAGCTGTTCTCTCTCCTCCTACTGTAGGCCTGCCATGTGTGGCAGATAGTGAGGATGACAACAGATACAAACCCACATGAAATTTGTTGTGTATTGGAGGAGAGAAAGATTCACTAACTCTGATATTGCATACTTGGATAAATATAAGGAAGGACAGCATAGGGAACCTCAGCAGTACACATTTAGGGTACCATATTTAAAGTGAGATGCCAGGAGGATTTCTCAGATCAGCTGGGGGCTTAAGTTTGATGAGGTTATTACTAATTTATTGAAGTGAATTTTAAAGAGTAGTAGTAAGTATGGAATAGTTTTTGGTATATGGATGTGTACCGGGTGGTTGGGTTTGTTTGTTTGTTGTTTGTTTGAGACAGGCTGTAGGTCTGTAGTTCGGGGGGTCATGATCTTCCTCCTATGTTCCTCTCTTCCTCTGCATGCTTAGAATATAGAAGATATTAATATATAAGCGCCAGGGCTAGAACAACATTTTCTCTTCTAACCCCAAATTAATCTCTTCTAATCTAGTGTATTTGAATTAAAGGTGCAGTATGATTCAGTGCTAAGAATGTGAACTCTGAGACTGAATCACCAACCAAAGAGTGAGCATGAGCTTGCTTAGGTCCCTGTACATATGTAGCAGATGAGCAGCTTGGTCTTCATGGGGTCCTCTAACAACAGGAGTAGGTGCTGTCTCTGAATCTGTTGTCTGCCTGTAAGTCCTGTTCCCCTAACTGGGCCATCTTGTCAGACCTCAGTGAGAGAAGATGCACCTAGTCTTGCAGAGTCTTGATATGCTGTTGCTGCTGCTGCTGCTGCTGCTGCTGCTGCTGGTGTGTGTTTGTTATGAAGTATTACAACACATGTGGAGGTAACTTTTGGGAGTAGATTCTCTTTCTACTATTTGGGTTCCAGGATTGAACTCAGGTTATCAGGCTTGGTAACAGGTACACTTACTTTAACCTCTGAGATATCTCTTTGCAGCCCTAAACCCCGTTAAAAACAAATTACCCATATGCAAGTACATTAACAGAACATAGACTAAGATAGTGTCTTTTTTTTTTTTTTTTTTAATTTTAGATGAGCCACCAGGCCATTGGCTTTTGCATGACATACTGTTAAACATTCACTCTTTGCTCTAACAACTATGCCAAGGCTTACTGATAAAACCTGAGATGAAGAAATTGATTTTTAGTGGAGGAGAATGGCAGTTGAGTAGTAACAAAACAATTCGTGGTAAGGGAGGGTACTCAGAGGGAGGATTGGAAGCATGAGAGACAAAGTAATTATGTGGTGCAGGGGTTACGGTGGGGGAGGAGGAGGAGTGGAGGTTGTTGAGTCTTCCTGAGACTTCTCTGAAGGGAGAAAGAATCAGGCATTTTCAAGAGTCTAACATAGCATAGCAGAGTAGAAGGACTGTGTAGATGGCAGTAGTGACAACAGTTTAGCCTGGGAACGTGAATGAGGGGGTTTTAGTCTTAGATTAGTGTCGTAGTTAGGGTTTTACTGCTGTGAAGAGGCACCATGCCCAAGGGAACTCTTAGAAAGGCTAACATTTAATTGGGGCTGGCTTACAGTTTCAGAGGTTCAGTCCATTATCTGAGGTGGGAAGCATGACAGCGTGCAGGCAGACATGGGGCTAGAGAGCCAAGAGTTCTACATCTTGATGAGAAGGCAGCAGAAGGAGACTATCTTCTGCTGGCAGCCATGAAGAAACTCTTCTGCACTGGGTGGAGCTTGAGCGCTAGGAGACCTCAAAATCTACCCCTACTGTAACATACTTCCTCTAACAAGGCTACACCTCATCCAGTAAGGCCACACCTCCTAATAATGTCACTTCTCATGGGCCAAGAGTATTCAAACTACCACATTCTACTTCCTGGCCCCCATAGGCTTGTTCAAACATGTGAGTCTATGGGGGACATACCTAGCTATAGCCTAATGCAAAATACATTTACTCCAACTTCACAAGCCCTCATAGTCTATAGTGTCAACAATGTTTAGAAGTCCAAAGTTCAAAGTCTCTTCTGAGATTCATGCAGACTCTTAACTGTAATCTCCTATAAAATCAAACTCAAAAAGCAGATCATATACTTCCAACATCACAGTGTATACATTATCTTTCCAAAATGTCATAGTAAGGAAATACTGGACCAAAGCAGGACAGAAAACTACCTGTGCAAATTCCAAACTCTGTATCTCCACTTTGGATGTCAAAGCACTCTTCAGATCTCCAACTTCTTTCATCTTTGATGACTGTAACAAATGTTCTCTTGAGCTGGTTCCACTCCCTGTTAGCAATGTTCCTCAGCAGGTATCCCACAGCTCTGGCATCTCTAACATCTTGGGGTATCCAAGATACCTGGTGGCAAACTGCCTAAGAAAATCAACATAAAGGAGGAAAGATTTAGCCAAAAGTTTCAGAGGTGTAGGTCTTGTCAGTGGGCCCCATCACTGTGCATCATGGCAGAGATGGCTTGCTGGAGCAGAGCTGCTAGCTTCATAGTGGCCAGTATGCAAAGAGAAAGAGAGACAGAGTCAGAGACAGAAAAAGGCCAAGGATAAGACATACCTGTCAAAGTACACCCTCAGCAACATATTTCCTTCAGCTAGGCTCCACCTCCTCATAGATCCTCCAGCTGTCAGTTAATTTATTGATAAAGTTAGTGAGTGACTTGATCTAATCACTTCTAAATACCACCACCAACTGGGGACAAAACTGTCTACACTGTCTTTTTGCAAGACGCTTCATATCCAGATCCATAAGCATGTCTGTAGGAGATGTCTGTAAAATACTAAATAAGTTTTATCCTCCTGACGACTTAGTTCCCAACAGCAATGATGCTGAGACTAATTATTTATATTAATTGCCTAGGCCATAGCTTTGGCTCATTCCTTGATTAACTCGTAAGTTTTTTCACCCATCAAACTATTCTGTGTCTACCACTTGGTTAGTTAGTTATCTCTCCTTCACTCCTGACCTGATTCTAACTTACCATTTTCCTCAGCGACCCCCTCCAAGTCTCGCTTGAATCTCTTCTTTATCTCTCTCCTATTTCCCAGAATCCTCTCTCTTCCTGCCAGTTTTCTGCCTCAGCTCATTGACCATCAGCTTTTTTTATTGACAGGTGATGCTTCTAAGAGATTCTCTCTACAGATATCTAGACTTATAATTTTGCACACAGGACCTTAATGCTTTGGTCCTTCATATCACTTTGGACATTTTCTCTCCTTACACACAGAGACCTGACCATTTCTCACTAGTTATCTTTCTCACAGCCTAGGTGATTTCTGAGATATCCCTCTCCCCCTTTTCCAGTCAAGTAATACCAGAAGTTATTTGCTTTTAGTATTATTCTCCAAATGCATCTCATAGTACTTAACTGATATAGTAGAATAGTAATAATTTAATTTTTGGGTTGCTACTCATGAGGGTAAGTTTGGTATAAATGGTTAGACTTTCTGATAGCGAGTTGATGTATCTATAACTTGAACATAGTACCTACTTCACAGTATTACATAGTACTAAGTAAAGTAATGTTCACGATGTGCTCACCGTGCTATCCAACATTTGGACAAATATTATATAATTTTGATTATATTATGCATCTTTAGCAAATACATTTCATCCTTGCTGTCCCTTCCCTCATTTTCTTCTCTTCAGCTATCTTCATTTCTTTTTCTTTGCTTCATGGTTACATAGCCCAATCTGGCTTTGCTCTTTTTTTTTTTTTTTTTTTTTATTTATTTATTTTTTGATAATTTATTTACATTTCCGATGATTCCCCTTTTCTTTAGAAACCCCGTGTCCCCTCCCCCTCCCCGCCTCT
>CM052707.1:86017248-86029524 GCA_028551405.1 Uromys caudimaculatus | reverse complement strand
ATCTCCGGCGAGGGATCTTTGTCCCGGCGCTGATTAGCTCCTGGCTTTGCTCTTGAGGTCTTCCTACCATATCTACCTAAGTGCTAGATTGCAGATCACACTGAGAATTACTGCACTTTTTTTGCAATTTATTTATTTCATTTCTCCCCTACCAAATTTTGGAGTGCCTTAGTCTGGAGATTTTGAAAGCTGAGATGACGGTTGAATAGGCAAAGGTTAGAAAGCAGGTAGAAGCATATTTGATAGGAAGATGATCTGTGGACAGCCGGAATACATGTCATGCATTTTGGAAAGAAGTGGAGGCAAGTATTAGGCAAGTATTCAACATGTGTATGAATGTTGAAGGGAAATCAAGTTCATTAAGGACTGAGAAATGCTACTGAGATACTTATATCACATTCAGTCACTTTCAAGGACTTAAAGTTGGATAATAAATGAATAAGGAAATAGAAACAAGCAGCACAGACTAATAATCCACTAAGTATGGAAGAGAGGAAGTGTAGAGTAATGAAGTATTACATTCAGGATAATTACTTGTCATTCTGAAAGCATGTTCTAGCACCTTTTATTTGATATTTATTAAAAAGCTTTAATTTCAAAGAATTTTAGAAAGGGTTTTATTTGTGTGTGTGTGTGTGTGTGTGTGTGTGTGTGTGTGTCTGTATATCTGTGTATGTCTGTATGTGTGTATTTGTCTGTGAATGTATGGGCTCATATGTGTATGTGTGACTGTGGGATCCAGAGGAGGGTTTTGGATCTCTTGGAGCTGGAGTTACAACTGTTTGTGAGCTGCTCAGCTTGGGTGCTGGGATATGAACTCTAGTCTTCATGGATAGAGAAGGGATCTTCTAGTCCCCAGGTAGGGGATCGTAGACTGTATAAAATGAAGAGGGCAAGTGGAGCTCTAGTGTGCATGGTTCATTTTACCCCATTCATGCCAGTAGATGAAATTCAGTAAAAGTCTGATACCTTTCTCATTTCAGTTTTTAATATCAAACCATGGTTAAGTTTTATATAAGTGCAAATGTGTAAGTTTTCTAGGGTCTCCAGTGGTACTTTATTTGAGCTTTCATTAGTTAATAATACTTTAAAGCATTTTAAACATTTATAGCTTTATACCATTGTGCAGGCTGGTTTTGCATGTCAACTTGACAAACTGGTCTTATCAGAGAGGAAGTAGTCTCAGTGAGGAAATGCCTCTGTGAGATCCAGCTATAAGGCATTTTCTCAATTAGTGATCAATGGAGGAGGGCCCAGCCCATGGTAGGTAGGGCCATCTCTAGGCTGGTGGTCCTGGGTTCTATAAGAAAGCAGGCTGAGCAAGCTATGATGAACTAGTCAGTAAATAGCACCCCTCCATGGTTTCTGCAATGCTCCTGACTCCCAGGATCCTGCCCTGTTTGAGTTCCCGTCCTGACTTCCTTCAATAGAAGTGTAAGTCAAATAAATCCCTTTCTTCCCAACTTATGTATTGGTCATGGTGTTTTTACTGAAGCAATAGAAACCCTAATTAAGACAACCATTCTGTGCCAAAATACATTTAAATGGTAGGTCTTATTATTAATTAATTAAAAACAAAAATAAAAGCAAATCCCAAAATCTCACTTTGTAGCCTAAGGTGATTTGGAATCACCACGTAGTCCAAAGTAGCTTTAAACTCCCAGCAACTCCTGCCTGGGATTCCCAGCAACTTTGAGTCCTAGGATTATAGTTGTGAGCCCTCACACTGGTTGCTAAAATTATTTTAAATAATAAATCTATACTATTCATTTTGAGAATAAATGATAGGAATCAAGAAAATTTGAAAAGTTCAGAAACGTTAGAAGTAGTGTAAGGATGTGATATAGAGCATGTTTAATATTTAAAATACAAACGCAGAAGCCAAGTAGAATCTCAGCTGTACTTATCATAATGTCTACAATTTTCATTTTCTTTGGGGTGTCAGTACTTTGCTTCTACTGTGTTTCAGGGATTGTACTCAGGTCAGCAAGCTGGCAGCAAGCATCTTTAACAACTGAACTACCCCTCTAGCCCTGTATTTGTGATCTTAACAACTAAGCTTCTCTGACCTACACTTTTCCCCTCTTGACTAAGTGAGAACCACCCTTTGTTTTTATTCAGCATTGTGAGGATTCAGTGATATAAGAATATTTGGAGTTGTGATTGTTATAACCTTTGTATATTAGCTGTTAATATTATTAGCTTAATGCAAAATACCCCCTTGGGTCAACTACCCCTGACATTTTTTTAGTATAAAACTCAGTTTTTTATGTAAATAATTTTTGAAAGTGTAAATCATAACAGAAGTTGATATTCTGCACTGTAATAAAAATCTTGCTTCAAAGTTATTTTCATTTCATTAAGCTTTGATTTTAAGCTCAGAGAAAGTGAAGAAATCACTTAGTTCTGGGTCTACCTCTGCTACCAATATGGTATTAGAAAATTGCTCATCTTCTTTTTCCCTATATCTGTCCAATGAAGATACTTTCTGGCAGATCTCTTAAGTAGTTTTCAGGCTAAAGGCGTTAGTTAAAAACAAGGAAGAACCATGATTTTTGCTGATCATTTGCAAATCCACAAAATAGAATTTCTGGTATGTTATATATAAAAATCTTGAAATGTTTTGTTCTTTTTTTCACCTTTGTCTAGAAAAGGCAACTGTCTTCAGAAAAGCAAGGATTCAGTGAGAAAATCTGATAACTCATATAAGATGACTGTCATAGCAGCTGCCATGTATTAAGTTTCAGAAGTTATGGGACTTCTTCTGAAACTCCCCTTGCCCCAGTACAGCTTTCTATGGTATCCCACAGTAGTGTGACACCTACCTCTCCATTTAGGGTGGAGACACACTTCCAGTTGCCCAGAGTTAAGGCTGTGAATGACTCCTAACTCCTCTCCTCTCCTCACCCCTCCCCTCCCCTCCCTTCCCCTCCCCTCCCCTCCCCTCTCCTTATTTGTTGGGTCTGTCATAGCAAACAAAAGCAGCCCTCCAACCCCACAAAATTATATCCTCTTTCTGGGAGCTGCCTACATTTTGTTACTGGCTGATGTGAAGGATACAGAGAAATATCCCTTTGCTTTAGTGAGGGATTGATGGGAAGGACTGTCCAGGCTCAGAACTTAGTAGGCCTGTGCTCCAGTGGCCATTGCAGAGCTGTCACTGTCAGCACTGTTCAGCCTGCCCCTTTACCCAGGCACACTTCTTCCCCGTGTACACAGTGTCGCCCTTGAGATCCCGTCCTGATAAAGTTCTTGCACGTAGAGTTCACTCCAAGTGCATCCCCTTGGGGACAGGGTTTATGACAGCCACCTACAATTTGAGTAGATATTGATTTTATGAGATTTGGGTTCTATTTCTTGAATTTCATCTTTTCTATTTTTGAATTGGAGGTACTAAGGATTAAACCCAGGCCTCATGTAATTGAAGAAGGTGTCCACTGAGCATCCCACTCTTATGTTGAAACTGACAGTCTAAGTATCTTTTATACAGGTGTTTATAGCCAGCAGATTAGAATTTGTTAGGTTATAAAGTATTGCAGAATAGTCTTCAGTTCTACCAGCTGAACTTTGAATGCCATATTCTGAAAATTTTATTTTTTGTGTGTGTATACATGTGCATATGAGTGGGTGCCATGGTGTGCATGTACAGGTCAGAGGACAATTTGTAGGTATTGGTTCTCATCTTCCATACCATTATGTGGATCTCAAGTATTGAACTAAGGTTGTTAGGTTTGGTGTCAAGTGTCTTTACTCTCTGAGCCATCTTGCTGACTCCTTTAATCTTTTATTAATATATGAAAGCAGGTCTTGAAGTCTTGAAGCAGTTGAAAGTATGAATTTCTTTCTGCAGCCCAGTGAGTGCAGAGACTTGAAGGCTGAAGCAGTAATGGGAGTCTCTGCCCCTAGCCACTAGAGGAAGCTCCCTAAACAGGTCAGAAGCGTTTGACTCAGGGATCCTAGCCAGGCTTTAAGAGAGTCTTCTTTCCTCTGATGAGCAAGAGTGGTGGAAACCGAACCCTGCTTCTCCTGAGGCGTGGAGGAGTGTCTAGGGTGGGGTTCCCGGCTGTAGTAGAGAGCTTGGTTTTCCTTCCTTCTTTTTCTCTATCGGCCCCTGTAGCAGTTTTGGCTCTGTAGCTCTAGAAGATCCAAATTTATGGCAGTACCAGGGTGCCTGCCAGGCCTTGTTTGGTTGAATGTGGGTATGCAAATGTGAAAAAGTAGGATCTAATGGGAAAGAATTGTCAAACACGATGAGGGAGGGAAAGAGCCCTGAGTTGTTCCAGAGTTGCTGAAAATTCACAAACAGGCCCTGTGATTTTTGTCTCTACAGAGGTAGAGACACTTGTTTGAAAGTTCTGGATTGTTCTTGGTTGCTACAATGACTTTTGCAGGCTGTCTGTTGCTTTCCTGTAGGGAGAGGGAGGAGAGAGAGGGAGAGGCTCTTTCTAGCTCCTTTGCCCTCAGTACTTCAGCCTGCTAGTTATCAGAAAACTCTGTATGGGAGACACACACACACACACACACACACACACACACACACACACACACACACACACACACACACACACCCAGCCCTTGAAGGCACATTTGAGGTCTTCTTGTGTCTCATTGGCTGTTATACTGTTAGCTGAAGCAAATTGCATGGATAGCCTAGAATTAATGTGAGAAAGGTTTACTACATAAAAGAGTTACAAGGGCATTAAAACACAGATGAGATCCAAACTCTAACACCACTCTCAGGTTTGTGTTTCAAGTATATCTACAGAGAAATATAAATAAAGTACATAGTGGAATTTAAAGACTGGAAGTGTTTCTTTAAAAAAAAATTATATGCCTAAGTGTTTTGCCTGCATATATGTTTGTGCAGCACATGCATGTATGGTTTTGTGAAGGCTAAAAGAAATCATCAGGTTCTATGCAAATGCAATTAAAAGATGGTTTTGAGCTGCCCTGTGAGCCCTCTTGAAGAGGAGCCAGTGCTCTTAACCACTGAGCCATCTCTCCACCCCTGTATTTCTTATCTGAAGGGAGGGAGTCAGAGGTTTTTTGATGTCATTTGAATCACCATCATTTGCATTTTAAAAATTTTTACTCCTTCTATATGTATCAACTGAAAACTTTATGTAAAGAAATTTCTAGCACTTGGGAAGCTGAGGCAGGAGTATCATAATTAAGGCCAATCTGGACTATGTGCAGTGAGATCTGCCTCAAAAAGGAACAAACAAAAATCCTTAAACCAAAAACCTAACCAAAACAATGAAACAACTTTTACCAAATGTTAGAGCTGATTTTTATTCTGAGTTTCACTGTATCCCAGGAAGATAGAACAAATAATTTTTTCTTCATTAATTTATGTATTCACTTGACAGCTCAGTCACAACCTCCTTCCTTCCAGCCCTCCCCCCCATCCCTGGCCCCCCCATCCCTTCTCTCCATCTGAGAAGGGGGAGCCCTCCCACCATACCAACCCACCCTGGCACATCAAGTCACTGTAGGACTGGGCACATCCTCTCCCACTGAGGTCAGACAAAGCAGCCCAGCTAGGGAAACAGGATCCACAGGCAGGTAACAGACTCAGGGACAGCCCTCATTCCAGTTGTTGGGGGACCTGCATGAAGACCAGGCTGCACATCTGCTATATATGTATAGGGGCCAGCCAAGGTCCAGTCCGTGTATGCTCTTTGGTCAGTGATTCAGTCTCTGGAAGCCCCCAAGGGTAGAACAAATAATTCTTAATTATTAAATTTTGGATAAGAATTGATATACTAACTTTTTAGTGCTGATCACTTATTTTGTTTTTCTATCCTTAAGAGAACTTACGAATTTTTAAAATAGAATACTTCTTAAGAGTACTTCTAGATTCATAGTGAAACTGGGCAAGAGTTAAGAGATTTCCCACATCCATATGCACTGTCTTCTCTGTCATCAGCATTCCTGTGTAGCTGTACCTTTGCTACAACAGATGAACTTTCATCCATACATTATTGTAATCTTAGAGATTATAGTTTACATTAAGATTCAGCGTTGGTATTATATATTGTGTGCCCAAACTCATGATGGTGTATATCTACCATACTATCACATGGTGGTTTGAATAAAAATGGCCCCCATAGGCCCCCAGGGAGTGGCGCTATTAGGAGGCGTGGCCTTGTTGGGGTAGACATAGCTTTGTTGGAGGATATGTGTCATTAAGGAGTGAGGTTTGAGCTCTCAGATGTTCCAGCCAAGCCTAGTGTGACTTCTCCCGCTGCCTGTGGATCCAGATGCAGAACTCTCAGCTCCTCTCCAACACCATGTCTGCCATGACAATAATGTACTAAACCTCTGAACCTGTAAGCCAGTTGCAATTAAATGTTTTCTTTTATAAGAGTTGCTGTGGTCATGATGTCTCCTCACAGTAGTAGAAACCCTAAGAAACACATTGAGTTTTACTTCTCTAAAAATTTTGTATGATCTACTTACTCTTTTTCTTTTTTCCTTTTTATTGAAAATAGATTTTTTTCTCTCATAATATATCCTGACTAGGATTTCTCTTCTCTCTACCCCTCCCAGTTCCTCCCTGTTGGGTTATGGTGGTGGTGAGGAGTCCTGCATCCAGCCCAGGGCTTGGGCATATGGGAGAGGTGAGACGCAGGAAGTTTGACTGTGCTCACCCCACAGCACCGCAGGGCGGGTGTCTGGCTGTGAGAAGCCACAGGACACTGCCTGGGTGTGGGGGAGCGCGGCATGGGGTCCTGGGACTTCACGGAGCAGGCTCTGTCTGGTTCTCAGGGTCTTGGGCAACCCAGGCACTGCTGGATGCCGTGGAAGAGCTGAGAACGGAGTCGGACCTGAGGGCTGGATCTTGCCTGGGGTCAAGGTGGGAAGGCAGGGAGGAGCCCGGCCGAGTCCTGCCTGGAACCTCGTCTTTGGCTTGTCACCTGCTAGCTGGGTTGGTTTGGTAGAGACCGTGGCTGGGAGCACTGAGAGGCCCTCTGTAGGAGACTAGATGCAGCTCTTTAGATGAAGACCTGTTCCATCGTTCCCCGCCGCGGATCCCGATGAAGAGAGACAGTCCATGGTTCTAGGGCGTTTATTGTCATGGCAGAGAGTGTCGATGAGTGAAACTGTACCCCCCAACCTCAGGGCAGGCCTGAGATTAAAATATCTTTTGTGGGGAGGAGTGGCTGGTAAGGGGAAGAGGAGTTTATTGGCTAAGCCTCTAGGTGCCTCATTAAAGTGGGAATGTCTTGAGGCTATGTGACCATACCTCTACCTGTGGAGGGGTTTGGGGCTATGTGACTGATGGTCACATACTTATGGAGAGCTGTGGCCTCGGCCTTGTGTCAGGAGCCTGGGGCCCAGGAGCATGGCAAAAAAATGCCTACTGTCCCTTGTACGGTTGTCCCCTGATGGGGACCCCCCTACTGGAGCTCCGGGGTTTTAAACCTTAGCTGAGCCAGAAACCAGGCTGCCTTTTACGGTCCCACACCTCCCCACTTCACTTCCATCCTGTCTGGCTCTATCCCCTTTCTGTCTCTAAAAACAAACAGGCTTCTAAGAGATAGTAGTAATACAATAAAATATAGTATGATAAGACAAAAGCTAACTCATCAGAATAGGACAGAGGAAACAAATAGAAGGAAAAGAATCCAAGAAAACTCACAAGAAACAGATATGGATGCCAAGACTCACACTTAAGAATCCCATAAAAACACTAAACTGGAAGCCATAATACATATGCAAAGAACTGTAGAGTAAAAAGAGAGAATAAAAAATATAAATAAAATAAAATATATAAGATAAAATTAATAAAGGGAAAAGTTCTGACATGACATTATGAAATAAAGAACCTCCAACAATGCCATTGAGTTCTTTGTTGACCATCTACTCCTGGGCATGTACTCTACCCTTAAGAGTGGTTTGTTTTCGCAGTGAAACTCCCTTGGAGAAACTAAGTTTTCATTTGCAAATTGCTATAAATCAAAGATAGCTTCTGGGTTACGGATGGGAGCATGTGTCCACTTCTCTTTTCAGATCCTAGGAGCCCATCAGTGTAGACCCTGTACATGCTGCCTCAGTATCTGTGAGTTCACATGTGCATAGGTATTGTTGATTTAGAGAGCTCTGTTTTTCTTGGTGTCCCTCCATCCCTTCTGGCTTTTATACTCTGTCTCCTCTTCCACAGGGTTCCCTGAGTCCTGAGGCGGGATTTGATGGAGACGTCTTCCAGGTTAGGGCCACATATTCCAAGGTCTCTCACTCTGCAAAATGTCTGGGCGTGGGTCTCGCTGCAGGACAAAAGCTTTTTGAAGATGGTTAAGCAACTCACCGATCTGCTTCCTTGGCCAGAGTGTCTCTTTTTCTTAATTCTTAGCAAACACTAATCTTTCAACTGGCTCCATAGTTTTACCTTTTGCAAATTATATAGTTAGAATCATACAGTATAGAATCTTTTCATATTGATGACTGCTACTCCTCCTCCTCCTCATCCTTCTACTTCTTCTCCTCTCCCTTCTCCTTTTCCTCATCTTCCTCCTTCTCCTCCTTCTTCTCCTTCTTTCTTCCTTTTTCCTTCCTTTTGGCTTTTTGAGACTGTTTAGTCTTGGCTGTCCTGGAACTCACTCTATAGACCATGTTGGCCTTGAACTCAGAAATCTACTTGCCTCTGCCTCAGAGCGCTGGGATTAATGGTGTGTGTGACCACTGCTTGGCCAGTCTGTCAGTCTCCTTTAAGAAGGAGGCGTCAAGCTGGAAATACAGTTCAGTGATAGAGCATTTGCTTTTATTATGTTTAGGAATATCCCCTGTATTCCTAATCTCTCCAGAACTTTTATCATGAAAGGGTATTGGATTTCGTCAAAGATTTTTTTTGACATCTAAAGAGATGATCCTGTGAGTTTTTTCTCTTTCAGTTTATTTATATGGTAGATTACATGTACTGATTTTCATATGTTGAACTATCACTGCATCTCTGGGATAAAGCCTACGTGACCATAGTAGATGATGTTTTTAATGTATTGAATTCAGTTTGCAAGTATTTTATTGGGTAATTTTGCATCTATGTTCATTAAAGAAATCTGGGTTTGGGATGATTATAGGGCTAGGTACTGATTTCTGGGTTTGTCTTTATTTAGTGTGTGTTTATTCCTTGATTTGGGTTTCCTCTCTGGATTTTTAGAGAGTGTGTGTTTGCTGTTTTACTGATCTGCACAGTTAGTATGTTCATGGAAAGTACTTGCTGGTTTTGAACACTGGGGGAAGGGCAGACCTGGGGTGGGGGATGATGATCTTTGGGTTCTACAGGAAGTTTGGACAGTGGGGAAGGAGGCTGCAGCTGGTATTCTGTGGCAGTGTCCGGGGGAACAGAGAGTGGAGAATGTCTGAGGGCAGCCTACCTGGTCTTCAGCAGGTGTGGCCTGTGGTTGAACTGGAGTTGTCCCCTGAGTTGGGTGCTGGGACATAGCTACGAGTGGGGGGTGGTGGGATGGGTGTTGGGGAGTGGGAGGGAGAAGGCTGGAGGAGGGGGATGGTCTGTGGGATCCACAGGGGTGGTAGACAGTGAGGAGTGGAGGCTGCAGGGGGTGACCTTGAGGATTGTGTCTGGGGGACAGACAGGGTGGAGAAGGCCTGTGGATAGCCTACCTGGTCTTCTGGATTTGTAAATGGCAACCATATTTAAAACATATTCAAATGTAAAGTTATAAAGTGGTCATTACTTTTTGGTTTATATATGCTTTTAATTTTGTATTTATGTCTCTTTATTTTTGTATTAGTTACTTTTTTAAAATTTATTTTTATTTTTTTAAATTTTTTGATACTTTATTTACATTTCAAATGTTTCCCCCTCCACTTTGGAAACCCCCTATCCCCTCCCCCCGCCCCCCTACCTCTATGAGGATACTCCCCCCACCCACTCACCCGCCCACCTTCCCACCATGGCATTCTCCTATACTGGGGCCTCTAACACCCTCAGGCTCAAGAGCCTCTCCTCCCCTGATGGCCAACAAGGCCCTCCTCTGCTACATATGTGGTCCAAACCATGGGTCCCTCCATGCGTATTCTTTGGTTGGTGGTCCAGTCTCCAGGAGCACCGGGGTGTCAGGCCAGTTGACACTGTTGCTCCCTCCACGGGGCTACAAACTTCTTCAGCTCCTTCAGTCCCTTCTCCAACTCCTCCATCTGGGACCTCACACTCAGTCCAACAGTTGCTGTGAATTGAATCATGGTATTCCGAACTTTTGGGCTAATATCCACTTATCAGTGAGTACATACCATGTTCGTTCTTTTATGACTGAGTTACCTCGCTCAGGATGATATTTTCAAGTTCCATCCATTTGCCTGCGAATTTCATGAAGTCGTTGTTTTTAATAGCTGAGTAGTATTCCATTGTGTAAAATGTGTACCACATTTTCTGTATCCATTCCTCTGCTGAGGGACACCTGGATTGTTTCCAGCTTCTGGCTATTATAAATATGGCTGCTATGAACATAGTGGAGCATGTGTCTTTATTACATGTTGGAGCATCTTCTGAGTATATGCCCAGGAGAGGTATAGTTGGGTCCTCAGGTAGTATTATGTCCATTTCTCTGAGGGTCTGTCAAACTGATTTCCAGAGTGGTTGTACCAGCTTGCAATCCCACCAACAATGGAGGAGTGTTCCTCTTTCTCCACATCCTCGCCAGCATCTGCTGTCACCTGAGTTTTTGATCTTGGCCATTCTGACTGGTGTTAGGTGGAATCTCAGCGTTGTTTTGATTTGCACTTCCCTTTCTTTAGGTGCTTCTCAGTACTACGAATTTCCTCAGTTGAGCATTCTCTGTTTAGCTCTGTTCCCTATTTTTTGATAGGGTTATTTGGTTCACTGGGGTCTAACTTCTTGAGTTCTTTGTATATATTGGATATTATCCCTCTGTTGGACGTAGGATTGGTAATGACCTTTTCCCAATCTGTTGGTTGCCATTTTGTCCTATTGACTGTGTCCTTTGCCTTACAGAAGCTTTGCAATTTCATGAGGTCCCATTTGTCGATTCTTGATCTTAGAGCATAAGACATTGGTGTTCTGTTCAGGAACTTTTCCCCTGTACCCATGTGTTTGAGGCTTTTCCCCACTTTCTCTTCTATTAGATTCAGTGTATCTGGTTTTATGTGGAGGTCCTTGATCCACTTGGACTTGAGCTTTGTACAGGGAGATAGGAATGGATCATTTTGCATTCTTCTACATGTAGACCGCCAGTTGAACCAGCACCATTTGTTGAAAACGCTGTCTTTTTTCCACTGGGTGGTTTTAGGTCCTTTGACGAAAATCAAGTGACCGTAGGTGTGTGGGTTCATTTCTGGGTCTTCAATTCTATCCATTGATCTACCTGCCTGTACCAATACTATGCAATTTTTATCACTACTGCTCTGTAGTACAACTTGAGGTCAGGGATGCTGATTCCCCCATAAGTTCTTTTGTTATTGAGAATAGCTTTTGCTCTCCTGGGATTTTGTTATTCCAAATGAATTTGAGAATTGCTCTTTCTAAGTCTATGAAGAATTGAGTTGGAATTTTGATGGGGATTGCATTGAATCTGCAGATTGCTTTCGGTAGGATGGTCATTTTTACTATATTAATCCTGCTAATCCATGAGCATAGGAGATCTTTCTATCTTCTGAGGTATTCTTCGATTTCTTCCTTCAGAGACTTGAAGTTCTTGTCATACAGATCTTTCACTTCTTTGGTTAGAGTCACACCAAGATACTTTATATTGCTTGTGACTATTGTGAAGGGTGTCATTTCCTTAATTTCTTTCTCAGTCTGTTTATCCTTCGATTATAGGAAGGTACTAATTTGTTTGATTTACTTTTCTATTGGGCCACTTTGCTGAAGTTATTTATCAGCTGTAGCAGTTCTCTGGTGGAGTTTTTCCGGTCACTTAAGTATACCATCATATCATCTGCAAATAGTGATATTTTGAATTCTTCCTTTGCAATTTGTATCCCTTTGACCTCCTTTTGTTGTCTAATTGCTCTAGCTAGAACTTCAAGTACTATATTGAATAGATAGGGAGAGAGAGGGCAGCCTTGTCTAGTCCTTGATTTTAGTGAGATTGCTTCGAGTTTCTCTCCATTTAGTTTGATGTTGGCTACTGGTTTGCTGTATATTGCTTTTACTATGTTTAGGTATGGGCCTTGAATTCCTGATCTTTCCGAGACTTTTATCATGAAGGGATTTTAAATTTTGTCAAATGCTTTTTCAGCATCTAATGAAATGACCATGTGTTTTTTTTCTTTGAGTTTGTTTATGTAGTGGAT
>CM052707.1:86001943-86017148 GCA_028551405.1 Uromys caudimaculatus | reverse complement strand
TCATGATGAATGATCATTTTGATGTGTTCTTGGATTCGGTTTGTGAGAATTTTATTGAGTATTTTTGCATCAATATTCATAAGGGAAATTGGTCTGAAGTTTTCTTTCTTTGTTTTGTCTTTGTGAGGTTTTGGTATTAGTGTTACTGTGACCTCATAGAATGAATTGGGTAGTGTTCCTTCTGTTTCTATTTTGTGGAATAGATTGAAGAGTATTGGTATTAGGTCTTCTTTGAAGGTCTGGTAGAATTCTGCAGTGAACCCATCTTCTCCTGGGCTTTTTTTGGTCGGGAGACTTTTAATGACTGCTTCGATTTCTTTAAGGTTTATGGGACTGTTTAGATGGTTTATCTGATCCTTACTTAACTTTGGTATTTGGTATCTGTCTAGAAATTTGTCCATTTCATCCAGTTTTTCCAGTTTTGTTGAGTACAGTCTTTTGTAGTAGGATCTGATGATTTTTTTTGAATTTCCTCAGAATCTGTTGTTATGTCTCCCTTCTCATTTCTAATTTTGTTAATTTTGATCCTGTCTCTGTGCTGTCTGGTTAGTCTGGCTAAGGGTTTGTCTATCTTGTTGATTTTCTCAAAGAATCAGCTCCTGGTTTTGTTGATTCTTTGTATAGTTCTTTTTGTTTCTACTTGGTTGATTTCAGCCCTGAGTTTGATTATTTCCTGCCCTCTACTCCTCTTGGGTGCATTAGCTTCTTTTTGTTTTAGAGCTTTCAGGTGTGCTATTAAGCTGCTAGTTTATACTCTCTCCAGTTTCTTTTTGGAGGCACTCAAAGCTATGAGTTTTCCTCTTAACACTGCTTTCATTGTTTCCCATAAGTTTGGGTATATTGTACTTTCATTTTCACTAAATTCTAGAAAGTCTTTAATTTCTTTCTTTATTTCTTCCTTGACTAAGTTATCATTGCGTAGAACATTGTTCAGCTTCCATGAGTATGTGGGCTTTCTGTTGTTGCCATTGAAGACCAGCCTTAATCCGTAGTGATCTGATAGGGGGTATGGGATTATTTCAATCTTCTTGTATCTGTGGAGGTTTGTTTTGTGACCTATTATATGGTCAATTTTGGAGAAAGTACTATGAGGTCCTGAGAAGAAGATATATTCTTTTGATTTAGGATGAAATGTTCTATAGATATCTGTTAAATCCATTTGGTTCATAACATCTGTTAGTTTCACTGTGTCTCTGTTTAGTTTGTGTTTCTAAGATCTCTCCATTGTTGAGAGTGGGGTGTTGAAGTCTCCTACTATTATTGTGTGAGGTGCAATGTGTGCTTTGAACTTCAGTAAAGTTTCTTTTATGAATGTGGGTGCCCTTGCATTTGGAGTATAGATGTTCAGGATTGAGAGTTCTTCTTGGTAGATTTTTGCTTTGATGAGTATGAAGTATCCTTCCTTATCTTTTTTGATGAGTTTTGGGTGAAAGTCAATTTTATCCGATATTAGAATGGCTACTCCAGCCCGTTTCTTATGATCATTTGCCTGGAAACTTGTTTTCCAGCCCTTTACTCTGAGGTAGTGTTTGTCTTTATCATGGAGGTGTGTTTCCTGAATGCAGCAAAATGCTGGGTCCTCTTTATGGATCCAGTCTGTCAGTCTATGTCTTTTTATTGGGGAATTGAGTCCATTGATGTTAAGAGATATTAAGGAATAGTGATTGTTGGTTCCTGTTATTTTCGATGTTATTTTTATGTTTGTGTGGCTATCTTCTTTTGAGTTTCTTGAAAGATTACTTCTTGCTTTTTCTAGGGTATAGTTTCTTTCCTTGAGTTGATATTTTCCATCTATTATCCTTTGTAGGGCTGGGTTTGTGGAATCATTGTGTACATTTGGTTATGTCATAGAATATTTTGGTTTCACCATCTATGGTAATTGAGAGTTTTGCTGGGTATAGCAGCCCGGGCTGGCATTTGTGTTCTCTTAGGGTCTGTATGAGTTCTGCCCAAGATCTTCTAGCTCTCATAGTCTCTGGTGAGAAGTCTGGTATAATTCTGATAGGTCTGCCTTTATATGTTACTTGACCTTTTCCCCTTACTGCTTTTAATATTCTTTCCTTGTTTTGTGTATTTGGTGTTTTCACTATAATGTTTCGGGAGGAATTTCTTTTCTGATCCAATCTATTTGGAGGTCGGTAGGCTTCTTGTATATTTATGTTCATCTCTTTCTTTAGGTTAGGGAAGTTTTCTTCTATAATTTTGTTGAAGATATTTACTAGTTCTTTAAGTTGGGAATCTTCACTCTCTTCTATACCTATTATGCTTAGGTTCTGTCTTCTCATTGTGTCCTGGATTTCATGGATGTTTTGGGTTAGGAGCTTTTTGCATTTTGCATTTTCTTTGACTGTTGTTTCAATGTTTTCTATGGTATCTTCTGCACCTGAGATTCTCTCTTCTATCTCTTGTATTCTGTTGGTGATGCTTGCATCAATGACTCCTGCTCTCTTTCCTAGGTTTTCTAATTCCAGGGTTGTCTCCCTTTGTGATTTCTTCATTGTTTCTATTTCTATTTTTAGTTCCTGGGTAGTTTTGTTTATTTCCTTCGTCTGTTTGATTGTTTTTTCCTGTATTCTTTAATGGATTTTTGTGTTTCCTCTTTAAGTGCTTCTAGTTGTTTACCTGTGTTCTCTTGTATTTCTTTAAGCGAGTTATTTATTTCCTTCTTAAAGTCTTCTATTATCATCATGAGAAATGACTTTAAATCTGAGTCTTGCTTTTCTGGTGTATTGGGGAATCCAGGGCTTGCTGTGGTGGGAGAGCTGGGTTCCGATGATGCCAAGTAGCCTTGGTTTCTGTTCCTTATGTTCTTGCCCTTGCCTTTCGCCATCTTGTTAACTCTGGTGTTAGCTGGTCTTACTCTCTCTGGCTGTGGCTTGTCCCTCCTGCAAGCCTCTGTGAATACTCATTGAAGACTGGCTCTCTCTGAGAGGTATCTGGGTTTGGAGAGCTGTGGCACAGGGTCAGCTCTGGGGTGCAGACAGAAACCAGAAGGATCTTGTCTCCAACTGTCCCTTGGTTCCTGTGTCCTGATGGCTCTGCAAGGGTCCCTCTTCATCCAGTGAATTTGAACAGAAGTGGTGGGCTTGCCTGTGTTCGAAGGTGTGTCAGCACTCCTGGGATACCAGCTCTCTCCTGGCACTATTTGAATATGGAGCCCTGTGTCACAGGATCAGCTCCCAGACTGCCAGAAGAAACCCGAAGACCACTCCCCAGTCACTGTGTACTGGGATCCAGGTGGGTCCCTCTGAGCAGACAGGCTTGTCCACACTCCTGGGAGGCTAGCTTTCTCCCGGCATTATTTGGTTATGGCGCCCTGGTGGCCCAGGCAGAGGTCTCCCTCCACAGATGAAAACAGAAGTCCCCGGCTTTTCCTCAGTCCCTGTGTCTGGAGGATTCCGGTTGGATCCCGCTGAGCAGTGGTGCTTGACTTAACCCCACTCATGGCTTTTCCACACTCCTTGGAGGCTAGCTTTCTCCCCACGCTATTTGGCTATATCTCTTAGTTACTTTTTTATTGCTATGAAATAGAAACACCATAGCAAAGTCAGTTTATAAAAAAGGAATCATTTAATTTAGGGGGTTGCTTAACAGTTTCAGAGGGTGCATGGCTATAGGCAGGCATGACACTGGAGCATGTATGTAGACCGTATGTAGAGCAGTAGCTGAGACCTTCCATCTTATGCACAAACTTCCTAATCCTTATCAAAGAGTTCTACAAACTATGTACTGAACATTCAAACATATGAGCCTATGAGGGCTATTTTCACTCAGACCACCACAGTTCTTAATAGTAATTATATTTTTCCTAAAATACACATAAAAAGCTTTATAGTAACTGCTAATATTGTTGCTAAGTTGAGTGAAAGTATTTTTCTGTATTCTTTTTAGTAGTTCTTTCTATCCTTATACAGTATCTCATTAAGAGTATATAGTTAAACCTTATGTTCTTAAATACTGTTATTTTCTCTTAACCTTTCTCTTAAAAACCTATGAATGCAATAAACAGTTCCTGGTATCCAGGGATGGGTATGACCACCTGGATTTCCTGCAAGTGAAGGCTGATAGAAGAGTGAGTTCAAGACAAGCCTGGGCAACTTTATGAGATTTTATCCCCCAAAATTAGGTGGCAGCTATGTGTGTGGAGATATGTCTCAGTTGTTAAAGGGCTTGTGGTAAACATGAGGACCTGAGTTCAATTCTTTGCACCCACCTAGAGCAGCAAGAATCTGTAATCCCACTCCTGGAGGAAAGAGAGGGGTGAGTGGAGTTAGGATTCCTGGGGCTCATTGGTCAGCCAGGCTAGCTGACTTGTTGTGCTCCAGGCTCAGTGAGAGAACCTGTTTCAAAAAGTAAGGTGGGGAATGAGTGACATTGACTTCTAGCTTCTCTACATACATGTTTACATGTACATTAACGTGCGCATACAAGACTTAGAGCCTCTGTCCTTGCCCTCCCGATCAGGCACACACAGTTATACACACTTATCAAGAGGAAAATTATAAACAGCAGAAGTAAAATTAGTGAAAAATAAATTTTAAAACCATAGCATAATATAAAATTTTAAATTTTCTGTCATTTAATATATAAGACATAGTGACATTAATTAACTTCACATTGCCGTATAATCATCCCAGTTATTCATTGGTAGAACATTTTCATCTTCATGTGAAACTCCGTGCTGATAAAACAGTAACTTCCCAGTCCTCCCTTGTCTCGCCCAGCACTGGCAACCACTACTCCACTATTGGCATTTCTTTCTTTCTTTCTTTCTTTCTTTTTTTTTAAAGACTTATTATTTTATTTATATGAGTACACTGTGTCGCTCTCTTCAGACGCACCAGAAGAGGGAATCCCATTACAGATGGTTGTGAGCCATGTGGTTGCTGGGAATTGAACTCAGGACCTCTGGAAAAGCAGCTAGTGCTCTTAACTACTGAGCCATCTCTCCAGCCCCCACTATTGCATTTCTTGCCACCAATGAATGACAGCTGTTCTCTTGTGAGTACAGACATGCAGTATTAGTCCTCCGTGCCTGGCTTCTTTCATGCAGCATGATGCGTTTCACTTCATGTTGAAGAATGTTTCAAAATTCTTTTCCGCAGAAAGCCTGAATAATCTTAGTGTAGACTGTATTTTGTTTCTCCACCCATTCATGGTTGCTTCTAGCTTTAGCTGTTTCCAGCGGAGCTACAGTGAATCCTGGTATATTAAAATCTGTTTGAGGATTCTTGTTTTCTTGACCAAGCTGGTCTGGAGCTCTGGGTTCTTCTGCCTTATGAGTGTTAGGATTATAGGCACGAGTCATTGTACCTGTCCTGTTTACATTTGGTTAGATTCCTTGAGATTTTTTTAAATGCATAAAGATGTCATTAACTCACCAAACCAAATATAACTCCCCACTCCTGGGATTGCAGTGAATGCAGGTGAATGAAAGTTTTGGTTCTGGTTATGATGAATTTCAGCAATCTGGCAAATTCATTGTTTGATTCTTAGGAAGCCCTAGCAATGTAGGTGTGGTAGTATATGATGTAAAAGTAGGTTTCTCTTTAAAAGGACTAAGTGAGAAGATGACAATTTGAACTGAGGTAGTGTAGTGGCCAAGTAGCTAAGGAAAGGCAGATAGACTACAAATTCATGGAGGCATTTGAATTAGCTTGTTGATTAGATGTGAAAGTTGAGAGAGAAAGAGGAAATTGCTAAGGATGATGGCTTGGATTTGCCAGGGTTAGTGTGGTAGGTTTGTAGTCTGAGATAAGGAATACAGATAGGGGAAAGGTTTGCCAGAAAAGATAATAAATTTGGTTTTGATGACCTGCAATTTTCTTGATGCATGATCTTAGCTGTAGCCCAGGATGGCCTGGGACTCACTGTGTGATCTGTTCTGGCCTTGAATTTGTGGCAGTCTGTTTGCTCTGCCTTTCAGATGCTGGGATTACAGATGTGAGCCATTGTAATACTCAGCTGAGAGCTGCCTTAGAAGTGCTCTCAAGGCACTCACACAGGGACACTTAGAAGGACAGGAAAATAAGAATTTGAAGGATAGCTGTGGTCTGGATTAGATTATAGTTTTAATAAATGAAATCACCCAAAGAGTTTATAATGATCTTGTAGTTAAGTATGGAAACTGCCTGGAAACTCTTGTAGTGCTTTACATGGAAGGAATGCACTGTCTCCAGAATCCAAATTGGCCCACTAAATGTTGTGCTTCTTTTTTGGTGGGGGGAGGGGACAGGTACAATGACTTATCCTTCACTTTAGAAGGGATATGTCTGCTTGCCCCACACTTGTGGACTCCTAAAAACTTGACTGAGGTAGAAGGCCCTTGAATTTTGGTTGGATTTATTTTTCATCCTCTGATGTACGTATTTGTTATCAACAAGTCCAGAGTGATTATTTCCTCCTTCTCACTTGGCCCAGTCAGCATAATGTTATCAATATAGTGGACCAGTGTGAAATTTTGTGGAATAGACAGATGATCAAGATCCCTAAATTATGATACAAGGCTGGAGAGTTAATATATCCTTAGAGTAAAACTATAAAAGTATACTGTTGGCCTTGCCAACTGAAAGCATATTGCTTCTTTCCAATGGTTCTTATGGACAGATACCTAGAAAAGGGTATTTACTAGATCAATAGCTGTATACCATGTTTCAGGAGGCATGCTAATCAAGTAAGGATACCAGAGCTGCAAATTGGAGTCACTGCTTGATTGAATTTTCAATAGTCAACAGTCATTCTCCATTACCCATCTGTCTCCTGCACTGGCCAGATAGGAGAGTTAAAGGGAGATGTGGTGGGAACCACCATCCCTGCATCTTTTAAGTCTTTGAAGCTAGCAGTAATTTCTGCAATTCTTCTGGGGATTCAATATTGTCTTTGATTTACTATTTTCCCTGATAACTCCAGTAGCTTCTATCTTGGCTTTCCAACCACAGTCGCCCTCACTCTACAGATCGGGGAACCAGTGTGGGAATTCTGCCAAATTGTAAGTATATCATCCCAATTATATATTCTGGGAATGGGGAAGTAACTACAGGTTGAGTTTGAGGATCCACTAGACCTGTGAGTTGAGCTTCAGCCAAAACTTCATTAATCACCTCAACTCCACAAAACCCACTTTAACTGGAGAGCTCTAATGCTTCTTGGGGTCTCCTGGAATCAGCAGTGTCAATTGTGAACCAGTGCCTAATAGACCCCAGAAAGTCTGAGTTTCCTTGCCACAGTATAAAGTTACCCTTGTAAAAGTCCTTAGATTACTCTGGGGAAGGATTAGAAAAAGAATAGCAGTAAAACTCTTAGGTATTTTTTTTTTAAATCGAGGTTCTTCCTCAGGGGACCCTGGTAGTCCCATCTTTCAGTGGGTTCTTGGTCTGCAAACTGGCTCAAGTCTGGAAATTGGTTCATGGGGCAAGATTCCCTCTTACCACGATCCAGTGTAGTCTTTCTTTCATTTGCTTGAGAATTTGTTGTTGTTGTTTATAAAGATCAAACAGAAATGCAGTAGACTTCTTACCTATTTTATGCCTGGAAACACCATGACTGATTAGCTAGTACCAAAGGTCCATATGTGTCATGCCACCATAAAATTCACTTTGCTTGTGCTGCCCATTACAGGTCAGGCCATTGTGGACATTGCTCTGCCTATGTTGCCCATTATAATGACTATGATCACCTTGCCTAGTTAATTCTGTGCTGTCACCTGACCTCTACTACTCCAGGGCCCAATTAAACCCATGACATTTAGTTCATCCAGCTGAGCAGCAGCATCTCTGACTCTAAGGCCTGGCACAAGGAAAAGGGCAATGATAAGCTCTTCACATGTGCTGGTGTCTCTCTCGCTATTGGCTTTTCCATGAAGTTGTGTTATTCAAATGCAGCCTTTCACTTTACCCCTATGTGTCAAGCTTTTGGCTCTTAATAATAGGAAGGAAGTCATAACAGCTACATGGTATACTACCGATGATGTAGTTAGTGTTGTCTTAGGATTTTTATTGCTGTGAAGAGACACTATGACCATGACAACTCTCATAAAGAAAAACATTTAATAGTGCTGCCTTACAGGTTCAGAGGTTTAGTTCATTATCATCATGGCAGGAAACATGGCGGCATCCAGGTAGACATGGTGCTAGAAAAGTGGCTGGAAGATCTTCATCTAGATCTGTTGGCAGCAGGAAAGGGGGGGGAACACACACACACACACACACACACACACACACACACACACACACACACACACACACTAGGCCTGGATTGAGCATTTGAAACCTCAAATCCTATTTCCCGGGACACACTTCCTCCAATAAGGCCACACCTCCTAATCCTTTCAAATAATGCCACTCTTTTTTTTTTCCTGACACTTTATTTACATTTCAAATGTTTTGCCCTTTCCAGGTTTCCCCTTTGGAAACCCCCTATCCCCTCCCCCTCCCCTGCCTCTATGAGGGTACTCCTCCACCCACCCACCCACTCCCATCTTCCCTCCCTGGCATTCCCCCATACTGGGGCATCTAAAACTCTCAGACCCAAGGGCCTCTCCTCCCACTGATGGCCAACAAGGCCCTACTCTGCCACATATGTAGCCAGCCCCATGGGTCCCTCCGTACATAGTCTTTGGTTGGTGGTCCAGTCTCTGGAAGCACGGGGGGAGGGGGGGCTGACCAGTTGACACTGATGCTCCCTCCATGGGGTTGTAAACTCCCTCAGCTCCTTCAGTCCCTTATCCAACTTTTCCATATGGGACCCCACGCTCAGTCCAACAGTTGCTGTGAATTAAATCATGGGTATTCCAAAGTTTTGGGCTAATATCCGCTTATCAGTGAGTACATACCATGTTCATTGTTTTGTGACTGAGTTACCTCATATAGTTACCTGATATTTTCAAGTTCCATCCAGTTGCCTGCGAATTTCATGAAGTCATTGCTTTTAATAGCTAAGTAGTATTCCATTGTGTAAATTTTACACATTTTCTGTATCCATTCCTCTGATGAGGGACATCTGGGTTGTTTCCAGCTTCTGGCTATTATAAATATGGCTGCTATGAACGTAGTGGAGCATGTGTCTTTATTACATGTTGGAGCATCTAATGAGTATATGCCCAGGAGAGGTATAGCTGGGTCCTCAGGTAGTAGTATGTCCATTTTTCTGAGGGTCTGCCAAACTGATTTCCAGAGTGGTTGTACCCGCTTGCAGTCCCACCAACAGTGGAGGAGAGTTACTCTTTCTCCACATCCTTGCCAGTATCTGTTGTCACCTGAGTTTTTGATCTTAGCCATTCTGACTGGTATGAGGTGGAATCTCAGACTTGTTTTGATTTGCATTTCCCTGTTGACTAAGGATGTTGAACATTTCTTTAGGTGTTTCTTAGCCCTTCCAGTTTCCTCAGTTGAGAATTCTCTGTTTAGCTCTGTTCCCTATTTTTTGATAGGGTTATTTGGTTCTCTGGAGTCTTAACTTCTTGAGATCTTTGTATATATTGGATATTATCCCTCTGTTGGATGTAGGATTGGTAAAGATCTTTTCCCAATCTGTTGGTTGCCATTTTGTCCTATTGACTGTGTCCTTTGCCTTACAGAAGCTTTGCAATTTCATGAGGTCCCATTTGTAGATTCTTGATCTTAGAGCATAGGCCCCTGGTGTTCTGTTCAGGAACTTTTCCCTTGTACCCATGTGTTCAAGACTTTTCCCCACTTTCTCTTCTATTAGATTCAGTGTATCTGGTTTTATGTGGAGGTCCTTGATCCACTTGGACTTGAGCTTTGTACAGGGAGTTAGGAATGGATCAATTTGCATTCTTCTACATGTTGACCACAAGTTGAACCAGCACCCAAATAATGCCACTCTTATAGTGAGTGCTTAAAAATGAACTTATGGGGACCATTTTCATTCAAACTACCACACTGTGTATAGTAGATATCTTTTCAAGCTTTTTGAATTTGTGAAATATTTTTAATTAGTTTTATCTCTTTGTTGATTTCTTTCATTTTCTGTTTCTTTCTTGATTTCTTTCCTCCTTCCAACCTCAACCCTTTTTGAAACAGGGTCTCACTGTGTAGCCCTGGCTGGCCTGTATATGCACACCAAGATGGACCTGAAGCCACAGAGATCTGTTTGCCTTTGACTCCAGAGTTTTAGTATTAGAGGCATGTGCCACTGTGCCTAGCCTGATTAGTTTTTATGGTGGAATGATGAAGAAATATAAGTAGCAAGATTACTGCTAAAAGTTAGATTTTCTAAGAGATCCTATGTCATTTAATTTATTTTTTAAAGATTTAATTATTTTATGTGTGGGAGTGTTTTGTTTGCGTGTGTGTGTATGTGTGTGTGTGTGTGTGTGTGTGTGTGTGTGTGTGTGTGTGTGTGTGTGTGTGTGTATGTGTACTATGTGTGTATCTGGTGCTTGAGGGTGTCAGAGCTGGTGTCCAATCCCCTGAAACTAGTCACAGGCAGTGGTGAACTGCCATGTGGCTGCTTGGAATTACACTTGGGTCCTGTGAAGGAGCAGAGGCCTTGAGCCATAAATTTCTGTTCTTTATAGAACACTCAACCTCAGATGTTTTGCTACAGCCCAGGTTACTAATTCATTCATAAAGACGGCCATCATGGCTTAGTCAGCTCTAAAGATCCTAACTTTTAACCCCATCGTAAATTTCAACATACAAATTTTCAGTGTATTATTTAGACCACAGCAATATCTGTTTTTCTAACTTTTTTTTCAAAATTGAAAATGTATTTTGAGCATGTTTACCTTTTTGTGAGGTTAGTCTTTCATTAACTTGGCTTTTGTGGGTTTACTTGGTTCTTTAAGATGATACGGGTTGTGAATTTGCTGAATTCATGTTTTCTGCATGATAAACAGTGTTATAGTTACCATTTCAGTCAATTTCTTTACTTCTAAAGTAGGTGAAACTTTACCTAGGCAGTTCTGCATCAGGCAGTTCTGTATCTTTTCTAGTAATTTAGAGTGTAATGTGATTTAAGGATTTCCCACTCAAGATCTTGCTTTTCTCTGCTTGATATTCTCTAGTGTAGAATCATGTGCAGAGTTAGGGGACCTAGGAAAATGTGACTCAGAACCACCAGCTACTAGAAAAGCTTTTCTTATTTAATCTATAAAATATTTTGTATCATATACCCACATACTAGTAGATGTTTCTTTCACTTCTGTCAGCTCTTTGTTATTAGATGAAGATTTTCAGTTGTGTTTGGAAGCTGTAGCTACTGGTTTATTTTTTATTTTTTATGATAACTGCCAACCTACACAGCAGTCAGAGAAAGAGTCTCCACAGAATCTTGATCATTTCTCTGGGCGTAGAATAATATTACAGTGGCAATAATTTGCTGTAGTAAACTATAAACATGTTCAAAGAGGTGAGACAAAGGAAGAATTTTAAAGGCAAAAGCACTAGGAAAATTGCATAAGATATTTTGAAATAAGAATTATTAGCTACAAAGATTAGTAACAAATGTAATTTCAGTCCAAGTTGCTGGGCAGATGTTCATGCAGAAGTATTTTTTTGTTTGTATGCATAAAGCTGTGCTGATCTTTGTGCAACTTAGTAGTTCTTGAAAACTTTTGTGATAGTTACCACTAGTTGTGTGAGAATTTTCTTAATAATCTCACAGCTTTATTTTTTCTTGGGGTTCATATAAGTAATTCCATTTTGATTCTGGTGACTTTCTCATAGCACTGCTAGTATGATTCTGATGTGTAGATTATGTATGTGTATCTACTGTTAAGGTCTAGATAAAATATTAAGGCCTAGATGATATGTTAAGGGTTAGGTAACTGTTACCTGGCTAGCCTGACATTTTGTGCTATAACTAATATTATAAGGAAACTTTCTCATATGTTGTTTCTGCTGTTATTAGGAAACTTTCTCATGCCCAAGTTGATTACATACTCTGTTATGTTCTGTGTCCTTTGTAATTAGTCACGAGATAAGTCAGTAGAACTGATTTGTATAGTTACCTACAATAGGCTTGGATCCAAACCAACCACCCAATATCACTTCCTGTGCCTGTATATAAGCTTTTACAGTATTTGCCTTTATAAGCTGCCCCTGGGATAGACCCCAACATAAGAGAGATACGTGCATCAATATGAGAAACTATTTTGAGTAAGACTTCCATTTTGAGTAGGTGTCAAGTAAAGTTTAAGTTTCCAAGACCTCCCTGGGAACTGACATCCTACTTGGCAGAAAGGGACATGTATGTAGGCAATTGACATTCTGGTTGGCAAGTTAAGACATGAATGTTAGTGTCTTCCTGGTTGACAAGACATGACTGTTAAACAAGGCAAATCCCCTGCCACAGTTGAATACCCCAACCAATGGGAGCAGGATAAGTGTACACCAAAGACATGTTCCTAAGGAAATCCCCTATCGCTAACTCCTGATTGGTGGAATAACATGGCACAGATGTTTGTGGATTTTAGGCTTAAAAACCCTGTAGGATATTAACTCAATGTCATGGTTCACCTCCCAAGCCTGGATCGTGGCCCTGATTGATCAGTCTTGGGGCATATACTCAATAAACTATTCCCTGTCTGCCTGAGATCAGTGTTCATGTGAGTTGTGAGGTGACTGCTGGGCCCCAACCCTACCATTGATTGATATCTTTGGTCCAGATTATCTAAATTTCACTAGTAAACAACTAGGCTGAAATAGATCAATACTTTGTTTCAAAGAAAACCTCTGATTTAACCTTTCAGGACAGTAGTTTCTTTTAGGTGTTCTGTACCATAGATAATGATCTTTTTGGCCAACAAAGTGCTGAGTTTTGGTTTTTTTGTTGGTTGCTTTTGATTTTCAAGTTTGTGTTTAACTGAAAGCAGTTTTGCAGGGACTAATGCTGAATTATCTTAGTTTTTAGTAATATCAGCCAATTGTGTATTATTAACAATCTAGGATATTCTGTATATTATAGTTATTTGTTTAAATATCACAAATGTTTTTGTTTCCTAATTGCAGTTATTGATGTGATGTTATTTATAAGTATATGGTTGAGCCCTTCTTAGTTTATGACACAGACTATTAAAGTCTTGGGATTCCCAGTGACAGGAGTGAAAGCAGCTTCATTCTTGATTTGTAGTAAGTCCTTTTCACCTTCACCTTTAGTTACCCCCCCCCCCTCACTGGGAATTGAACCTAAGACCTTGCACATGGCAGGCAAGTGTTCTACTACTGAGATACATCTTCAAACCCTGTCCTCCTTTAAAATTTTTTTATTTTTAACAAGATCTTGCCTGACAACTCAAGTTGGCCTTGAATTTGCTCTGTTGGTAAAGCAGGCGTTGAACTTGGGACAGTCCTGCCTTATTATCAGGTCTTGCATGAGGTGATAATTGATAATCTGAAATGATTAGGGACTAGATGTATTACTGGAATGAGTCTGGCTGCTGGGCTTGTCAGGCTGGGTGGTAAAGTGAAAAGGGGTTGGAAGGAAGGGAACTTAATGGGAAAGTTGCTCAATGAGAAGATAGAGCTCCTGTTACTGAATGAAGTCTTGCTACAGAATTAGCCAAGAAGCTGATTTAAGGGTGGTGTACATAGGCCAGTTAATTGCTTTTTCCTAGCATGTGGGCCAGATGAGGCATATCTCATTCATATCACCTAGTCATGAGATAAGTTTCAGTTTTACAGATTTTTAGGACAAAGATCATTTCCCCAGGCTATTCCTGTCACTTGTTAGTATGCCCGCTGTGCGGTTACATATTATACAAGGAGTAGGCTAGAGTGGGCAGCTGCCCTGAGGCTCTCTTGCTGATTGCCAAATTAACAAAAGCACTCATAATTCTGTGCATCCATTGCCAGAAAAGCTAACCAAAGACTCTCATTTGGAACCTTGAGCTACACCTTCCAACCTCAGATGAAGAGGAGCTAGAGGTTGAGTTAATCACTAGTGGAGTGGTTTAATCAGTCATGCTTAAACAATGGAAGTTTGGAGAATGTCTGAGTTATTGAACACTTCTATTACTTGGTAAGGAGGCATATTCCAAATTCCCCCGGGACTAGAATGCTTTTGCTCATGATTCATCCACATCTTCTCTTAAACCCTCTTCATGTGACTGTTCCATTTGTATCCTTTATAGTAAAACTAAATCAAATGTTTCTCTGGGTTCTTTGAGCTCTTATAAGAAGTTACTGAGCTAGAGACGGGGTTGTGGGAACCCTTGACTTATGGTCAATGGACAGAAGTTTAGATAACTTTGGGATTTATTCCTTGGAGATGGCATCAGAAAGGGATGGGAAATCTTATGAAACAGATCCTTTAATCTGTGCAGTTTGCAGAATGCCCCAGTAGTGCCAGATTTTAATAAACTGTAGGACATGGCATCACCATCCAGAGAGAATTGAGGCTTGGTTATAAAAAGCCTACCCATTTGGCTCCAATCAAGAGTGAACAGGAAAATAGTTTTATTTATTTATTTATTTATTTATTTATTTATTTATTTATTTATTTCTTTTTCTATTTTTTATTTTTTATTTATTTATTTATTTTTTGATACTTTATTTACATTTCCAATGTTTCCCCCTTTCTAGGTCTCCTCTTTGGAAACCACCTATCCCCTCCCCCTCCCCCACCTCTATGAGGGAATTCCACCTCCTACCCACCCATCCACCCACTCCCATATTCCCACCTTGACATTCCCCTTTACTGGGGCCTCTAACACCCTCAGGCCCAAGGGCCTCTCCACCCCCTGATGGCCAACAAGGCCCTCCTCTGCCATATATGTGGTCCGAACCATGCGTCCCTCCATGTGTATTCTTTGGTTGGTGGTCCAGCCTCCAGGAGGATGGGGGAGGGGGGTGTCAGGCC
Source organism: Uromys caudimaculatus (assembly GCA_028551405.1). Taxonomy (NCBI): domain Eukaryota; kingdom Metazoa; phylum Chordata; class Mammalia; order Rodentia; family Muridae; genus Uromys; species Uromys caudimaculatus. Next base: position 86,002,328 of record CM052707.1, on the reverse strand, counting down.
AGTTGACACTGTTGCTCCCTCCATGGGGCTACAGACTCCCTCAGCTTCTTCAGTCCCTTCTCCAACTCCTCCATCTGGGACCTCACTCTCAGTCCAGCGGTTACTGTAAACTGAAACTTGGGTATTCCGAACTTTTGGGCTAATATCCACTTATCATTGAGTATATACCATGTTCATTGTTTTGTGACTGAGTTACCTCGCTCAGGATGATATTTTCAAGTTCCATCCATTTGCCTGCGAATTTCATGAAGTCATTGTTTTTAATAGCGGAGTAGTACTCCATTGTGTAAATGTACCACATTTTCTGTATCCATTCCTCTGATGAGGGACATCTGGGTTGTTTCCAGCTTCTGGCTATTATAAATATGGCTGCTATGAACGTAGT
>CM052707.1:85977146-86001443 GCA_028551405.1 Uromys caudimaculatus | reverse complement strand
ATTGTCTATATATATATATATATATATATATATATATATATATATATATATATATATATATATATATATATATATATATATATATACACACACACACACACACACACACACACACACACACACACACACACATATGAATATTTACAAAGATTTATTTTTCTTGCAGCTATGCCAAAATTTAAGTTTTATTTAAACCTTCAAGCTCAAATCACAGGGAAAATTCATGCGTTTGGAGTATTACATCTAAGGTTTTCTTAAAGGAATGAATCCGTTTTTTTCCGAGGTAGTAACCTGGAATGTAGTTTTAGGTGCATGATGGCCTGCTTCAAGGTACCATGGTACTCATGGTATCTAGCATCACAACTCATAATTAAAGGCAACAGTCAAACATCTATGGCTCACACATGTAATCCTCGCATTCAGGATGCTGACTGTGAGTTTAATGCCAGCCTGAGCTACAGTGTGAGAATTTGCCTCAACAATAACATAAAGCAACAAAAAACTGAAGCTGTAAAGGGTAAATAATGTATTTGGGATGAAATTTCTCAAGGAACACTGTAGTTTTCTTACTAGCTAACAGTGGAAGTTATGATACAAATAAGAAATGACAGGCTAAATATTATTGTTATTCATGCGCTATTTTATGCCACAGGCATGTAAGCTAGTGTCATATAAGTTATTAGACAGGCTATAAGCATGCTAACTTAAGCATAAAATAGAGCCAGTGTGAGATATGGTGGCAGACAACAGGTAGTTTTGAAGACAGAGTAATCCCAGCTACATTATCATAGGAGGTTCTTTTAGAGTTCAAAACTAAAAACCTAAATCTTTGGGAGCCTAATTGTATTATTCATTTTCATTTCATTCCGTCTCTGTCTCTCTGTGTCTATGTGCGATCCAAGGGAGTGAATTGAGTGTTCTGCACACGCTAGATGAGTGTTCCTCACCCGTGCCATTTGGCTACTGATGGTGTCAATTCAGTGTCCAGAAAAAGTACTCATACCTCCACTTTGAATTTTTGTTCATTTCAGTAGTTTCCCGGGATCATGGCCTTTATTCACCTGCTGAACCCCTGCCCTTCACTAGAGTACACTAAAAGCCCTGCTTCCTCGACGCGTGTGCTTCTGTCCCATAGCCCATCCTACATCTTTGTTAGTGCTTCTGCATTTCCTCAGAGGGCCTATCTTTTATTTCTGTCAGGGAACACTCATTCACATTTTAGAACCAGATCTGAAAATCTCATGTGGCAATATTATTGTTTTGTTTTTTTGTTTTTTGTTTTTTAACAAAATCTCAATAGTTAGATTTTTACCAATGAAGGCTCAGGAGCCAGATGCTCGGTTGAAAGCCTGCTAGCACGGAGAGGCAGAGAAAGCACCCAGCTGACCTTCCTCCTCAGCCAATGTCCCAGAAGCAATGCCCCTTTCTCACACAGGCTCAAAAAACCTCCAAACTGAATGTCCCTCCCTTCTACTTCCTGTATGTCTCTCTATCTGTCTTCCTGACTCCCTCTTACACTCTCTGGTTTTTTGTTCACTTCTGTCAACTGGATGCTTGCTCCTCCTTTTGACCTATGGTTGACTTTATTTAATCCTGTCTACAATATTCAAGCAGAAAGCTCTTGGATTAAAGGTGCATGCTAAGGCTGAGCGATATCACAACTAGAAACAGTTTTCTCTCCAGTCAGTAACACCATCTCAGGGTTCAGAGTGTGATCAGATCTCCTGCAACACAATATTTACATTAGTATATTAATTCGTACTGCATGAAGCTTCAGTAAGATAGAGAGGAGATACACATGTGGTATGGCAATATTTGTCTTTCTATCAGTGAGCTTTGGTTTTGCCATGTATTACATATAAATTACACACACACACACACACACACACACACACACACACACAGAGAGAGAGAGAGAGAGAGAGAGAGAGAGAGAGAGAGAGAGAGAAAGAAAGAGAGAGAGAGAGTGTCAGACAAAGAGAGATGACAAGGTCTTGTAGCCCAGACTGGGCTTGAACTCACAAGTTTCCTGTGTTTGCCTTTCAAGTGCTGGGATAATAGGTATGTGCTATCATACTTGACTAGGTGATACATTGTTTTTACATCCATACCCAAGGAAAAGAGTAGAAGTTTTAAAAATCTTTTTAGTTTTCACATGTTCAGAGATTATTATTTTACTCATTTTGCTTTTGGAAGCTTTTATTATTTGCAACCTATTAATGGTCTACTATTCAACCAATTTCTTTATTGCCAACCTTATACTTAATAAATAAATATACAGTATAGGATATATATGGAGCATATTGGGACAGCTGTGTGTCTGCCTCACTGCTCGGGTGCCAAAGCTCTGCCAGCAAGCTACTCAGGAGGCAAAACACAGGCTTTAATAGGAGTCCCAGCCTGTGTCTTCTAGTGGAGAAACAGTGAGATCTGGGATGGATGCTATGGTTCTCAGTCTCCTGTGTACCCAAACACTGCTGGGGACTGTGGGAAGTTGAGAATGGTGGTCCTATGTGCCATGTTGGAAGGGGATAGCTGGGCCTGGGACTGGGAGGAATCCAGTTTGGTTCCAAGTGAAGGAGATGGTTCTTGCTTGTCTAAACTGCATTATTTTTATGGTGGATGTGAATGCATGGGTTTTCCTCAGGGTAAATCAAGTATTAAATACCTTTTGCAGTCCTGAGTTTTTTGTTATTCCAGATGAATTTGAGAATTGCTCTTTCTATCTCTGTGAAGAATTGAGTTGGAATTTTAATGGGGATTGTGTTGAATCTGTAGATTGCTTTTGGTAAGATGGCCATTTTTACTATGCTAATCCTGCTGATCCATGAGCATGGGAGATCTTTCCATCTTCTGAGGTCTTCTTTGATTTCTTTCTTCAGAGACTTGAGGTTCTTGTCATACAGATCTTTCACTTGCTTGGTAAGAGTCACACCAAGATATTTTATATTATTTGTGACTATTGTGAAGGGAGTCATTTCCCTGATTTCTTTCTCAGCCTGTTTGCCCTTTGAGTAGAAGAAGGCTACTGATTTGTTAGAGTTATTTTTATATCCAGTCACTTTGCTGAACTGTAGGAGTTCTTTGGTAGGATTTTTTTGGGTCGCTTATATATACTATCATATCATCTGCAAATAGTGATATCTTGCCTTTCTCCCTTCCAATTTGTATCCCTTAGATTTCTGTTTCTTTCTAATTGCTCTGGCTAGAACTTTGAGTACTATATTGAATAGGTAGAGAGAGAGTGGGCAACTTTGTCTTGTCCCTGATTTCAATGGGATTGCTTTGAGTTTCTCCCCATTTAGTTTGATGTTGGCTATTGGTTTGCTGTATATTGCTTTTATTATATTTAGGTATGCACCTTGAATTCCTGATCTTTCCAATACTTTTAACATGAATGGGTGTTGTATTTTGTCAAGGCTTTTTCAGCATCTATTGAGATGATCATGTGTTTTTTTTCTTTGAGTTTGTTTGTATAGTGGATTACATTGATGGATTTCCATATATTGAACCCACCTTGTATCCCTGGGATGAAGCCTACTTGATCATGGTGAATGATCATTTTGATGTGTTCTTGGATTCAGTTTGTGAGAATTTTAATGAATATTTTTGCATCAATATTCATAAGGGAAATTGGTCTGAAGTTCTCTTACTGTCCTCAGAATTGACATGCTCTGGTAGTTTGTAAAGGTAAGGGTGTGGAGTAAGGTGTCCCTAGAGCGTTCGGTGAGGAGAACGGTATGTGCAAAGGGTGGGAAACTATTATTCATAGAAACTTTTTGTTTTGTTTTGCTTTGTTTCCAGACAGAATTTCTTTGTGTAGCCCTGGCTGTCCTGGAATGTATTCTGTAGACCAGGCTGCCCTCAAACTCAGAGATCCACCTACGTCTGCCTCTTGAGTTCTGTGATTAAAGGCGTGTTCTACCACTGCCCAACTGCATAGAAACTTTGAATGCAAAAATTTAAGAAACTAAAATTTGGTGAGATTTCTTTTGTATATTGATTAACTATGCTGAAATAAAATGTAATACTTTGAATGCTACTTACAACTTATATACCTCTCAAACAAATAATTTTTTAGAGGACCATCAGACTACTAAGGAGGGAGTTCTTGTAGCCTTTGGCTGGCTAATACAGTTTGTAGTTAGATAGCCATACAGTAGTAAATTTAATGTCATTTGGTTAATCATTGATACCATTCCATAAAAAGATACTTTCCCATGTGTACCATCCTGTGGGCTGGGGCTGTATTTTAGAATTGTGTCTTTCACAGAGCTATCATTATTGTCGTCGTCGTTGTTGTTATTATCCTCCTCCTCATCATCAAATGACAATAGATACCTATTGAATAAAGTCACTGGGAAGTTACAAGAGAAGAAGACCCTTTTTAGGAAGTCACTTTTAAGGGTTAAGACAGCGAGCTCAAGAGATAATATAATATCCTGGAAACATGGGATTTGCCTAGCAAATCTTAGTCATTTTTGACCACAGAAAAGTCATTTAGCTTTTCTGAGTTTTCTGTTCTATAAAATAGGGGTAGTAACACTAAATAAATAGGCATGAGCTTTAAATGAGATTGTGTTGGGCAAATATCTGGTATGGATCCAATAGAAAAATAATTTTAGTTATTCTAGCTACCTCTAACAGTTAATTTGTAAGGGTGCTTCTTAAATGTTTTTGATGACATACACTAATAAATATCTTTTGTTATTGCTCAAAAATATAATAAAATGTTGTTTACTATTAGTAAAATAACCTCTAATGTATTCTGTGGAATATTAAATTTATAACCAAGTATGCTGATTTCATGATTCAGTCCTGAATTGTAACCCTAAAGACAGAAAACATGGAGTTATAGCAGCGTGCTTAACAGCATTATCAATGATAGTCTTAAATCATATATTAGTTCTGGGATATCTTTATGTTATATTAGGCTTTTCATTAGCTTAGGGCTTTGATTATATTAGCCTTAGGCTAGCAATTATTTATTTGTTTGTCTGTTCATTTATTTTGAAGCAGGGTCTCATGTACTCAATGATGGTCTTAAACTCACTAGGTAGCTGAAGATGACTTTAAACTTCCGATCCCTTTGCCTCTATTTCCTGGTTGCTGAAATTACAGGTGTGCACCATCACTGAGCTAGATATTTTCTGATTATAACACTTCACTAATGGAGCTTTGTGTGAGACACTTACAGTCTTGATATTTTCCTTTGGTGACAAAATCATTTCATCACTTTACCTTTTTAATATTCCTATGAAATAGATTAGGACAAATGTTACTTTAATGAGAATACACAGAGAGAGAGAAGTTGTGATGGAAAATGTTTTCAACTAATCTAGATTACCTAGGTGCGGCGGCACACACCTTTAGTCCCAGTACTCAGAAGGCAGAGGCAGGTGGATCTCTGTGAGTTCAAGGCCAACCTGATTTAGTGAGTTCTTGGACATCCAAGGGTACATAGTGAGACCCTGTCTCAAAAAAGAAAATAAAAAACCCAAACTAATGTCTCATTCATTTCTTTAGCCATTTATTAATGCAGCCTAAAAGGTGGCTGTGTTTTCTTTATGTTTTGTATACTTTAAGGAGAATTGATAGTGAAATAAATACCTTTGCTTGATATCATTATAAACTACAGTTTATTTAATGGCATTATGGCATGAATTTGGTCATATTTCTTACATAAATAAGTTGTTCTTCAAAATTAAATAGTTTTAAAACTTTTTTGTTCCCCCTTTTTATAGGGTTTCATATGTCCCCAGTGTATGAAGTCTCTTGGCTCTGCTGATGAGCTTTTCAAACACTATCAGGCAGTTCATGATGCCGGTAACGACTCGGGCCATGGTGGAGAGGCCAGTCTTGCTTTGACACGGTACGGTATGCTAGTTTGAAATGTGATATTGTCATGGAATGCACATGTGATGTAATTGCTATGTTATCATTAATTACTTTCTGGAAATTGTAATGTTTTCATACTACTCAATTTAAATCTATCCTCATTTAGCATGGTCTTCCTCCCTAGCCTGTCTGCCTACCTTCTTGTCAGTTTGAGTCTTAGGTGAGAATACCAGCATGGAGAAGGTTCACTATATCACATCCAAGGAGCACAAAGAAACCAGTGTTACTACAGCCAAGTGAATGAAGGGGAGAGTGACCAGGCAGGGGCAGATTATGCACACTTTATAGTTCTGCTGACAATTTAGATTTTATGCTAACTGCCTTAGGAAGCCATTCATACTTATTGTTGGTAAATTAATAGAAAATACTTTGTTTCTGCTCCTAGGCACTTGACAGTTATCTGATTATTTTCTTAAGATTTTTTTTTTTGTGTGTGAACCATGTGCTTTTAAGAGTAAAACTATTTTTCTAAAGGTTTTTATAAGAAAATATTCAGTGTTTTAAAAATAATTGAGAAAGCTATAACATTAATAGTTACTGATTATCACTTACTAAGCTCGTAAATGAAAAGACCTTTCCTCCCTCCTCGTGCATCTTTAGAGATGATATAACACTACTCAGACAAGAGGTCCAAGACCTACAGGCCTCACTTAAGGTAAGAATAAACACCGTAATGCTTGTTTATTTTCAGAGTTTCACATTAAAAACTGGTTTAAAATTTACTAATTAAAATCTTTCTTATCAGGAAGAAAAATGGTACTCAGAAGAATTAAAGAAAGAATTAGAAAAATATCAAGGGCTACAGCAGCAAGTAATTGCATTTTAAATTCTTAAGCACGTTTATTAGTTGTTTATTTTCGTTGTTGAAAATTAAGCATTATAATCTTTTGTATGGGGCTTGATATAAATACCTTCCTAATTTATTTTTTGTGTAACAGCCTATTAAATAGTCTGTATAATTCTAATGAATTTGGAAGCAAATATGGGAAGCAAAGTTAAAGAAGCTTCTTAAACATGTTTCATTAAGAATTTGCTATGTCAGGTATGATAGCATGTCTGTAATCCCAGCATTTGAAATACAGATGCCAGAAAATAGAGTTCAAAGACAGCCTAGGCTGCATAGCAAGACCTTTTCTATTGTCTCAAAAGGGGTGAGGGGGCTGGAGAGATGCTCAGTAATTAAGTATGCTTGCTGCATTTGCAGAGGACCCAGGGTCAATCCCCTGCCTCCACATCATGCAGCTCACCACTGCCTGTAACTCCAGTTCCAGGGCATCCAATGTCCTCTTCTGGCCTCCTGCACACATGTGCTCGTGCATACTCACTATCTATCTATCTATCTATCTATCTATCTATCTATCTATCTATCTATCTATCTATCTATCTATCTTTCTATCTGTCTGTCTGTCTGTCTGTCTATCATCTATCTATCTATCTATCTATCTATCTATCTATCTATCTATCTATCTTCTATATACATTGCTTTAAAAGAGAATCAGTACTAGTTTTTAAAACATCAAGCTTATGTTATTCTATTTTTCTGACAGTATACTTAAATGGCTTAAAAAAATAGAGGCTCAACACAAAATATAGGCCTCTACTTCCACATCTCATCTCACTGAAAAATCTTTAAGGACAGTAACAGTGGAATTATCGTTTCTTGTACTAACAAAGCCATCTGGAAAATGTCCTTCAAGACCTGGGATTATAGGCATGTGTCAGCATGTCATATTTCATAAATAAATTCTCTATAGTGTAAGTTATAACTTGTGTTTGCAGTAAATTTCTGTTTAGAAGCAAATACATTTTAAATATTATTTTTAGCAGTCAATATGTCTAATCCAGTGTGTCATGAAATTTTTAAAAATCTGGTTTATTGGGAAATCCTTTATTCTTTGACATGGACTTAACTCTTTAAAATATTAAATATGTGAAAGACTTATTAATTTTTCCCAGTGGCCAGATGACTTTAACCCTAAAGGATACGGTGGTGGTCCTCTCTTCCTCCTCCTCTTCCTCCTCTTCTTCCTCTTTCTCCTCATTCTCCTCTTCTTCCTCTTCCTCCTCTTTCTCCTTTTCCTCCTCCCTTTCTTCTTCTTTCTATTTTGTTTTGTGAGACAAGGTCTCTCTACATAGCCCTGACTGCCCTGGAACTCACTATGTTGACCAAGCTAGCCTCAAACTCTCAGAGGTCTGCCTGCTTCTGCCTCTGCTGAGATTAAAGGCATGCCTGGTATTTTATGGGTATGTCTGTGTTTATATTTATTTATTGCACATGCATGCACGTGTAGGTTTATGTTTGTGTGTATGTGTATACATATGTGAGTACTCTCTTGCATGTAGAGGTCAGTCAACAGCTTGTGAGAGTAGATTTCTTTTCTTGGCCATTTGGAGGTGAGTTCAGGTCTTAGTGACAAGTACATTTACCCACTGAGCCATCTTGCCTTTATTTCTTTTTTTGAGTTGATTGATGATTGTTAATTTAAAAAATCATCTTTAATTAATGAAAAAGTTTGAAGTGCTGTGGATAGAACTTGGGCCTGTGTACTAGTCAAGTACTTTACTGCTGACCTGTGTTCCAGTGTCTGACCATTGCTCCCACCTCACACAATACCCTATTGATTGTCATAGTGGATGGCATATATAAGGGTATTAATTTCCAAATAGTTTAGGTGTTTTTATGCTTATAGTAAGGATGTAATCAATGTAATGATCTCTTAGAACACATATTTATTGCTACTTATTTCCCTTTAAATTCTCAGTACTTAAAGAAGAGAATATGGTGAACAAATTTCACAGAGAATACACTCAATAGTTGAGTTACATGAACAACTTAGTGATTGCTACAGTTATTAAAATCCATTAATAATTTTTCAGCTGTAGTAGAACCAGGCTCTAATGCTAAGCAAAATCTCATTAAAATGTAAGGTGTACCTTTATAAGTGGTTTCTTGAGAGTGATGCTTTCCAAAGAGAGCTATATAACAAGAATCCTCACTGGTAGAGTGCACTGTAGGTGCTGGGGGGGCAAGATTTGAAAGGTAAGGCTAAAGAAGTGTGACCCTGACACAGCTTGAGCTGTTGGCCTTGGAGAGAGCGACAACTGAGTGCTGCACACTATGACTAAATCTGTCATGTCGTTAGGCTTGAGTATTTGCAGCCTAGCAGCTGATGCCAGGAGCTTGTACATAGAGAGTGACAAGAGCTGATGCTGCATCCTGGAGACGGGGGAAGTACTATTATTACTTTATTGCTGAATATATGGAATTGTGGATGTCACCTGTTGCATGACACTATGAGGTTTATACAAACATAGAGTTCTTGGACTGGCAAACTGCAGTGCAATTATGCTAGCCATCTAATGACACCTTACAGATCTGAAAGTAGGAGAGCCATCAGATTCTTATCTTTATCCAAATACTGTTACTTAACTTGACAGACATGGCAATTGGATAGTGTTTTCTTCTCTTTTTACCACATTTGTTTATGTGTTCTGTTTTAATTAAGGAGGCTAAATCTGATGGATTGGTGGCTGATTCATCAGCAGGTAATTAAAAACAGATTTTTGTTTTCATTTTTCTCATCCTTTTTAAAATTTAATACCCGATAAAGGATTTTGTTTATATTTATACATGATGTTTGTAAAATGGTAAAAATATTTTGTTTGTGTTTTCTGTTTAGATAGTTACCTGTGTCACAATTTAGTTAGCTATCTAGTTCATTATATTCTGAAGTTATGAATAAACTTCTGAAATGTTACCACAATATGATTGCTTAAAGAAAACTCATGTCTACATTAGGGAATGATATGTCTATACCTCTTGGAGTAAATGATGAGACTCGCATCTTTGTAGCTGCTGTTAAGTGGGTGGATGTTCAGTGAATAATAGTCCAGGTTAGACTCAGATTAGAGGTCATATTTAAGGGGTTTCTCTCAGAACAAAGCAGTAGTGCCAGACATTGACTTCACACTTTCATTAATGTGTTTTAAGGCCATTGTTGTTCTTAGTTATTTCTAAATTCACTTTATAATGTTTCTGAACAACATAATACATTTTAAAATGGGTTTGATGGTATATGTCTGTAATACTAGCACGCAGGAGGCTGAAAAAGGAGATTCACAAGTTCTAGTCTAACCTTAGCTGTAAAGTAAGATTTTAATTTTTAAAAAGCAAAATTAAACTTCAAAACAAATATTTATAGATATTTTGGAGGTTATTCTAATTAATTTTTATTTATAAATCATGTTTATAAATTGTAGCTTTTACCTTGATTCAAATATGCTCAATATTTTGAAATGTGAAAATAATCTCCTTATAGAGAATGAATTCACATCAATTGTTATTACACGATTATGATGTAAGTAATAAAACTTTAGTGTATATACCTGACATTGTATTTAACACACTGCTATGCTCTCTTCTAGAGCTACAGTCTTTAGAGCAACAACTAGAAGAAGCCCAGACAGAGAACTTCAATATCAAGCAAATGAAAGACCTGTTTGAACAGAAAGCAGCCCAACTTGCTACCGAAGTTGCAGGTATATTGGATCTGAATGTTTTAGCCAATACAAAGTTCTTACTGCCCTTTCATCATTATATGTCCTAGAAAACTATCTAATATTTTAAGTGTAATAAAACATTTGTTGTAGACTTTGGAAGTGATTAATAGAGTTTAATAATATGAATTGCTGTAAATTATTTTGTTTGTCCTTCAATGTTTTTTCTTTAGTATTTTCTTCTTGAAATTTAAAGTTAAATGTTCTCTTTTGATATGCTTGATGATTAAAATGTAACATTTTAAATAAATTGATTGTATAATATATTGGAAATTTAATACTTGGTTATGCTATCAATTAATAATTCATAATGTATTTTGTTTTAAATTATGTGCTTTTTGGTAAAATATTTTATGTATGTACATTAAAATGCTAAGTAGCTTACTGTTGGGTGGAATTTATCATAATTTTATACGTATATTTATGGGTACTTAAGAAATGTGAATTAGACTTAAGTGTGTATAACCTTGCAGGTTAATATATGCAGACTTACAAAACCTACCTTCAGGGTTAATATTATGAAACTAATATATGTATTGGTATTTTTAATTAGATATAAAGTCAAAATATGATGAGGAAAAGAGTCTCCGAGCAGCTGCTGAACAAAAAGTGACACATTTGACAGAAGAATTAAACAGACAGACAACTGTAATTCAAGATCTGAAAACTGAACTGGTAATTTATTTATCATCATTATGTTAATTTATAGTGTCCTAATTAAAATGAAATATATATGATACCAGGCATATGACTAAGTGATAGAGAACTTGCCTAGGATGTATGAAGTTTTGAGTTGAATATCCAGCTGAAGAAATACTTTAAAAATAGTTTAATGAACTGGAGGCCATAAAAAAATCCCATACCCTTCTACCTACATATATACTCAATGATTTTTAAAAGTAAAAAAGATGTTATAAAAATGTCATTTAACTCCTTTTAATGATACTGTTAATGTTTCTGTTGAAGTAATTTTTTTGATATTTCCTTTATTTACATTTCAAATGTTATCCCCTTTCCTGGTCCTCCCTTCTCCCTGGAAACTCCCTAAACCATCCCCCCCCCAAACTCCTACCTCCTCACATTCCCCTACACTGGGGCATCTACCGAGCCTTCACAGGACCAAGGTCCTTTCCTCCCATTGATGCCCGACAAGGCCATCCTCTGCTACATATGTGGCTGGAGCCATGGGTTCCTCCATTTTGTTTTGTCTTTAAAATATTTCCTATACCCATATCTCTGAAGCTGTCATTTCCTCACATTTTCTTTGCTCTTTTGAGACAGGATCTCACTATGTAGCCTTGGCCATTGTGGAACTTGCTGTGTAAACAGACTGGCCTCGGACTCAGAGAGATCCTCTTCCCTCTGCTTCCTGAGTGCTGGGGCTAACGGTGTATGCCACCACATAGACATTTCCTCACACTTCAGTTTTACAGTGCATCTGGTTTTAGGATTGCCTCCAACTTGAATAAAATTTTATTTCAAATTCTACAAACATAAAATTCAAGTCATACTTCTTTGATGACAGTATTTGTCAGTAGGTGCCATGGTTCAATGGTTTCCTCAGGCTTTACAACCTTAGACCTATCTTTGACATCTTTATTTATGTAGCACTCAATAAATACATGAATAAATGACTGAATAACGAGCAACCTACTGAAAACCCTGAACAAGCTTACATCTTTTCTTCCTTATTTAAATTTTATTGTATCATTGCAAGGTATGGACCCCATGACTCCGTGCTAGGCAAGAGCTCCCCTCAGAGCTCAGCCCTTCCTTAGTCGCATTGCCTCCTCCTCAGCATAGGGAAGAATGAACTGTCTATCACATCATCTTTAGGATCCATACAGTTTGCTAAGGCAAGCAAAGCCGGTGGCGTGCTAAGGAGAGCTGTGAATTGCTGGAGTGCAGCTTGATGATGCTGTTAAATAGAACGAGTGGAAAGAGGGCGCTGATGAGTTGAGGCAGGGGCCAGTGTGTGGGGCGTGCGGTCTAAAGCTTGGTAATAATGACTGTTTTTATTTTGATCTCTTTTAGTGACTTATTCTAAAATGTATATTATTTTAGGGTTTTTTTTTACTGTAATGTTTAATTAAAATGTGTGTTTCACAGCTTCAGAGACCTGGTATAGAAGATGTTGCTGTACTAAAGAAAGAATTGGTCCAAGTTCAAACACTAATGGATAACATGACTTTGGAACGTGAGAGAGAATCTGAAAAACTCAAAGATGAATGTAAAAAGTTACAATCGGAACATGCTAATTCAGAGGTAATGACACTCAGAGGGGAATGCTTCCATGATAGGTTACTATTTCACCCAATAAATGATGCATATAGTTAGATAATTAAGGCTAGTTGGTAAGTGATGATTGAATTTATCTGCATTTGGTAGGAGTAAACGAAGTCTGATGTCATTTCCTACAGTTGCTTTAACAATGTTGTTTTGGGAAAATACTCAGAAATAATTTCTTCTTTTCTTTTCTTTTCCTTCCTTCCTTCCTTCCTTCCTTCCTTCCTTCCTTCCTTCCTTCCTTCCTTCCTTCCTTCCTTCCTTCCTCCCTTCCTCCCTTCCTCCCTTCCTCCCTTCCTCCCTTCCTGCCTTCCTTTCTTTCTTTCTTCTTTTCTTTCTTTCTTGTTCTTTAAAATTTTTGTGACATGCATTCTCACTATGTTGACCAGGCTCTTTTTAACTTTCTAGGCTCACGTCAGCCTTGGTCTCCTGAGTGTCTGAGGTGACAGAAGTGTACCACAGTACCTAGCAGAAGATGTGTTTCTTAATGGGCTTATTTCTAATTGACAGACATTGAATGATGTGGCTGAGAATGGTCCTTACCGTGTTGTAATTGGGTCTGCGCAGAGCAGGCTCAGCAGGCAAACTCTCACTGCTCTTGCAGAGGACCAGGATTTGGTTCCCAGCAACCGCAAGGCAACTCAACAACATCTGTAACTTCACTTCTAGGGAATCTGATGTTTTCTTTCTAGCCTCTGAAGGCATCTGACACACATGTGGTACACAGGTGTACACACAGGCAAAACACTTATATGTGGAAAATAAATTAAATAAATCTTCTTTAAAAATGCTCCAACCTACTACCATAACTTAGATCTAGTTTGTCATATGTGGTCACACACACATAGAATTTCAACATTTGGAGGCTGAGACAGGAGGATTATGACTTTGAGGCCAATCTTGAGTACATAGTGAGGGACCCTATTTAAACACACACACACACACACACACACACACACACACACACACACACACACACACCAAAAGAGAGAAAAACAGAAAAAAAAAAGCATTTGTTGTAGTGACAGTTTATTTTGTTTCTGGTTTTTAGCAGGTAACCAAAATACCCTCTGTTCATAAATAGAAACATGCCAGTAAATCACGGAGTAAAACTATTACAGATATCCTGGGTCTGGTTCTTCCTATTTTTCCTTTATCTGCATCTTATCAGTGGGAACTTATGAGAGTGTATAGTTTTGAGATGCACGAGATTGTGAGGCTCTGTGATGCTTGACACTAGTTTACCATGTAGGTGGCCCCCAAATGACGTTCACGATAACCCTAACCACGCAATTTCACAAATTTTCAAGTAGTTTGAGGGGGGTCATAGTTTTACCAAAGTCAGTTCAGTGTTGAGAGGTATTACTAATTAGACTGTAACTCTCATTGGAGGCTGGAGAGATGGCTCAGCAGTAAAGAGCATTGACTGCTTTTCCCAGTACTCTTCTATCCCTCCTGTTCCGGGGATCTGACACTGTCTTCTTGACCTCCGTGGGCAGTGCCCACGCATGGTGCGCACATTTTCATGAACACAACACTCGTGTGCACATAAAAGATGGGGAGAAGCTGAGTCAGTCTGATAAGGAAAAGTGTGCTTTAGATGACTTTAATTTGAGCAAGCCCAGTCATTTATTTCTGTACTTAATAAAGGACTCGTGTTGATTAGATCTGACTGCTGACTGATAGTTTCTCAAATTAAAAAAGTACTCTCTTTCTTAAAAATGCCATCGAATATTATTTGACATTTCCATATAAAGGAACATGGTGACTAAATCTTAATGGAAGTAATTAATAGTGGTTTTATAGTATACATATTTTAAAGTGTAATCCCCTCTGACCTTTTTTAGTTGAGCATTAAAGAGTCATACTTGTTAATTAAGAATATTAGCAAAAGCTAGGCAGGGGTGGTACACTTTTAATTCCAGCACTCAGGAGGAGAGGCAGGTGGAGAGGCTAGCCTGGTCTACAGAGCCAGTTTCAAGACAGCAAGGGCTACACAGAGAAACCCTATCTCAAAAAACAAAACCAAAAACCCTCTGCCTCCTGACCCCCAAAAGAAGTAGTATCAGAGTCCCACGAATACCATTAGACATAGCTTTTTTGGATATCACTAGGTTTCTGATACTCCACCAGGTCATTTTGAATACTGTGTTAGCTTTAAAGGTTTCTCATTTGATCTTGTAAAGTTATTAGCTCTGTCTCACACATTAGGAATCTGAGGCTCAATGAGGTGTAACTTGCTTTCAGGTTACATGTCTAAAATACAGAGCCTAGGTCTTACCCAGTCCAGCATTCCCCCCCCAGCACCCTGTCTAGGTCTTACTCAGTCCAGCATCCCCCCCCCCCCAGCACCCTGTCTACGTCTTACCCAGTCCAGCATCCCCCCTCAGCACCCTGTCTAGGTCTTACCCAGTCCAGCATCCCCCCTCAGCACCCTGTCTAGGTCTTACCCAGTCCAGCATCTCCCCTCAGCACCCTGTCTAGGTCTTACTCAGTCCAGCATCCCCCCTCAGCACCCTGTCTAGGTCTTACTCAGTCCAGCATTCCCCCTCAGCACCCTGTCTAGGTCTTACCCAGTCCAGCATCCCCCCTCAGCACCCTGTCTAGGTCTTACTCAGTCCAGCATCCCCCCTCAGCACCCTGTCTTCCATTTAATCTGTCTCATAATTACCTCATGAGTGACTTTATGCTGCTAAGCTGTTTGTTTGCTTGTTTTCTGTTTGTATTTTGAGACAGTACCTCAATCTAGCAGAGACTCACCTGGTGCTCCCTATGTAGCCCTGGCTGGCCTCAGTCTCTCATATGTGACTCTCCATGCCTTAGCCTCCTAAGATGGAATTAGGAGAGTAAGCCACCATGCTAAGCTTTTTGTGCTACTAACCTTGCCCTAATGTTTATTACTACTTTAGTGTTTGGCCAAAATTGTATGTTGTTATGTATTGAATAGTAACTGAAAATACTTTTAAGTTCATCTAATACTGTTTCCATAGAAACATTAGTATAATTGATTCATCTCATATCCTTGTTTGTGACTTCATTTGGTTTTTTTTGTTTCTACTTACTATGAATATGTAGTATGTTTAATTAAAATTCAGTTCTAGTTGTTCTCAGCTAAGTATTTTAGTGAATTACATCATTTAAAAATTTACTAGCTAGAATCAGATTATTATAGATGTAGTTATTTTTTCTTAATCAGAATCAAAACACATTAAAAGCCATTAGAGAAGCAAGAAATACAAGGATTTATCAAATGTTGTCTAGTTGGGATTAGTGATATATAATCTGGAACACATTGTTAAATACACCTTTGGTTTATTTTCCTTGAAACTTATATACCTTGTGAACTTATTACATTTGTCTACATATTTATAAAAGTATATTTTTATTCTAAAGCATTTGAAGTGCTAAATAAGTAGTTGGAGATTCTATAGATTGAAGATTGAAGGTTTAAAGGCTTAAAATTATTTTGAAAACTCTTCATTAAGGTAAATATTAAAGAAAGCTGCCATGAGTTTAAATATGGTATTTAATGGAAATGATTTTTAAAGAATCTTATTTATATTCTAAGTAATCAATCTTATTTGAATCTTAATTTTAAGAGCAAAACTGTTTATGCAAGTATGGAGTAAGGATGACCATAATCATACATAGCTCTTTTAAGATTATTTAAGCTATTTAAAAATATTTCAGTATTAAGTATATTAGTTTAAGAGATCATGCTTGTAAGTCTGTTTGGACATTTTTATTGTGTTCTTTATGTGCACCTTGTCAGCACTGTCTTCCACCTTTCATCCATCATTTTATTATTTTTTTTTCTGCTTTCTAATGGAGATGCTTAAATTTGAGGTAATGTGCTTTGGGATGCTGGCTAGTTTTGGTACTATCCTTATCCCCCGCCGTCTGTTGTCCTGTGCAGTTTGTGTGATAGGGCAATCTTAGAACGTCATAGACATGCTCATTTTTGTTTTGTTAATCAAACAAGTTCTCATCCATTTAAAAATGATTATTTCTTAATAGTAGAAATTTAAGCAATAATTATAATTCTGTTGCACTAGCAGAATGTCAAAATATTGTTTCTTAGTTATTTGTAACTTAAAGTCCTACTAAAAATCTAATATTCAGTTTAATAACATAGCATCAAGGCAGTAAAATTTTGTTAGGGTTTCATATATTGTTCTAATGGGTATAATTGATAAATATCAATTAAATCTTTGAGGGGATGGTCACTCAGTAGGGAGTATATTTTGAATAAATACTAAGCAGCAGAAACAATGTTAGATTTTAGGAATACACCGTTAAGTCAGTGCCTACTCTCATAAGATTCATATTCCTTTGTGAGAATCAAAAAATGTGTAACAAAGCTAATCTTGATTTGTGTTAGTTAGCTTTTTATTGCTGTGAAAGTCGCCTGTGAGAAACAGATTCAAAGGATGAAAGATTCATTTTGGCTTCTGGTTTTAGCCCAGGTTTAGCTGGATCCTTTCCTTTATCATGGCAGCCAGGAATTGTGGCAGTGGTTGCTTACTTCTGGTACCACAGAGTGGAGAACTGGGTCAAGATGCCCCTGGTGACCACTTCCTCTAACTGTGCCTCGCCTCTGACCATTTCATCACCTCCTACTAACAAGGTCAAATCACGAATTACTCAACGGCCAGAGCCCTCATGATCCAGTCCATGACCTCTCGGTGATTAGATCTACTGGATCAAGGCTTTCCCACAGGAGCCTTTTGAGATTTTTTATAATCAAACCATACCATGGTAGGAAGTGAAGTGACAATAAGTTCTATGAAGAAGGAAAAAAATGTAGGGTGTGTGTTGTGGTAGAGCCAGGAGTAATGTGGGACAGTATTACCAGCATGGCCAGGAAGAGCTGGAGGGTCTGAGTAAGGAGAGTATGGTAAGTGGGACTCACCAGGAGGTTCTGTAAGGAGGAGTCCTGACAGAGATTATGATAGCAAGTGCTGAACTGCAAGCCGTAGATGGACTGGGGCAGTCAGTGACAAGGAAAGTCACCACAGAAAGAGAAGGACATTGGAGTGGCAACTGTGGTACTATCTGAAGAGAAAATATATTTTATGCCCCTTAATTTTTTCTTTAATCATTATTTTCCCTCAAATCAGAACAATATTTTGTCATTTTAAAAGCTAGGAATGATTGGTAATGTGCAGCAGGGAAAGGGGAAGCCTCACGGAACTCCCTTTCCTGTTTCCCCCACAGCTGACGTCTTCCTTTCAGGGCACACTCTCGCCTCATCTCTTGTTATCGTGACCAAACTTAAACTTTTAAGTGCTCACATTAATTTAAACCAAACTTGTTTTCTTAATTTATGGTTATTAAATAAAACAAGTCCAATTTGGTCATTAATGTGCTTAATGAATTTCTGAAATTTGAAACCAGTGTTTTTCTTAGTGAAGACACAGCACCTCTGAAAGTACCTCAGAACCTAAGTGTTCCTAAAAGATCAGTGACAGTGTCTGAGCAGTGGCATTGGGGTCACCGCAAACCAGATCCCCCAAGGTCTCTTCTGTAGGATGCAGGGACTTATTTGTCACACATACGGATAAAGGGTTAGGTGCTAAGCATCTAAATGTATGAGTACCCATACTGTAAAGTTTGTCCATCATAAAGAATGTATGCAATGGATGTGACTAACTTCCACCATGTAAAAAGGAGAGCCGGCAAGAAATATTAGAAACACAAGTTTCATTTGTTAATATCATTTGCAGTAGCTTTCTAATGTTTGAGCTTCTGTGTATTAGAGGTATGGCTTTTTAAGATACTTGCCCATGTAGGTTTCCCTTTCATTATTTTTAAGCAATCAAACTATCTAAACAATAAACATTAATTTATTGTTATTTAAGATGTTTAAAATCACTAATTTCTATTAAACTGTTAATACTTGACCATAAAGTAGCCTCAGTTAATGAAACCACATGAGACATTAGCTTGGTAAATTGTTTTGATAAATATATTCTCACTATTTATCAGAAAGGTGATTCAACCAAATCAAATCAGATTACATATTTGAATATGCATGTTTTAACGTGAAAGGAAATGTTTCTGCTGGGGAAGGTTGAAGAATCTCTAGATATAACTTGGTTTTCCTGTTTGGATTCAGGAGGCTCAAAGTATAGATTTAAAACCATGAAATTAAAAATTGAAGTTTGATGTTACCTCAGACAGATGAAGATGTCAGCATTTCACCTGATATATAATTAAACAAATGAATCATACATCTTGGATGTATTTTAAAAAATAATTTTAAGCAAAAATATTTAGGTGGAGGTATTACTGTTACCAAAATAAAGATCAGGTTGTAAAGTGTCAAGTGTTACTTCAGTTTAACTGCATCAGCAGCAGAAACTGTCATTTCTTCAAATCTTTGTGTACCTTCATTTCATTTGCTTTAATTGTTACTTTATTTTTCAGGCTACAATAAACCAGCTAAGGAGTGAACTTGCCAAAGGCCCCCAAGAAATTGCAGTATATGTGCAGGAAATACAAAACCTTAAAGGCTCAATTAATGAATTAACACAAAAAAACCAGGTAAGAATTTTAAAGCTGCATATAGTGGTGCATAGATTTTAATTTAATTATTAAATTTAATCCTTAAAATTTAATTGTATTTATACAGTAGGACAAGGTAACTTACCCTGCCTCCCTCCCTCCCTCCCCTGTATGTATGTATGTATATATATATGTATGTATGTATGTATATATGTATGTATGTATGCATGTATGCATGTGCTTAATGTTAAGTATATCCGCATGGGTACAAAGCAGTTTCCAAGAATTCTTTCATGTGGCAAAACTGTATCTTACTCAAAGAACAACCCTCCCTACTGTCCCTTCCTGAGCTCTAGCCAACCACCATGTTCTCTTGTGTTTCTATGACCTTTACATGCCTCAGTCCTTTAGATAAATAAATGGAGTCATAAAGTTTTTGTGATTTTGTAACTAACATTATTTAACATAATATCCTGAAAGATTCATCTGAGTATCTTATATCAGAATTCTCTCTTTATAGTTGAATAATACTGCATTTTAAGTTTGAGATATATTATACAGCTATCTGTCAATAAATACTTGGGTCGCTTCCTTCTGGTTATTATGAATGACCCTGCTTAGAACTTGCATGTGTAAATATCTTTGGGACCCTGTTTTTAGTTCTTTTGGCTATATCCAAGAATCAGGTTGCTGGATCATATTGTAATTTTATTATGTATCTATAATTATATGTACACACTTTTAAGATTTATTATTTAAAAACCTTACAAATAAATAAAAACATCACAAACATCATTATCCAGATCCAAGGTTTATAGACCTCCGTGCACTACTGTGCAGTTAGAGTAGGCATTCAGACTGCACGCCGTGAGCTTCATATTACAGTTTGCACATTTGGTACCAGTTGTGTCTTATGTGCTTATCCACCAACAAGTAGAAAACAATTAGATTTACATCCTTTCTCATAACTTGTGTTCTCTTTCATATGTTGAATCTAGCTAATAATACATGTTTATTTGTGTGTGTGTGTGAGTGTGTGTGCGTGTGTGTGTGGGTGTGTGTGTGTACGCACACAGCATACACATGGGGTACTTTATAACCTGAAGAGAACAAGAAAGGCTCAGTGTAAGAGAATGAGGAGAGACTGAATGCAGGGATCAAATCCAGGTCCTCGCGCTGCAGCGAGGAAGCATTGGAGCATGGAGTTGTAGCCTAGCATTATTTTCAGTGTTTTTATAACCACTGTACTGACTTCGGTTGACATGACATTTATCCTTTTATGTTCCCATGGACAGGTCACACATCTCTCCACCCTTTTGCTTTCATTGCCTGTGCTTTAGGTGACAAATGGAAGGAATTATTGACAGATTCAATGTCATGAATTTTTCCTTTATTTTCTTTAAGAATTTTATTATCTTAGGTGTTTATGTTTATGTCTTAGATTCACATTGGGCTAATTTTTGTCTACATGTAACATGAAACCCAGCTCCAACCTGCTGAGTGTGAGGTCTCATATGTCCTGAGACCACTTGTTGTATGGTCAGGGACTTCTTTTTAAAAATGATTTGACTATTGCCTTAGTCTGTTTCAGCTACTGTAACAGAACTCCATAAACCGAGTACCTTATAATTAGCAGAAATTTATTTCTCACTGTTATTTAAACTATGACATCAAAATTTACGCACAGATTTTTTTTTATCTCGATAGTGCGCTGTCTGGTCCCTAGTTGGTGCTGCCTTATGTCCTTGCAGGAGAAGGACTGTGGGGTCTCTCTGAGTCATTTCATGTCCTCTTTAGTGAGCACTAGTGTCACTCCTGAGGCTTTGGCCAAAACTTTAGTAACTTCTCAAGGGGAACGCTCCTAGTACCCTTGCCTTGGGGGTTAGGATTTGAAAATGTGACTTTGGAGTCAGCGGGGATCCAAGGCTTGAGATCATAGCAACCATGTATATGAATGTTTATTTGTGTTTAGGTAGTCTGTTCCACTCATCTTTGTTTCTTTTTAATGCAAGTACCTCAGTGTAATTATTATCTCTGTAGTGAGTTTTGACATCAGAAAATGCGTAACTTTGACTTTTTTTTCTTTTTATTCTTTTCAGGTTCTTTTGTTTGTTTTAGTTTTTCAGACAGAGTCTTGTTATGTGGCTGATGCTGTCGTAGAACATGCTATGTAGCCCAGTCTGGCCTCAAACTTGTAATCTTCTGCCTTAGCTTCTCAAGTGCTATTATAGACATGTACTACTATAGCATGCATCTATGTGTGCGTGTGTGTGTGTGTGTGTGTGTGTGTGTGTGTGTGTATGAGTGTGTATTTTTAATGTTAATGATCTCTGCCTTATTCTTTATAAATGAGCTACAATAATATTCAATTTCAGGTTAAGAAAGCATGACTATTAATGCTGTGGGTACACATGTGTGCATAGGTATGCATGCCTTGGTAGGTATGTACTGAGGCCAGAGGTTGACATGGCTGTCTTCTTCAACTATTGTCCACCTTCTAAAAATATTTCATGTATTCATATTGTAAGTAGGTGTTTACTACAGGTAGTTCTTTTATGCATTTTTATTTTTTGAAAGTTTTATACATTTATACTTCGTATATTGATGATATCCACCCACCACTCCTTCTTTCCCCTTCCCCTAGTGCTTACCACTTTTCCTCTCCAAAGTTTATGTTCCCTTAAGAATTATTATTAATGATTGCCTGAGTCTAATTAGTGCTGGTCATATGTACAGGGCTGTGTGGCCATCTGCTGGGACGTGAGTAGTCTACCAGTAGCCAGGAACCCAAAGAAGAGTGACTCTCCCTCAGCAGCTATTACCTACCAACACTTCCTCCTCTCACAGAGTGGGCCGTTGATATTCCCTATGAATGCACACTGAAAGTTTGAGTGACTTGATCTTGTCCAGGTCTTGCGCTGGTAACTGCAGCTGCTGTGTGTTGATGCTTTCCTTAGCTGCGCCACATCTGAACGTCCGCCTTTCGTAGCGCTCCTTCCCATGTGCTGGTGCTTACACTCCTCTGACTGTCTTCTAAGAAGTCCCCTAAGCCTGACAAGGTAGAATGTTACCTGAGCACTCAGGAATTTATATGTGGCACTTTGACAGTTATGAGCCTCATCACTAACCTGTTGTAAAAAGAAACTTCTCTAACTGAAGTAAACTATGAGTAGAATGTTATTTGATAACATGCCCATTCACAGTGTGTACCACTCTAGGGCCTATGATCTCGCCAGTCCTAGGCGTGTTAATGGGATTATACTGCTCAGCAAGAAACACTTCAGTGGAGCGGTCCTTATATCTAGTCAGGAAGTCATAAGTCTTAAGGAGATATTACATGCCTGACACTGTAAATTTTGATTATTAACAAATCAGTGAGCCCGTATCCCCCTGCCTCAGCCTTCTTAGTAGTCAGTATTGCAGGCCTATGGCATCTATCCTGACTTGTATATTATCTTTTGATGGATGTTATATAAAATAACTTAATGCTGATTTTTATGAGCTATTGACCTCATCCATGCAGATAGGTAAAATGTAGATGGAAAATCTTATTTTATGCTGTTAAAGTTTTCAGTTTTTATCCAGTGTTTATAAATTATTGGCCTTAAAAAAATCTTTAAATCAGAGTGATAAGTAGAAGAAACTACCTTGTTCTTTTTAAATAAAATTGTATTTAAACAAAATTCTGTACCTCAAGTTATTATTTTTTATATAAATTCTGAACAAAATCTCATTTATCTAAGGCTACTTATATAGCAGGTGGTTGTAAGAGACTGAGTTTTTTGGAGAGTCTTACCTGTCTTTTATCTGTACTGCTTTCCTTTAGCAGTCTCAGCCTAAAATGTACATAGTCAAAGTGGGGGCAGATAAGGTAAATACTTCAAATACTGCTAAGTACTACCATTCTGTTTTGTAATGCAATGACACATTGTATCTGCAGACTTCAGAGCCACAGATTCACAGAGCTGTGGATTGGGTAGTTTATTTTTTATGTGCATGAATATATGCCTGTATGTGTATACCAGTATACCACCTGTATGCCTGGTGCTCTTGGCAGCCTGGGGAGGGTGTCGATTCTCTGAAGCTGGAGTTACGGATAGTTTTGAGTTGCCATGTTGGTGCTAAGATGCAAACACTGGATCCTCTACAAGAACAAGTGCTCTTAACTGCTGAGCCTTCTCTATAACCCTATATAATAGTTCTGTATGAAACATTTACATAGTTTAAACAGTCTAGGCATGATTTAAGTACATGGGAGACTATGCATGGGCTATGTAGATACTATACATTTTATATATGGACCTGAGTGTTCACAGATTTCTGTCATATTTAGAACATCTTAGGATTGATACCTAGCAGTGTACCGATAAGAGCAGGATAGTACAGTAACCAAAGCCATGTTTATACCCCAACTTTGCCACTTAGTGACCAGGCTCTTCTGTTTGAGACAGTATTATCTGTCTCTTAATAAACATGGATAGTAAGCAAACTGAAAGGTGTTAGGGGCTTCATGAGGTTTTAGTAAGTAACTCAGTGAATATTGGTTTTATTTTATTAGCAAATGTTGTAATAACAGGGTTGGGTCAAGGCATGGTCAATGTTTTCCTGACTTATAGACTACTCAATCAAAATAGCTTTTTAACTGGGTCTTTAAGGATGCCAAGCAGGATTTCATAATGGAAAAGGGATTAATAGAACCCCATTTTGAAAGGTAGTTGTAAAGAGATATGGAACCAAGTAAGAGTATTTCAGTTCATAAAATGTAAGATGTCAGATGATTATCTAGAAAGCATTTACAGTGTCATTCTTTCTCATTTATTCCTTTTACGTGGGCAAGTAACAATTTGATAACAAATGAACCATATTATAGGGGAATTGTTACTTATAAGAAAATATGAAGCTGGGTGTGGCAGTGCACGCCTTTAATCCCAGCACTCAGGAGGCAGAGGCAGGCGGATCTCTGTGAGTTCGAGGCCAGCCTGGTCTACAAAGTGAGTTCCAGGACAGCTAGGGCTGCACAGAGAAACCCTGTCTTGGGGGGGGGGGGGA
>CM052707.1:85941486-85977046 GCA_028551405.1 Uromys caudimaculatus | reverse complement strand
ATATTCAATTCATTAATTATTTAGTATCTAAACTATGAGTTTTAAGAAATTTGATTTAGAAAAATAATGACTCTGCTGCTTAGTTAAATTATATTAGGTTAACTTCCTATTTCTTGTCTGTAAATAGGAAAAATATCAAGATTTGTTATAAAGATAGATATGGAGAATTGAAAGGAACCATTGTTTTCTTTAATGGATGTCACTGTAG
This sequence comes from Uromys caudimaculatus, assembly GCA_028551405.1. Classification (NCBI taxonomy): domain Eukaryota; kingdom Metazoa; phylum Chordata; class Mammalia; order Rodentia; family Muridae; genus Uromys; species Uromys caudimaculatus. The sequence goes on along the minus strand of CM052707.1, from coordinate 85,976,838 downwards.
TTTTAAACAGTTAATGTTAAAAGTTGAGTGCTGGGATTATAGGTGTGTGTTACCACCTCAGCTTGATAGAGTTTGATTAATATTTTAGGACAAGTGAATTTTAAATAGTCACTGCTTGCCATGTACTATTGACCTCTAAATAGTCAAGGCATCTGGAAGACATGGATAAGGGTGGATTACTCAGTGATTTTATAAGTAAGCCCATGGGAAAGAAGAGTAACAAAATAGCCTTAATTTGATACCACATTTACAATTTATATGCCATGCAGCTACTCAGTATCTGTGAACATGGGTTATACTATGAGATTTCAGTAGCTTACAATCTTTTAAAATGATCTTTATAGATCATTAAGCAGATTTAAGTTAGCTTATGAATCTGAAATGTGATTTTTCAAAATAGTTCTAAATGTGGCATTATTTGAAGTTACTAATTAATAAGACGTGTGTTATTAAAAGATTGTCCTGTATGCTGTTTAAATATAAGGGGCATTTCTCCTCTAGACTTTTGTCTGCCTTTTTGGAATATTTTATTGTTTGGTTAAAGTACATACTGTTGACTGACATAAGTTTCTGTTCATCCTTTTCTGAGTTTGCTGTTCATCCTTGTCATAGTTAGGGTTTCTAATGCTGTGAAGAAACACCATGAGCAAAAAGCAAGTTGGGGAGGAAAGGGTTTATTTGACTTATACTTCCCCATCATAGTTCGTCACTGAAGTAAGCCAGGGCAGGAACTCACAGAGGGCAGGAACCTGGAGGCAGGAGCTTCTGCGGAAGCCATGGAGGGGTGCTGCTTACAGGCTGGCTTCCCATGGTTTGCTCAGCCTGCTTTCTTATAGACCCCAGGACCATCAGCCCAGGGATGGCACCACCCACCATGGGCAGGGCCTTCCCCCATCAATCACTAAATAAGAAAGTGCCCTACAGGTGTGGCCACAGCTCAATGTTCTGAAGGCATTTTCTTAATTGAGGGTCCCTCCTCTTAGATGTCTTTAGCTTGAGTCAAGTTGACATAAAACTATCCAGCAGAACTGTTTTTCCTCTTCCTCTTATATACACTTACTTTTCTAGATGCTGCTTTTTTGATAATTTTTTTTCCTGATAATCACCTTAACTTACTTTTTCTCAGGTAAATGTTCAGTAATCTTCACTGTGTGTTGGTATCCAGGCTTTTCTCTGCCTTTCCCCACTGAGGTTCTAAGGTTCGCTGTTACCCTACCTGAATCTGTTTCCTTTCCTCTGTCTTTTAACATACATGTATACTTCCTTAATTCTTACCAAACAACCTCAAACTGTTATTTTCTTACTTTCAGTTTTACATCATTTATGCTATTATTTTTTTAAATTATTACTTGGCAATCCCCAGTTGATACAATTACAGCATTTAACCCCTGCACCTAAGGCTCAGGGGACATCATGAAAGAATGGCAGAAAGACTGTAAGAGCCTGTGGACCAGGACATCGGCAAGGTAGTGTCTTCTCTATGTCACAGTGACTGCACCCATGACAGCTTAACAGCATGGCCACCTACAGATCTGCAGAGTGACATCACCAGTTGACAACCACCACAGGCGGGGAAATCTCACAAGACCCCATGTCAGTGGAAGAGCTACTACTAATAATGGCTTCTGAGAGAGGGAAATCAATCTCCAGACGCCAGCCCCGATAGGTTGGCCATGTGGTCAGCCCTAAGCACACGTGCTTCCAAGCAACACCACATGCACTCAGCAGGGTGTGTGTGTGCGTGTATGTGTGAAACAAAGATGAAGAAGACATAAATTTGAAAGGTAGTCGGGAAGGACACAGGAGGAGAGGGGGTGTGGGATAGAAACACGATATAAATATAGTCCTCATGCTAAATTTTCAAAGTTGTAAAGACAAAAGTTTTTCTCTTCCTTTCCCTTCCCCTGGCAACTGACTTGGCTTCCTGCATGCTAAAAAAGGGTTTGGTTAAAGCAGATAACACCCTAGCCCTTTAAATCTGTTTCTGTTTATGAGTTATTTTAGCTGTTTTAGAAGGGCTATTTTAAGCATATCTGTTTTACTCATACAACATCTGTTTAAGATAGGGAGGGTCTGAGAGTCCTTATGTCTATACCATCTCTTCTTGTGCAGTGAATAAATAACGTCCACTGACAGATCAGGTCCTGTCTATAGTTTCTTCTTAGCATGTGTGCTTTTCTTAGGGAAGTTAAAATTTTGTTTGTATTTTATTGTGATCTTAAAATATTCATTGTCAGCTATAGCAACAGTACGGAGACCGGCATTGGGCTTCAGGGTGATGGCCCAGATCTGTGATCGATGGGGTTATTTTATAGCTTTTTTTTGCTAGTTTGAGTAAAATAAACTTATGAAGTAGCTAAATTTTATTTTTAGATCATATCTTTATATACCCAGAAAGAAATTTGAGTTCATTTTAGCTTGTAACTCTAAAAAATGGTCTTTATACAGAAGGGAAGAAAAAAATACAGACAGGATCAGACAGTGGAGAGGCAGGTGACACTACTGTGCTTGGCTGTCAGTGCAGCGGCTGGAAAGCCTGAGGCAGGGGTCTGAGGAATGGTAGTGCTCAGAATAATTTTTATTGAATGAAAAGTAGCTTTCACTTTTGAGCTTAAGTAGAAACATATATATGCTGCACACCACCAAATAATTTGATGTGTTTGTGTGTGCGTGTGTGTGTGTGTGTGTGTTTTCAGTTTATGGCAATATTTTCTTGGTAATTTTTATTTTGTATCAGTACAGTTTAATCATGATGACCAATAATGAAATTATAAGTTGGTATGCCATAATTCTTCCTAAAGTATTTCCTACACTTTTACAGATGGTAATATTGGTTACTCGAAAGACAGTTTGAAATACTGGAATACTTAAAAAAGTATTAAAAAAGTATATAAATTTTAAACTGGATATTTCAGAACTTGACTGAGAAATTGCAGAAGAAAGACCAGGACTACACCCACTTAGAGGAGAAGCATAATGAAGAGTCAGTGAATAGAAAGAATATCCAGGCAGCCCTCCACCAACGGGACCTAGATTGCCAGCAGCTCCAGGCAAGGTTAACTGCATCTGAAGGCTCACTACAGAGGGTCCAAGGAGAGCTCAGTGAAAAGGGAGAGGCTGCTCAGAAGCTCAAAGAAGAACTGCGGGAGGTAGAGAGCAGGCACCAGCATCTTAAAGTGGAGCTGAAGCAGCTGCAGCAGCAGCGGGAAGAGAAGGAGCAGCATGGGCTGCAGCTGCAAGGGGAAGTCAGTCAGGTGAGAACTGTAGATGGACCCCATCCATACAGACCACCATTGTGATGTGTTTTTAATTAACAAAGAGTGCCCCGTACAGGGTACGCAGTAGGGTGTAGCAGTTACAGTTAAGTCAAATTGTCCACCATTCTTTAGTTCAATATCATTGCAGGGCTGGAGACAAGGCTCAGCTGAAGAACACTGGTTGCTCTTCCAGAGGACCTTGGTTGGATTCCCAGCATACACTTGACAGCTCACAACCACTGTAACAGCAGTTCTAAGAGATCTGATACCCTTTTCATGCCTCCTGGGCACCAGACACACACATGGTGCACAGATATACATGCAAGCAAATGATACCCATATGAATGAAATAAAACTTTAAATAATAATTTTTTAAAATATAATTTAAAAATTTAAGTCAAGTGTGGTAGTTCTTAACTATGGAAAACTAACAAAAATCACCATGGGAAGTTCAAAGGAATGTGTCTGAATGTGCTTTGAATATCATAATTTATTTTATATGTTGAATATCAAAATTTTATTTTATAACTTAAATCCCTCACCTGGGTCTCCTATTTTTAAAAATGTATTATTATTTTGTGTATGGGTATTTTGCGGGCACATGCATGCCTGATATCTGCAGGGCCCAGAAGAGGGAGTCAAATACAGTAAAACTGGAGTTACAAATGGTTGTCAGCTGCCATATAGTGCTGCAAATCAAATCCAGATTCTTTGGGAGAGCAGCCAGTACTCTTAAACTGCTCAGTCACCACCTCTCCAACCCGAGTCTTCTGTGTTTTTTAAGGGAGAAATAAAATAGGTACAAAATATGCACTGCTTGCTCATAATTATATGTGATTTGTTATCATTTATGAAATTAAAATTCCGTTGTAGTGTAAGTTGTTCTGTAGTATAAGGTGTGAAGGGACATACAGTGGAAAGATGGCGTGCGATTACCTGGTAAAAATAGTCTAGTAAGGCAGGCAGTGCGATGTGTACGCACACTTACATTTCTGTTTTAAAGTTACATAGCAAACTGCTGGAGACCGAGCGCCAACTAGGGGAAGCTCATGGTAGGCTGAAGGAACAGAGGCAGCTTTCAAGTGAAAAGCTAATGGATAAGGAACAGCAAGTGGCTGACTTACAGCTCAAGCTCTCTCGTCTGGAAGAGCAGGTAAGCTAGCATCTGAAACTGAGCTGATACTAGCAGATGACTTCAGACTTGAAGTAGCTTAAACATGGTAACATGGCGTCAAGAACTCTAATTGTAATTGTTTTTTATTTCATATCGCAGTATTTATTTCTCCCAACGTAGAAGATCCTACTTACTGCATTTTTAAGTTACACATTTTACTGTTATTGTATTCCTCATCTTAGCTTTCATGAGGAAGCTTCCTTGGGCTGGCCCTCAGGCTGCTGTGCTCTTCTTACCAAGGAAGAGCCACCTCCGAATGAGATCAGCAGATACCCGGTGTGGATCATAAACAGCATGGAAATATGACTTGAGGATTTCATTTTTAATACTTAACCATAGTGGGTGTGTAATATAGCTCAGTGGTACAGGTTGCCTAGCATGTGCCCGGCCCTAAGTTCAACTCCTAGCACCACAAAAGAAATGCCTCCAAACGATCCGTTTGAATGTTATCCCAGGAAGATTTGCAGTTGCTCAAATGACACCCTTATGTGGTTAAAGTAAACATTATGATTGAATTATGACTTTGATTTGAATTGGACAAATACTCAGTTTAAAATCTGTTAAATCAGTATTAGATTTTTCTTTAGAGGTAATGTCTTAAATGTGATAAGAGATTAGATTCCTTCCTAGGATACTATAAATGTAACCATTACAAAGTAAAAGAACTACAGATACTGTGGTTTAGGTTATTGTTACATAGAAATTGTATATTAATTACTTTAGCATACTGGTATACAAAAATTTAATGGTGAACTAATGCCAGTCTGGAGAAAGATTGTTTTCTTTTTAGGATGAGATTTAGTGGGTAGAGGATGGCTTCTTAATCATGAAATTATGATTCTATAATGAAAATTGAGATACTGCTTTAAAGCTGATTTTTTCCATATGACTTGGATTTCTTTTTCTTTTTCAGTTTGAGAATCGATATAATGTCAGATATTTACGCTTAATGTGATCACATTGTGTCTTACATTCTCACTCAACTAACCGTCTACATTTTTTTCAGTTGAAGGAAAAGGTAACAAATTCCACTGAATTGCAGCATCAGTTAGAAAAATCAAAGCAACAGCATCAAGAACAGCAAGCTCTGCAGCAAAGCACTACAGCCAAACTCCGAGAAGCTCAGGTAAGTGTATTCTAAGCAGAAGTGGAAGAGAGTCTTTATTCTTTTGTAAAACACTTGATGATGAGTCCTTTTGATAGTTTTATGTGATAGTTAGAACATATTCTTTTTATTTCTGTGAGTAAAAATTAAAGTACTTTAAAGTTATTGTAAACACATTTTTATATATATAGTTTATAAAGTATTCAAATATGTTACATTTATTAGATAAAATTATTTATTAAATTGCCTAATGAGATCTAAAGATGGGGAAATGGTTTGGCTGGTAAAGTGCTGGGTGTGCAAGCATGAGACAGCTCATGAAACTTGAGGTCATATCCCTGCTCCCAAGTGAGCAGCCGTACATGGTGGCATGCATCACCTGTAATCCCAGTGCTGAAGAGGTGGAGGGCTTGCTGGCCTAGCTAATCACTGGGCAGGAGAGATTGTCTCAAAGACAGAGCGGAGAAGCATGGAGGAAAACCTCCACGTGCGTGTGTACACATGCACATACACACTCACACACACAACTTTGTAGTTCTACAATGTAATGAAGTATGTGTTGATCATGCCTTTTACTTCTTAGCATTACCTGAACACTGGAACTATAGGTAAAGAAAATATAGTTGATTGGATTAAATTAGTACAGATCTATTATTACATGGCTTAGAAGGTAAAAGAAGTTTAGTTTTGTTATGTGAGAGAGGATACAGGTTTGAAATGAACTTGCCTTTCACATTCATTTATTCATTCATTCTTTCATTTATTGGATAGTACTGAGCACTGGATGCCAGGCACTGCTCAGTACTGAACATAAAGAGGCACAGTGCCTACCCTCTAGGAAAGCAGTCTAGTGGTGTGTATATAGGAATAATTGTGGTGTCTGTGGGGGACAGCTAGTCAGTCCTGCAAGAAGTAATCTTTCCTTTTTAATTTTGAAGAATGAATGACACAAGAGTTAGACAAAGAGAGAAAGAATCCTGGATTCATTTATCACTTCTTGTGTTTAATCAGTGAATAGTATTACCTATGTCTATTCTCAGCCAGGAACTGATTCTGTATCTATTTATGGCAGTGAGGAAAACATACCAAAGTGTCTGCTTGGTGATGGAGCAGATGATACCCATGGTAAATGAGCAAGATGCACAGCTATCTAAGTTACGTACAGCTGGAGGGCCAGAGCAGGAGGCGTGTGCAGTGCCGTGTGACGGTCACAGTGCTAGGCAGGGCGGCTCGGTGCCTCGGTGTCTGAGTTAGGAACTTTGTTGCTGCAACAAAACACCATGACCAGGAAGCAAGGTGGGGAGAAAAGGGAAGGATGGCTAAGGAGTTTTGCCTGGACACCAGATGAAATGAAACCTGAGATTCTTGTTGGATTTGCAACATGGAGGTCTTTGACCTTGGTAAGAACAATTTGGCAGAGAAGATGCGATGAACACCTGGCGGGATTTCAAGAGAGAGAGAAGTAAACTAGGTTGTGTAATGTAGGTTACTCTGGGACTTTACTGTTACAAGTAGGAAAGAAATGAAAATGAAGCATGAAAATTCTGGTAGAGGTCAACAGCTGAGAGGGTTTTCTTACACAGTGTCTCAGAATTAATTCTATACGTGTAGACCCAGCTGGGAGTGATGGCCTTCCACTCTGCAGACAGGCTCTCTCTTGGGAGAGCGAGGCGTTCAGGCGAGCACCCTCAGTTTCCCATTCCCTACTCACAGTAGATATGAGTTCACCTTTCCTAACGCTTGTAAGAAAAAGATGGGCAAAGGACCAAGAGAAGTCTCATGGAAATGGGCGACGTCTGAGAAACTAAATATAGTACAGTTCAAGTCCTCCACACGCACACACACACACACACACACACACAACAGCTGCACGAACATAGGGGACAGTTGCATGACCAAACAGTTTGTTTTGGTAAAGAAAAGTTTTGGGAGATTTTCTACAAATGGCAGCCTGAGTCATTGAGTATGTACTGGGGGTAGGTACAGAGATATAGAGCCCATAAAACTGCATGGGAAAGGAAACTGAAGCAAGTGTGAGTTCAGCTGTTAGGCTTTGCTGGGCTTCAAAGCGGAAGAAAATAATGTGGACAAGTAGAGATATCTGTTAGACAAGCATTTAAGATAATCATAACCTTGCTCAGTATAATTTCAATAAAGTGATAGGAAAAAATGTAAATAACTGAGTAATAAACGAGAGATGTGGGAGCTAGGAAAGAAATAGAAATTATTTTTGCAACTTAAATGTGAATTATATGAAGAGTGGATGGAAACTAGAGGGAACTTTGGTTTAGGAAGAATTTCTGAGGAGTAAGGAGGTTGACTAGGTTTCTTGCTCATGACAGTGCCTGATATAGAGCATTATTTAAATATGACGGAAAAGAAGTGACTAAGGGAATCAGATGATATGCTGTGATACCTCCCTCCACGGGGGGGGGGGGTATCTGGGCTTATCCACTGACGCTCCAAAGACAGAAGGAAGTGACAAGGGTCACTTTCAGGCAGAGGAGGTAAATATGGGTGCAGACAGACACAGTGCAATAGGAAAAAGAATAGAAAGTCAAGGTAGATCACTTATGAAACAATCTCACATATCAGGGTGTAATTGTAGGTAATAATAGGTCAGCATCAGGCAGGCAGGGGTTCGGAGTTGGGGGAGAATGCTGAAGCTTCAAGCAGTTACTGAGAATGTTAGGGTGAGGACACTATTCCAACAAAAAACACTGAGCCGATGATTCCGTTTAATGGCAAGTGGAACTCAGACACTCCATAGAGATTTGTGCTTTTATTCTAGCAATGTCCAGAAGTACAGGAGTGAAGAAACAGATTGCAGAACTGATCTGGAGTTGCTGTTTTGTCAGGTGGTTGTCTAGGGTATTTTGAGGTGACAGGAAATGAAGGATGTGTCTGCAAGAATAGGTTTGAGGTTTAGAAAGAAAGCTAGGCTAATGTGAATCAGCTGGAAGGAAACTGAAGTGGCGGGCATTGAAGATGAGGTCATGCAATCAGCAGATAGGAAGTTGTGGTCTCTGAGTAAGACTTTAGTTTTCATGATTTCAGACTATTGCAAAATCCTGTGTGTGAGTGATTGCAGTATAGAATGAGTTCTGGCGAGGAATTAAGGTGATGTGAATATTGAGGGTGTACTGTTAATTCTGTCTGTGTTTTATATCTTGTAGGAAGTTTGCAGAAATTGAGATTAAAACAAAGCCTAAATCAGGTCTCGATTCTTGAGTGAATTCAGGGATTTACAGGTAGCAGTAAACTGTAGAGGGTAGTATGTATAAGAATAGCACACTTCCAAACCAGCACAGGCTTGTCTCCGAGGACCATGGCAGCGACAAAAGCAGTAAAGGCAGCCTGCTCAGTTTGCATACAGGAGTAGCCTGACAGGCAGGCAGAGAGGGAGATGGGTAAACGGGATCTGCACAGGGAAAACCTGATTTCAATGGAGAATGAAAACAGTGACTTCTGCAGAAAGCTTTGCCCTGGAACTTGGATTCCAGAAGAGTAGTCAGCGGTGGTGAGAGGAGTTCTTGGTGGCAGGATTAAAGCTGAGAGCAAGCAGGTGATGTGATTGATTCTTCATGACTGAAGCTTAGAGAAATGAGAAGCACGCTTGACAGTGACCACCTTTTAAATCATTCAAGATGCTGGCGCCTACTTGAGAACACTGCGTGGTCTACTTGTAAAGCCTGGCTCTATTCTGGTAGAAAGTAGATGTTGCAGATGTCATCTATTGCAGGATACCCTGTGATACTGAGGAAGAAGAGGGCTTTGCTGATTTAGAGGAGTCCTGGGTATAGAAGTAAGCTTGCATGAGTGTACATGTGTGAGTGCAGTGATTTGGGGGGGGGGGGTGTGGAGGGCCAGTTTAGACAGGGTTTCTTTGTGTGCCCTGTCTGTCCTGGAACTCACTTTGTAGACCAGGCTGGCTGCAAACTCAGAGATCCACCTGTGTCCCGAGTGCTGGGATGAAAGGTGTGTGCCACCACACCCAGCTGCACTGGGTGTTTCCGTTCCGTGTTTATTTCAGAGCATCTGTGCCATGTGTCTTGGATGTATGCCAATGAATAAGAAAGATACTGTATTGATGTTCTGTGGCATATGTTGTAGTGGGAGGTAGAAGGGGTGAGCAAACATGAGAGAGATAAGCAAGCTGTGGTCTGCTGAGCTAGGTGCAGTGCACTAGAAAACCAGGGTATAGACTGTTCCAAAGGCTACCGCTGGGAATCTAATGGTCAGGTCAGCTTGACCTAGAAGGGGACACTTGAGGAAACATTTGAAGAGGAGGGAGGGAATCATTTGGGTGTTAGGGAATCACTTAAGGCAGTGGCCATGAGTGCGGGGCAGTCACTGAGTGAGTCCCGTGTGTCGGAAAAGGTCTGGAAGTGTAGGGATAAGGTCAGAGTCTCAGGAAAAGGGTGGTGTAAACTTCTTTGTTCAATTAATGCTTATAAATTATGTAGACTTGTGTTATTAAATACATGGTTTTAATTAATTTGCTACAAGAAAATGCAATAATTTTTAAGATGTAGGACTAATAATTTGAACAATTAAATTTACTATTAGTCATTTTGTGTTTAAGGAATAATTTTTAAAATTTTTCATCCTTAAAATAGTAATTTTAATTCTTTATAGAATGATTTGGAACAAGTGTTACGTCAGATTGGAGATAAGGACCAAAAGATCCAGAACCTTGAAGCCTTACTACAGAAGAGTAAAGAAAATATTTCCTTACTAGAAAAGGAAAGAGAAGACCTCTATGCAAAAATCCAAGCTGGTGAAGGAGAGACTGCTGTTCTTAACCAGTTGCAAGAGAAAAACCATGCACTGCAGCAGCAAGTATGTTTGTAAACTGCTATAGTTCTAAACTGATACTTGAGTACAATTATATTAAATGTTATTAAATGTGAGTTATATTAAATGTTTCATCAAAAGTAATTCATGATCCTGACCTTTCTTACTTGTTTTAAAATGTTATTTTTTTATCATATATTTATCATCAAGATAGGTCATTATGTGTTGAAGGCCTGTACAATGCTTTGATAAAAGATGTGCACAGTTCATGTCCTAGGAAGTGACTTATTACCTGTATGACAACAGGTAAATCACTGCCCCTAGCTCACTGGGAAAGTAGAGGTGTGACATACTTGCCTCCTGGCATTTTGTGATGTTTAAAAAAAAAAGAGATGAGTAACTAATTAATAAGTTAAATGCCATAGTCAAATGCTTGCTATTACTGAGTATTGTATAATATTTAAAACTCAACAGTTATTTTTTGATAATTTATTTGTCTTTGGATAATATATAGCTTCCTAGTAGTTTTAATAAATTATTATTCCAAAATGCATAAACAATTTAAAAGAAATATACAAAAATCTTAACTGAGGCTGGGTGTAATGGCACACACATTTAGTCCTAGCACTTGGGAGGCAGAGGCAGGCATATCTTTGTGTTCAAGGCCAGGCTGATCAATATCAACTTTCATGCCAGTTAGGGCTATACTGTAATATTTTGTTAAAAATAAGTAAATAAATAACTGAAAATATTTTATAGCTGCTGTTTTAGAAAAATTAAGTAATAGTAGGTCATATTACTGTCCTAGTTGGGGAGTTAAGAATGTAACATGAATTTCTATCACATGTCCTGTTTAGTTATTTGCCTTGTTCCTATTTTGTTTTAAGACTGGGATCTTATATGCAGTCTCTGCTGGCCTCCAGCTCAGTTTTCTCCTGCTTTCCCCTCCTGCATGCCACTGTGTCTGGCTGTAAAAGTCTTTTTATTTGTTTTTGTTTGTTGAGAGAGGGACTCATTATTGTGTTTCTAACTGGCATGGAACTTGCTGTGTAGATGAAGTTTATCTTGTACTTGATCTGTCTACTTCTGCCTGTTAGGTAAATACTGCCATCATTAGCTCCAAGTTGGTTTTCAAGAGTTCTTATGAGGATCTTATTAGCCTAATTTTTATGAAGCACTGTCTACAGTGTAACACTGCTTATTATAGAAATATTATCAGAAAATATATATGCATACCTACGGTATACATACCCATACACAACAATAATAAACAATAATTTTTAAAAATATGATTAAGAAATCCACACCTTTAAATGTATGAGTTAAAACAAATCAATGTCCCTCTGATTCTGGTCACCTGTTGTAAATGATTCCTATTTAGACATCCTTCAATGAACAACAGAAAAGTGGGACAGTGGAAAAAGACACTCTTCCAACCATTAACCAATAGGCAAAGCACAGGACTGTGACCTATGAGGGAAAAGAAACCAGTTGGAGACCTTTACTCTTCTGACTTCTGCGTCACACGTTTTTCCAGGCTGCCGTGTAGGACTGGAGAAGCCAAGGAAAGCAGTGTTGTTGAACTGACAAGTGTAGGTTGAGGGAACTTCATGGAGGCTAAGGCAGCTTGAATTTGCAAGGCTTAGTGTCAGGTAGGAATCAGCATTATACAGAAAAGCACCGAAAATCTCATTAGGGGTCTGCTGGGGTCTTCGATGGAAGTCTATGGTTTGTACTCAAGCAGTGAGCGGGAGCTCATGAGATGTTCAAGCATACCCAGCAGAGATGAAGGGCTTGGCTGATTGACTGGGGCTCTCACGAGGACACCAGAACACCAGACCGCACTAAGAAGGAAGCATAATATAAGTGCGCCTACATGCTTCTAACAGAAAGTAAGATGACTCTTGACACAGGACCCAGGGAGGCCACAAATAGAGTACCTAGTGCTGGGACAAACATAGCATTCTCAGGAGGAAGACAACATGATTCAGAGCAGTCACAATAAATGACCAAAGACTGCTGCATAGATGAAGCAGCAGAAAAGTGGGACCCATAACAGTAGAAAAATCATTCATTGGCAGATTTGGGGTTCTCTCCTCAGCTCCCTATTTAGCACACATCCTCTCATGGTGCTTCTTTCTTTCCGGATAAGCTGTCTCTGTTCATGACTGACCTTTATCTTCTGGTGCATGCTGGTATTTTCATCTGATTTGTATAATATTTTTTCTTAAACTCTAATAAAATTAGCATTGCACTTCAAAACAAAAACAACAACCACAGAACAAGCAAACAAACTTGGTGGAAACTGGCTCTGAAATGAAAGAAGATGGCTCATCAGACAAGTACTTTACAATGCCCCTTAGTGCTTATGGGTGTGAAGTCCCATAGTAGTGGAACTAGAAGTGGGCATGAACTATATATTCTGCATGGGCAGAACACCCAAATAGAACTGCTAAAGAGAAAACAGGTAAAATACCTGAATAGAAACGAACAGTGGGAAAAAGTATCCGTGAACAAAAAAGCAGAACAGTTGAAACCATTCAAAAAGAAGCAGAGAAGAGACAGAACATGGCTCCACGGGGCATCTGGTGTCTCATAGGCTGGCAGAGTGTCATGAGCATCAGAGGAGGATGACTTATTAAAATTTATCTGTAGATTAAAAAAAAACCCTCCATGTACATGAAAAGAAATATCAGATAAATTAGGTTTCATCTAAAATATAAAAATTATGCTTTTGAAAATATAACATTACAAAAGTAAAATCAAACTGAAACAGTATAATTTGTCCGAGAATTTAGAGATGCCTATAGTATGCCAGGAATCCTTTGTTATCAGGTCAGTGGGAGAGCTGAGAGGTGAGGATGACCACAGGGCCCATGTGAAAATAGCTTTGTCCAGTGGAGACATTCCTTACCTTCATCGTATCTATAGTTAACTGAGTGCACCTTATCAAATGTCAGATTTTATACTTACGGTAGGTGAGCTTTATTGCATATAAATTCTAGTTGAATAGAGAGGATCTAAAAGTAATAATATATATCTGACTTTGATGTTCGTAGGATTTGGGCTTTTATACTGACTTGTTATGAAAGGTTTGAATATTTTTACTTGAAATTACCTGTTATAGGGCAGTTCAGAATTCTGTTGGTACTTTGATTTGTGTTTCTTTATTTTTGTTGTGATTTGCAAACTTTGTAATTAGACTCTTGCATATGTACCAGCTAACTCAACTGATGGAGAAGTTGAAGAATCAGTCGGAAAGCCATAAACAAGCTGAGGAGAATTTGCATGACCAGGTACAGGAACAGAAGGCACATCTTCGAGCTGCACAAGACCATGTTCTTTCTCTAGAAACCAATATCAATGAATTAAGCAGTCAGTTAAACGAAAGCAAGGAGAAGGTCTCTCAGCTTGACATACAGGTAATGCACTGTGCAATGGGTCTGTATGCATAAAGCATCACTTTAGACCATACATGGTACACGTTTCTGCATACAGTTAGTGGAAAATGAGAATACAAATTAAGTTAATGTAGTTTCTTGAGGTTTTCTGTGTCCACAGATATTTTTGTTCTTTCTCCCTATGGACAGATGATTTCTGTAATGTAACTTTTGGTTCCTACTTCTAAGATACTTCCTGGTAGGATGGTCAGCACAGTATGAAGTTAAGTTAGCACATGCAGTATCTGCGAATACCTCACGAGCCTGTTGTTAATGCTTATTGTGGAAGGGCTTTAACGCCTGAGTTCCAACAGTGTAGGCTGCAACAGTGGCCACATCTCTGCTCTTCATGAATGTAAAGGGGCTGGAGATGGGTCTGACTCCCATCTCCCATTGGGGCGCTTCTGAGATGATGGTGGAGCTATTACTCAATCCCTTAAGTCTTCATGTATTCCATGACTTTGGAAAATATGTGACATGTTATTGAAGCATTTTATGATTTTTAGTTCGTCAGATAGATGAACTGCTATATGTAAATGAAGCTGATTGCACAAAAATGAGTTCTTCACAGTCTGACATGTGTTTGTCAGTGAGTCGTTTACTTCCTGTTATTTTAAGTGTAGCTTTCTTTAGTTCTCAATTTGAATTCAGTGTAGAGATATCCCTTATCCACCATTATTTCTACGGACTAAGTATTGAGTTATTGAGAAAGAATTATTTGAAGTTTTTTTTCTGCTTAAAGTTACCCTTATCATGAATAGTTTACATCTTTTGTGTTCACTTAGCTAAATGAGTATCATTTTAACTCTGCTAAAAACATTTTAATTTCAAATATATTTATATTTTTTCTACTTTTTGCTTTTCTTTATTAGAGGTGAGTTGTGCTAAACTTATTTCAACTTACTACTTTTGAAAAGAGAGCATAAACTTTTAACTAATTTGATTCTGGTTCAAAGTGTATTGTAGAAAGCCTGAGGTTTTAAATGTGTAATTTCTTGGCTTTTAATGATCATCAAAAGTAAAACTCTTTACATGAGAACTTATCTGGAAAGAGTGAATTTTAAACATACTTCTAGTTGGTTTTATTGTTTGGACTCCATACTGAAATCCTTGATCTTTGGAGCCATCACTTTCAATGGCATAGTTCAGTTTATTGTGATACTGGTAGACTTTGGATGTGTCCTGAAAAATACAGTGGCCTTCTCCAGAAAAAAACATGTACAAGTTATTTGCCTTTTTAAGATAGAGTCTAAGCATGAAACATAGACTATGCTAGAACTCATAATCCTTTTGCCTTTGCCTCTAACACGCTTGGATCCCAGGCTTGTATCCCGACTCCTGGAACCATTTCCCTCACCAAGGGGCAGCCCACTGTGGTTGGTGTCCCAGGAACAGCTTTCCGCAGTTATCTGACCATCACTGGGCGTCTCCTCCCTTACCTGCTTCTATTTAGGAGATTTCACATACGTAGTTTTCAGTGTCTCAGTTATTACTTCCTGCTAAAGAACCTCATTTTTAATAGTTTTGTGACAAAATCAATATGTCTTAAGAAGGGGAAGGTCAACAATTAAATATAGAATTAAAACCTTTGTAAATCTTGTTACAGATCAAAGCCAAAACTGAATTATTGCTATCAGCAGAAGCAGCAAAATCTGCTCAAAGAGCTGATCTTCAGAATCATTTGGACACAGCTCAAAATGCATTACAAGATAAACAACAGGTAGGGGCCTGGTAATGTTTTCGATTGTGTACGTGCACTGATATTTTCCATCATATACATGAAGTCATACATAAGCGATTATGGTGCTTGCATGTTACTTACATCTGGAAAAGTGTTTTGCTAAGCATGTGATCAGTTGGAAATGATGTGAAATTATTTGTAAGAGCAACCACATAAAGCTGTATTCTTTATCTAAATAATACTAACAAAATTCATGAGCAAACATCAAAAAGATGAAACGATAAACAATTTCTAGCATTTTTTGATGAGGATTTGTTAATATCCTTGTTATTTAAAACATTGTAAGAAGGAAGTGAACTTCTAAGGAAATTTAGGCTGACCATTACTTACCCAAAGATCTGACATCAAAAACACCCCCAATACAAAACTTTTTGAGCAACAATGATAGATTTGGAGCACATGGAATCTTAAGTTTCTGATTAAGGGTTATTAACCTATGAATTCTATATTCCAAAACCTGAAGTTTGAAATTTTCTGGTCCTAAGTATTTCATATTTAATAAAGACTCCATTTGTATACAAATACAAAACTGTACTAGAAACCTCTCAGGTTCCTTAAGAATCAGTTACAAATTGAGACAGTATTGAGATACATGTGTCACTGTAGAGGGAAACTCTGTGTGTGTGTGTGTGTGTGTGTGTGTGTGTGTGTGTGTGTGTGTGTGTGTTAGAGAGGGATATATAGATCTAGATCTAGATATATACGCATATGTATATGTTTTAAGAATTGGGTGGGAAGTGAGGGGCAAGAGTCTTGGAGGATGGTCAAAACGAAGTATTTAAAGAAATGCCATAATGAAACTATTTCTTTGCTAATTAAAAATAAAATAATTTTTGAAAATTTAGAATTTCCCATATTTTGTAGTGTCTTATGCTAAGGGAATAATAACTATAAAGATTGTATTTGTATCTCTGGTACTAAATACAGAAAGTATAATAGTGACCTAAGAATTTAAAATAGATTAGTAATACGTTGAATGGCTAAAAAAAATGAGTCATATTAATAAGATGGGAATTTATGCAGTTGCATATAATCTAGAGAACTACTAGAAAGTTTTATGGTAAATTGTGATAAAAATGAAGAAATTTAAAATAAAATACTATGCAAGTAGGATCTTATTTTTATATTATTCACATAATTAAGTATTCACTTACTGTAATACTGGAGATCAAATCCAGGGCCTCACATATTCTAGGACTGCTGTCTCCTACAGAGCTACTGCCTCAGCCTATTAATATGAGTACATAAAACAAGTATAAGAGAAATTAATATACAGAGAAGACTAGAAGGAAAGTTATCAAAACATTGATACTGAAATCCCATGGACGGCACACTTACTAGTAATTTTTATTGTATTCTCTCTGTGAAACTGAATATTCTAGAGACTTAAGCAAGTGTTACAGATGTAACAACTATGATATTTTTAGAATATAATTTCTAAATAGTGCTTTAAAAATTGAAAACATTCACCTACAGTATAATAGCTACTTCTATTAACTTAATGATCCGTCATATGTTTTAGCTTTTAGATAGTATTTCTAGAAAATTATTAAAACTTTGCTAGCTGGCTGGGGAGGTAGCTCAGTGGCATAGTTTTTACCTAGCATGTATGAGGGCCTGGGTTTGCTTTAGCTGTTTAGGACTGAAGAGTTGGTTCAGTGGCTAAGAGCCCTTGTTGCTCTTTTAGAGGACCTGGGTTCAGTTCCCAGTGCCCACGTGGCATCTCACAACTGTCTGTTGACAGTTTCAATAGATTTGATGCCCTCTTCTGACCTTCACTGGCACACAGGCACAGCACTCATATGCATAAAATAATAAATCTAAAATATTTTAAGTTATTTAACTGTTACACAAATTAGCTTGGTATCTGACATTATGTACAACTTAATTTTCTCTGTTAGTAGATAAAAAAAATGGCTGATAAGTGATTGAATGTATCTGAAGGCTTATCCAGATATTTTCTTATATAAAACTTTTACTGAATATTGGGGTGCTACAACTTTTCTTCAAATGTGTTTTTCTGCAGGAGTTAAATAAGGTCAGCGTGCAGTTGGACCAGGTCACTGCACAGTTTCAGGAGAAGCAGGAGCATTGCATTCAGCTGGAAAGCCATCTTAAGGATTACAAGGAGAAGCATCTCTCTTTAGAACAAAAAGTTGAAGACTTAGAAGGCCACATTAAGGTTTGTGTAAAAACAGTTGAATTTGTCATATTTTCCACTCAACAGCTTTGGAGTCTGAATACCTTCACAGACTCAAAGACTTAAGTAACAGAGAAAGGCGAAGTGGTAGAAAATTTAAAAATTACTTTATCAATTAATTTAGTTCCATCTTTATTTTCAATTCCTTTATTTTGCTTTTTTTTTTTTTTTTTTTTTTTTCCGAGACAGGGTTTCTCTGTGTAGCCCTGGCTGTCCTGGAACTCACTCTGTAGACCAGGCTGGCCTCGAACTCAGAAATCCACCTGCCTCTGCCTCCCAAGTGCTGGGATTAAAGGCGTGCGCCACCACTGCCCGGCTTCAATTCCTTTATTAATGGGTGGCTTTTATAAATAAAAATTAACATAGTGCTAGTTTATTGTAAAGTATAAAATATTTCTAGGGGACACCAAACAGTATAAGTCTTGTTATAGAATCTCTTCTCCCCTTGGAGTTTCCATTCTCCTACATATTATTCTAATCTCTCTTCTATGGTGGAGTTTTTTTCTTTTTAAAACTTTGCATACCGTTTGGAATTTGCCTCTAATTTAGTGATGCATTTAAACTATCATAAGCTCAGCCTTACTTTAATGCTAAGTGAGGTGTTGATTTACTAAAATATGAAATAATTAGATTAGGGAAAACTTTAATTTGGTTCTGGAAATAGTAACAGTTATACAAAAAATTCTTAGGTCTTCGTGTTACTTCTACTTCCATAATCAGCTGAAGCATGATGAATTATTACAGAGTTATGAGGTGAATATTCTGTATGCACATCTATACCAGTATAATATGAAAGAATGGCCTTTACAGTTCTGCTGATAGGTTGTTCTCTTAAAATGTTCTCTTAAAACTAACAGCAGCGGTAAGGACAGATTAGAGATGGTTGAAAAGAACAGGTGATGATGTGTTGCAGGAAAGTAGACAAGGGGAGCTCTTCTCTGGGAACCTTTCTGAAATCGTTGTCATTGGAACCAGAGACTCTGGGGTGCTGTTGCACAATACTAGATTATAGATAACACCTTATTCTGTACATTTCAAAAGTTAGAAAAAATGATTCTTTGAAAATTTTTAGCAACGAGCAAAGGTAAATGATACATATGTAACTTGATTTAAGTATAACATTATTAGATACCACACTGGCATGTATAATGTCTATGTTTTTGTGTTTCATTTAAAAAATAATTAAATGAAGTCTAGAGAGACTGCTCAGTCAGTAAAGCCCTGCCATGTAAGCAGGAAAACCCGAGCTTTTACTTGGTGCCCACATAAATGTCAGGCATGTCAGAAAGGGCCTGTGGTGTTTGTGCTGGGCAGGCAGAGAAAGGAAGGTCCCTGGGGCTTAACGCTTGGCCAGCGTAGCTGTTTCTGCAAACTGTGGCTTCAGTGACAGACCCTGTCTCAGAAAAATAAAATGGAGAGTGACTGAGAAAGACACTCAATTTTGATATTTGTCCTCCACCTGCAGACACTCCACAAAGGCACACACATGAGAACACACACACACACACACACACACACACACACACACACAATGATGAAATGAAAGCATATTGCTTCTATTTAAAACTATGTATAGTAGTTTGATTTTATAAATTTGAAAAGTGAGACACATAGTAATATGTATGAGATGCCTGATACAGTATAAAGAACAGTGATATAATCTAACAAAGACAATAAGTGAAGTGCTGTATATTTAGGATCAGTGGGTATAAGTTTGAGGACTACATGACAAATCCATTCAATTTTATGTTAAATATCTTGTTATTTTGTGGTTGTTAACTGCATAGGTAATATATTTTAAGTAGATATGGGAATAACCTGTTACTTGGTTTTGTTTTTCAAACATAAATTGACAAACATTTACATTTTAAATATTTATGTTTACATTGATTCTCTTATAATTAATTTTTAAAATAACCACTGATTTCTGTAAAAAGCCTATTCTAGATTCCCTGACAGACTCTAAGCAGAACAACTTTCTCATTCAATGGTGGTTTCAGAATGGGTTTCTATAAATACATTATAACTATTTTGTATATTTTGTCAAAAACAATTTGTATTCAGACCAAATGTTATTGTCAAAGTTCAAATGAATGCTGTCCTTCACCCATAGAAACTAGAAGCTGATGCTCTTGAAGCTAAGGCAAGTAAGGAGCAAGCTTTGCAGAGTCTGCAGCAGCAGAGGCAGCTGAGCACAGACCTGGAGGCCAGAAACGCAGAGCTAAGTAAACAGCTTCAAGAGCAGAAGGAAGTGTAAGCTGACCTTCTATTCTATATCCCTAAGGTTTTGGTTGTTCACACCGTTCTTAGAGAGTCACGAGGTGTCGTTTTGTTTCAGTGTGTGTGTGTGCCCATGGACACAGTGCTGGTTGTATACACTACCAATGTTAATGTCAATGAAAATAAAGCCTTTATTACGTGGCTAAAGTTAACTTCGGTTTCCACTGTTCACTTAGTTCTATAAAATTTTAGTCACTATTCAGCAGTAATATGGTACCAGTTTCTCTTGAGCATTCGTTTTGAGTTGTTCACCAGTTTGAAATAGTTAGTATAGAAAATGTAAACACTGCAGTGTGTGTGTGCCACCTAAGACAGCCAGGTTTCTGCTTTGAGGCTCTGTACTAAGTGCAGAATGGGTTTTTGTCTCATTGGGAATGGTTTTTTTCAACTTTGCCGTGGATTTTCGCAGCTTTGATGTTATTGAGTACTTAATTTGCTGTCTCTGGCTGTGATGAAACACTAGAAGAAATCTTGGGAGGAAAAGGTTTACTACATCTCACAGGTTAGAGTCCATCATCAAAGGAAGGCAGGAGCCTGGAGGCCGGAAGTGAAGCAGAGGCCATGGAAGAGGGCTGTTTACTGGCTTGCCCCCGAGTGGCTTGCTTAGTCTATTTTCTCATACAACTCAGGACTATCTGCCCAGGACTAGCACTGCTTGCAGTAGTGAAGTAAAGTGACTCCTTTAACAATATCTTACTACATTATGTTAAGTGTTTTGATATTCAGATTTATCAACAACATAAAATATATTTTATATTTCTAAGGGAAGAGACAGAGTCCCATTTATGCATAGGAAATAACACACTGATTCAGTACTTTAGGGGGCCTGGAAAACTGGCTGGTCGTTGCAGACCCTCTAGGACTTGTTATCTGAATTTCTCTGATGGTGTATGGTGGTGGACAAGGCTTGATTAAGTTAGGAAATGTAGACAACCTGGCCCTTGCTAAGGAAATCATGTGCATCTAATGAGATGTCTTAAGGCAGTTTTCAGTGTTCTTAAAATTATTTTATTTTTTCTTCTGAGCCATATAAAAAATTCAAGATTCAGTAATCACATAAATAATTTTGATTGATAAATTTTACATTACATTAATTTTTAAAATTCTTTTTTAATCCAGAGTATCTCATACAAAATTGGATCTACAGAATAAATCTGAAGTCCTTGAAAATATTAAACAAACCCTTACCAAGAAAGAAGAAGAAAAAGTTGTCTTGAAACAAGAATTTGAAAAGTTAAGTCAAGATTCCAAGGCGCAGCACAAGGAGCTGAGTGATAGGATGCAAGCTGCGGTCACAGAGCTGACAGCAGTGAAGGCGCAGAAAGACGCTCTCGTGACCGAGCTTTCAACAACCAAAGAAAAACTGTCAAAAGTTTCTGATTCTTTAAAAAACTCCAAAAGTGAATTTGAGAAAGAGAATCAGAAAGGAAAAGCTGCTATATTAGATTTGGTTAGTTATTTATATTTTTTTTCCATAGGTAGAAGGCATTATCTTTAAAATGCCCTAACTGGTATGTGTGTAGGGACTGGTTTATTTCCTTCTATTTTTCTGGACTGATAAATCACTTGTAAGTTATTACAGATGTTTTCAATGTGATTTTTTTTAATTAGGAAAAAACATGTAAAGAATTAAAGCATCAGCTTCAAGTACAGACAGAAAGTACACTGAAGGAGCAGGATGAACTGAAAAAGGCACTCAAGACAGAGAAAGAGGTGTGTGTTGTCTTACTGTAAACATGTAGAGTATAATAAAAGAGGTGCACTGTTGTCTTACTGTAAACATATAAAATATAATGAGC
The DNA here is from genome assembly GCA_028551405.1 of Uromys caudimaculatus. NCBI lineage: Eukaryota > Metazoa > Chordata > Mammalia > Rodentia > Muridae > Uromys > Uromys caudimaculatus. Next base: position 85,955,045 of record CM052707.1, on the reverse strand, counting down.
TTTTCTAGTTTCTAATTTTTCTTATATGGAAATCAAGAGAACATTTATTTCTGTAAAATAAAATGGCTCAGGTGTTTATTTTAAAATTGTTATTTGTGTTCTATTTATCACTAACAGAATTTAAATTCATTTAAAATTTAAGGGCCAAATAAAGGAATATAAATAAGGAAAAGAAAATTGAATCGACTAACCATAAGAGTTTTAATTAGATAGGGTTAAAGAACATTATAGTTGAATATAATAGCATCCTAAACATGACTTATTTCATATATTTGCCCTAATTTTCTTTTTATTTATGTGATAAAACACTGACCAAAAACAGACTGGGAAGGAAAAGATTTATTTGGCTTACATATCCCAGTTACAGCTCATATTGAGGGACGCCAAGGCAGGAACTCAAGCAGAGTCCTTGGAGGAATGCTCTTCACTAGTTTATTCCCCAAAGTTTGCTCATTTTGTTTCTTATATACCCAGGACCACCTGGCCAGAGGTGGCAGCACCCACAGTGGACTGGGCCCACCCACATCAGTCATCAGTTGAGACAATGCCTCACGGACTTGCCCACAGGCTAGTTTGGAGGCAGTTCCTAAACTGAAGAAGCTCTTCGTCCCTGATAACGCCAGCTTAGGTCAAATTGACAAAAACTAACACCACATGGACAGTGACAATATTAGTGACTACAAGATATTTCCGGACTGCTACACAGTAACCCAATAGTTCATGTCACTAAATCACCTATGAAATAAGCCATTCTTGGAAGGTAGCCAAAGGTTCAATAATATCTCCAAAAAGTACTGTGTTGCTTGTAGCAGATACTCAGAAAATGTGTTTTGAATGAATAAATGAGTCAAACAAGTTTCAATTTCTTTTAGACTTCTCAACAGTTGAAGGTTGAACTCAGTTCAGTCAAGGGAGAAATCACACAGGCTCAAAATGCATTAAAACAAAAGGAGAAAGAAGAACAACAGCTTCAGGGGATCATAAATCAGCTAAAGCAATCAACTGAACAAAAGAAAAAACAAATCGAAGCTCTTCAAGGAGAGGTTAAAAATGCTGTTTCACAAAAGGTATTGATAAAAACATTGTTTGCTTCTTATAGAAAGAAACATGTGGGAGTTCAGATAGTAGTAAAACGAGAGTTGCATTATAGATAAGTTATACATATTTAAAATGTTAAATATAAAACTTATATTTGATACATGACTTAAGACTGAATGTTCAAAAAAAAAGACTTCATTGGAATTGTCAACTAATTTATTATTTAAAATTTTGATAATCATTTGTCTAATACATTAGAAGCATAGAAAATACATAGAAGCAATGTTTGCTATTGGGGAAATTACTTACATCACATTTCTACTGTCTTAGAATAGTTTAAAGAAATTCACAATAAATTATCCTTACTATGGGAAAACAATGACAAAAATCATGAAGTGAAATGTATTTTAAAAATTCAGAAGTATCAGATTTCCTATATTTGACATTTTCTATTAAACCAGAGTGTTTTTCTTTTCCAAGAATGAAGGGACAATTTATTGATAATATGCTGATTTTCATTCTTAAACATGTTCTCATCTTGTCCAGAATGAGTTAACAGAATAGGCTGTGTTTAGTATAAAACATTGAACATAATAAGGTCTTTCCCATTGTTAGTTCTCGTATATGGTCTTTAGAGAAGAAGGTATAATCCTTAAATCTATAGATTAACCTAAACAGTCCTGTCACTAAGAGTCGGCTGCCAAACTACTAGAGTAAAAAGAATAAAAATTAGAAACAATGCATATGAAGCTTTATCTTTACCAGTGTTTCTGTTATACTATATTACATAAAAATAATTTTCTAAAACATAGGTCATGTAGAAACATTTGTCTTTTTGTGCTTTCATATATAATCAGAAATAGGAATATAATTGTCATGGTGTATTTTTTGTACATTCTTGCTAAGCTCTTTTTACTCGTCAACACTGCATGTATGTATATAGTGTGCCTGGCCATTCTTAGCTCCCTTGCTCCCCCCCACCATGGCCCGCCACTTCCGCATAAGCTCCTATACTACTTAACCTTTTTTCCTTTTTAATTTTTTTATTTTTTTGAGATAATTACAGTATCTATTCCCCTCCGTTTCCTTCCCTAACCCCTCCCATATAAACCTCCTTGCTCTTTTTTTCATTATATAGGTCTATATGTAACAATGTTAATGAAAGAAGACAGCATGTCTCTTTTTAAAAATGACTATTGAGTTTAATTAGGTTCCTGGCATAAACATGAATGTGGAGTTGCTTACTGGAGTGGAGGCAACTCACCAGTAGCTATTTAATTAACACTATATATATTTTTTCCATAGGATGAATATAGGGATAATTCTATACTTGTGTACATTTTTTCTTTTTATCCGGAGTCGCTTTTTTTCTCACACACTTTATCCTGATTATGTTTTCCCCGCCCTCTGCTCCTCCCAGCTCCTCCCCTCTTCCCCTCCATCTGGATCCACCCCCTTTCTGTCTCTCATTAGAAAGCAAACAGGCTTCTAAAGGATAATAATAAAATATAATAAGATAAAAACTTGTGTACAATTTTTTAATGATCAAATTATGGATATTAGCATTTCTATTTCCTTTAAACATTTCTTCATCTTCTGTTCTAGTTCTTTGTAAAAGATATAGTACATTACCATAACTCACAGCCCTTGGGGCTCGGTCCTCCTAGTAAGTCCCCCTTGGTATCCTTCTCCACTCTCTTGATTCTCCCAGTGGTCATGGCTTCTAAGCCTGTCAGAACTGATATGAGAGGCAGTATATTTATTTTAAAAGCATGTTTTCCCTTTACATAGACATATTTTTAATATGTCTTATTTTTATATCTCTCTCACATGTTCTTGAAGGCGAAGTCGATTTTAGAGTACTTTGAACTTATGTGATATTTTCCTTTTCTGTCCTGATATTAATAAAGATGACTTATAGAAGTTCCCAGAGTTACTCTTGAGTTTTCAGAAGTAGAAACTACATATTCAGATCAGCATAGTAATGGCTTCTTAATTTCTTTTATATAAAAATTCTCTCAGTTCAGCCTTAAAATGTCATGCAGGAAACCCAGCACTGTGTCTGCTGTCACAGCATCGTTGTTACTGGCTCCTGAGAGTACAGCACCTAGTACTGCCTAAAAGAGAGAATGTCTCTCTTTTCCTTTGATTGCGTTTGCATTTTAAATAGTACGGACTGGTTGGTTTGGTAATTCTATGATTTCATAAATTTAAACTAGGTTGCTCTTTATTAAAATATAATTTTAGGCCATTGCAGTTTAGTGGGTTTCTCAGATGTTTTGTTATATAAGTTTCATCTTATATTTGACTGGCTTCTATTTGCATTCTCCTTTAAATAACTCCTGATGTTTTAGACAGAGCTGGAGAGTAAACTGCAGCAGCAGTCATCAGAGGCAGCCCAGGAGCTTGCCGTAGAGAAAGGAAAACTGTCAGCGCTGCAGAGCAACTACGAGAAGTGCCAGGCAGACCTCAGGCAGATGCAGTCCGACCTCTACGGCAAAGAGTCTGAGCTTCTAGCCACAAGGCAGGACCTTAAGGTATAGTAAACTGTGGTGTCATGTGAAGCCCAGGAAAAAGTCCCCTTGCCTAGTATCTGTGAAGTATCATATTCTTCTATTAAATTACTTCTTTAATGTTCATTTTAAAAAATTAGATTGTTTTATGACAAAAATCATGAGATATATAAATAAATATACATTAGAAACTCATTTTGGAATGAGTTACAGTGAAATGATGTGGGCGTATGTTATGATATTAGCTTTTCTAAGGAGCTTGAAGCCTTCATTTGAGAATACCTTTGGAGACTGGCTGGTTATAAGCCAACTGTGGGAAGTGCAAGTGCTAGTACTGTGGTCAAGCAAAGCTTGTTACGTATTTGTCAGCTTTATAACTTACAGGAATGCCTAATGATTAAAGCCAGGCCAATTAAATATAGCCTTAATTAGTAATACCATATGATCAAATAAGGTATCATGTTTATTAAAATGAAAGGTATAAATAAAAAGGAGCAAATTTTATACAACACTGGCATATCCTTTCTTGAAGGAAAGCAAATATTGTGTTCTTACAGAGGACCAGAACCTCTTTCCCTCATATCTCGTCTCCATCCCTGTCTCTGTTTCTTCTCTGTCTCTCTCTGTCTCTGTCTCTCTGTCTCTCTCTCTCTCACACACACACACACACACACACACACACACACACGCACACACACGCACACACACATATCATGGTAATATATGCTATTTCCTTTTTTTTTTTTAATGCACCACTGTAAAATTTTTGTTTCTAAATATTGTATATATTTTATTCATGAGCTCCTGTGGGGAAGGATTTATGAGGAGAACCAGGCCACTTAGATGTATGAGTAGGTCCTGAATTATAAGTAGAATTTGGAAATCCAGTCTTTATGCATACATAAATAGGCAAAACATACATACACATAAAAAAAATACAGTCTTTACCAGGAGTGCTAGCTTATGTTTAGAATTTATGTTTTAAAAAAAGGAGAATCCAAATTGTAAAGTGTACTAAATGCTTAGTGAAAACGATTGGATTTTATATTTTGGTTCATCAACAACAACAAAGGCTCCAGCAGAGGGGAAAAATGAAAAACCTGCAGTTTTAAATGTTAACCTGGACATTTTTAAAGAGCTTGGATCTGCTGGCAGGGAGATAAGTTAAGAATTTTCTCTCTTCCCGGGGATCTGATGCCGCCTTCTGGTTTCCTGCATGAATGTGGTTCCTGTTAACTCATGCAGGCATGTGTGCATGTATACACACAAATAAATAAAAATAAATTAATTACAAAATACCTTTCTCCACAAATTCTGGTAATTGGATGTGAGTTGGTTAGAACCAGGATAGAGTTAAGAGAATGAAAGGTATAGAAGGCAGAGTTCATAAGTTCATAGCAGGCCCAGGAGAGGGCAAGGGGTCAGTTGTAAGGTGACACAGACACAGGAACCTGAGGGAAACAAAGGAGGCAGGTTAGTCAGGGGGTAGGGGTGGCATGTGGAGGCAAGGGTCCTGGAGAGGTGGCTCAGTAGTTAAGAATGCTTACTGTTTTCCAAGAGGACCTGAGTTTGATTCCCAGCACACACATGGCAATTCACAACTGCCTGTAAGTAACTTCAGTTCCACGGGATCTGGTGCTCTCTCTGACTTCTGTGGTCACCACACACATTTGATGCTAAGGCATACATACACAGGCAAAACGTACATACACATAAAAATGAAAATAAATCTTTAAAGAAAGAAAAATTAGAACTGGTCATTTTATTAGTGTTAGATTGCTTGTTTGTTTGTTTTACAGCATTTTGAAAGGCAGGGGAAGTTTGCAGAGAAGTTTGCATGTAAGCTAAAGGCAGTGAGGAGCCACTGAAGGGCTTGCATGGAGTCTGCACAAATGAGAAAGCATAAAGGCAGGCCTAGGGAACGTTTTACAGCAGGGCATGTGGAGCTCTGTTATGAAGCCCCTTTAGCAGGTGAGGCAGGCCTACTGATAGAGCAGAGCAGAACCGTGATTGGTGATTGGAGGGGCTCTTCGGTTTACTTGAAGACCCCCTTCTTTACCACCATTCACTGGATAACTATTTGTCAACCTTTTTTCCCCCTTTTGCTTCAGTGAGCTGATCTCAAATGTGAGAGAGGGAGAAGAGAAAGCATTCTACAACGTGACACTTACCTGTGTAAGGCTTTCTGCTGTAGCAGTTGTAGCTGTCAGTGTATACCTCAGGCTGACATGGACATCAGCAGGGTTGACCAGACCAGATTAGCCTAATCTGTGCCGTTAGCCCCATCTGCTGGACTGTTTATGAAAGAGTTTGCTCACTGGGTATTTCTATTAGCTATAATCTGTGCTATTATTTGTCCAGAAAAATAGAAGTGGAATTCACTATTTAATGCAAATTCATAATATAAATGTATTTCTGAAGTGAAATAAAAGTGGGGGTTGTACAGAATTAAACCTAACCCTTCTCATCCTGGTACATTTATACTGTCTTATCAGACATCAGAAACAGTGAGAACCAATAGAAAGGTTTTATTTGAAGGAAGTATGGGAAGGGTTGCTTAATAAAAACAATTGGAACCACAAGGGACCACGGCAATTTTACAATCATGTCAGGGCTGATAGTTGATCTACTCAGTGATTTGCCTTTCACCATGGGTGTGGCTAAGTTAAAGACAGGAAAAGATATGGACCAGGGGAGCATCCCCAGGTAAGCAATGCTGAGCAATGAGGCATGCACAGCGGTACTGTTTAGGAGTGTGCCAGTAGTTATGGCCCTTGCCATCGTCATGAAGACTTCATGACAGTCTAACTTTCATCTTAACTTTAAAGAGCTTATTAATGAACTTTGCATATTTAAATTTTTAGAGTCCCTGCATTTAAAATCTTATAAACCAATGACACATGGAGGTTTTCATGGTTCTTACAGAATTTCTTAGGGGGTACTACTGCTTCTTGGTTTTAGCAAGCCTATTGAACCAGAACCTCTATTACCTAATTATGTTTGCAGTAGATTTATACAGAAGGCTTTGAAACTTGTTTATTTTAGTGCTGAGATCAAACTCAGGGTCTTATGCCTGCTAGGCAAGTACTCGACACTAACCTATACCCCATCACCACCCCCCAGCACAGTAAAGTTTATTCTTTTAAAGGTCCGTTTTCCTTTGGTGACATCTCGACCAGTTGCCATGCCCCTCATGTTACACAGGGTACCCATTGGTCTCTTGTGTATTTGGCGGTGTGTGTCTGCTCAGCTCCCTGTACGGGTTCCACTGCACATGCCACTCCTCCGTGACAGGGGCCATCTTATGCAGGGCACTCAGTTAACACTGGCTGCTGATTGACAGGAAGCAAGGCTGTGTTCTGTGCAGTCCTGACTGGCAGAGGTCCTTCCCTGAGTTGCAGTACCTGGCTCCTTGTCAGGGGAGATGCTCCTGCAGTAAGAGTCCGGGCCTCTCGTGGGTCTGCTGAAGAGTGTGGTAGCTAGTCTTCACTCCCTGCAGATCCTCAGCCAAAGTAGCTGACAGTGGCAGTTCCCTTCTCCTAGGGCCATAGCCCCAGTGTAACCTAACAGGCAGAAACTTAGCTCCTTCTACTTCAGCTTCTCAAACGTCTAAGCCTTAGAGCAGTCAGTAACTATGACAGTCACTGACCTCACTTGTGTTTGTCATCTTCCTCATTGCTGTGACAAACCGTGACAACAGCTGCTTGAAGAACGAAGTGTTTGTTTGTTTGTTTGTTTGTTTGTTTTTGACTCACAGTGAGAATTCCTTGTCTTGACTGGAAGCTGTGACAGGAGAGCTCAAGGCCACAGGTCACATGGTATCTGTAGAGACAGACATGAGTGTCCTGCCCAGCCTCCCTTCTCTCCTTTTCATTCAGTCCAGGACCCTAGACCATGGAATGGTGCTGCCCACATTTAGAGTGGGTCTCTTGTGCCTGAATTAACCTAGTCTAGAAACTCTTTCACAACACAACCAAAGATTGGCTTCCATAGTAATTTAAAGCATATTAACATGACAGTGTCACCACCACAGGAGGGATTTAGAGTCATCAGTAATTATGATATTAACTGCATCACTTGTACCACTGAAACAGGCAGCTCAGGATGTGCCTATAGCTGATCAGAATACAGAGTTACATATAAGGCTAAAGTTACTGAATGAATGAAATTGACAGCTGTGAAATGTCCCCCATAACAGCTGTCTTGTTTTATCATGGTGTTTGCCAGGTCAGGGGACACTGATCCTAGAAAATGTGTGTGTGTGCATATGTAGCATTCAACTGTATTTCTTTCTTAATTATTTTCTTTCATTTCTCTGGCATATATGTGTTCTCTAGATATATTTGATGTAGGTGTTACTTACCTGATATTCCTTCCTATTATAAGTAGATAAACACTCAGTAAATGGCTTTAGATTATTTCTAGGGAACCTTCAGCTTTGTCTGTCCTCCCCGCCTGTTCCCTTCCCCTCCCCATCAACCCTCTCTTGATATAAGGTCTCACTAAGCAGCTTTGGCTGACTTGGAATGAGCTATGTAGACCAGGCAGACAGCCAACTCACAGAGAGCCACATGCCTCTGTCTCAAGAGTGCTGGGATTAAAGGTGTATGTCACCAAGCTTTACTCTTTAAAGATCCTAATTGTGCTGAAAAAGTCCTATTGCCTAGTATTTTTTTCTGATTATTTCTCCATTTATCTAAGCTCATGTACATAAATGTTCACCCTGGTGTTGTACCTGCCCACAGTATTTACTGCTGTGATTTTCTGTATACGTTTGTAGCCTGAGGGTACTAGGCTTTCCCAGATAGCTCAGGTGTGGAGTAGGCTCCCATGTAGGTTTGTATAACTACCCACTTCACTGTTCACATACAGGTGTTCTAACAAAGAGCATGTCTTCATCATTGACATGTGATTATTTACTATTTGTTATGGTGCTTTTATTAACTGTTATGCTTATTGAAATTTACTAATCGAAATAATTTGAGGAAATAATTTTTTGTAAGTCTGTAGAAGAGAAGCTCACTCTGGCACAAGAAGACTTGATTTCAAACAGAAATCAAATTGGAAACCAAAATAAATCGATTCAAGAACTGCAGGCTGCCAAAGCTACTTTGGAGCAGGACTCAGCAAAGAAAGAGGAGCTTCTAAAGGAGCAGAGTAAAGCACTTGAGGATGCTCAGAGAGAGAAGGTACCTCCTTCTCTACCTTACCTCAGACTCCAGGCTTGAAGACCAGCCGGTCAGACCCCTAGTGACTCAGTGGCTCCCCAAGGAACTGAGACTGTGAGACTGTGTGCAGTCCTTGGCGGTCCTGTGCTAGGATGTGTCTCATCACTACTTCCTTGTGCTGTTTATCCAGTTTTCTTACTGAGTTTTGTGGGTTTTATAAGCATGTTTTTTCACACCGTAGAACTTTCTGTTATATTCCAAACTGAAATTCCCTTTAATTATAAAAATTGTGTTTTGAGGAGTGGGGGATTGTGAAACTGGGATGGGATTCATGATTTATGGCTCAAATTTAGACAGTTCTGACATATGATACTTAATTGGTGTTTAACTACAAGGATTTTAGCAGACTCATCTTGTTTTAGTGTCAACCCTATCCCTAGTAGACGACTTAATTTTTAAAAATTTATTTATTTATTTATTTATGAACTATAAATTGAAATAATAGTAATAGAAGTTATAAATAGTAGTAGAAGTTATAAAAATGAATAGTATTCTATATTTCATAGTAGCCTCACTCTCCTAAGTACCGTTCACTTTATAGTATTTACTGAAACTATTTAATCTCAGTGTTGACATTATCAAGGTAAACAGGAAGGGAAAATGCATAATCTGTTCTAGTTATCCTCAGTAGAGAGGCGCGAGCAGGGTCATAACACCAGCAGTTAGCACACTATCTTTCAAGAAAGTGGATGCTTTATATTTATTTATAATTTCTCTACAGTCAGCGAAGGAAAAAGAACTGCTAATTGAAATATCTAAATTGGCAGAGATGGAGGAAATTAAATGTAAACAAGAAAAAGAAATCACTAAACTCAATGAAGAGCTCAAGTTGCACAAACAAGAAAGCATAAAGGTAGGTTAATATAATAGCTTTCCCTCGCATCTGTTGTACTTTTGCCTTTTACATGTATGTGTATTAAATAAGAGAGATTGAGAAGGAACCTACAGCCAGCTAGACAAGTTATTTAACTGTTTTTGACAAATACTATGGCCAGAGTGCTCTTTATTGCATGATATCCATATCCATATTGAAGCCTACTTTTTATTTTCTGATTACTAAATAAAGCAAAGCAGCTGCAGGGTAAGTTTAGGTTTGAAGTGACGAAGTAGGACACTGATTTAGAAAGTTCTGTTTATAAGTAATAATTTACAAACATGTAAAACATTAGATAGATTTAATCTTATGGTTTAGCATTTTATCCCTTAGAAACATAGGTAGGGTGTTGGTTGCAAAAGCTCTGTACCATGTGCTTTGTAAAGTGTTGTGCAGTTCATGTGAAAGCTCAGGTGCTCTGCTTGGGGCTCCCTTGATAGCCTTTATATCTATGGGCATACTCACCATTCACCTCAGAGTTTGTCTTGGATTTTTCTGTTCTTCCAGTCTGTGTGTGACTCTGTAAGTCAGTATATACTCACAATGTAATACTATGTTTGATGACTAAATGATTACCCAGTAAACACATGTTAAGTGAGCAAACTGAAAGAAAGGTATAATGCTGGGTTTTGGATGATGTAATTAAAACATGGGCGTGTAGAGTATCACCTAAGTCAAACTATTAGTGAGTAGGAAAGAAATATCTTGCATAAGTGGTTTGAAATATTGAACTTAAAGACTCCCTTATATCTGGTGGTGTGAAAAGTTATATGAATTCCAGCTGTCATTTGACATATTGATTAAAAGTTGTCTTAGTGTGCTTTCTATCTATCACATGCTGTGATAAAACACCATGACCAGAAGCAATCTGGAGAGGAAAGGGTTTGGTTCATTTTGTAATTCTCAGGTCACATTCTATCACTGAGGAAAGTTGAGGCAGGAACCTGGCAGCAAGAACTGAAGCAGAAGCCATGGAGAAGTGCTGTGTAGTGGCTTGTTCACCCTGCTGCTTTCTAACAGCACCCAGGACCACTAGAGCAGGGCCACTAGACAGTCAATGGGGCACACCCATATCCATCAAGAAGATAGCTCTCTGGTTTTCCGCAGGCCACCTGGAGGTATTAGCCTGTACATAGGGATGATTTCTTTCTGGCTTTTTCAACAGGAAGTAACAAATCTCAAGGATGCCAAACAACTTTTGATTCAACAGAAATTAGAACTTCAAGGCAAAGTGGACTCACTGAATGCAGCTCTTGAGCAGGAGAAGGAGAGTCAGCAGCGGATGCAAGAGCAGGTGAAGAAGCAGGAAGAGAAGCGGAAGGAAGAGTTCTCTGAGAAGGAAGCGAAGCTGGTCAGTGAAGTAACTTAATAGCAGGAAATGTGCTTTAAAGTAGAGCTTTGAGTCACCCAGTAAGATTTCTCTACCTAGAGACTGGGAGTGAAATAGGTGAAAACCCGCAGCAGAAACTTTGGGTTGGAATTACGATGGTTGAAGCCTGCTGCTCCGTCCCTGCATTGTGTTTCCTCATAGGAAGCACCTGGCTTTCCTTTACTGAACTGACTCCGATCTCACCAGACAGCTTTGTAGAATGTTCTAGTCAATCCGGAGGGTTGCGGTATAAGCTCTGGTGGTTGGAAAGAGGAGGGAGGGGTGCACTGAGGAGGACAGCCTAGCTTTGTCGACAGGACATCTTGTTTCTTGTACCATGTGCATCTTCCCCAGTCCTGGCACACAGGAGAATCTCAAGTTGTGTCACTTTATCTGTGTCTGCTTTTGAACAAACCTATTTAAAGTACACATTTGGTTTGCAGAATTAGGATTTTAGTGTATGAGAAAATATGTTCTCCCTTCTCCTTTCCAGGAGAAGTAATATGATTTATATCTCTGTTGTTTTAATTTCAATGAGTTAAAATATTATTTTGTACCACTTATATGATACTGTCCCCTTCCCTATTTTTTTCTCAGCACTCTGAAATAAAAGAAAAGGAATCAGAAATGAAGAAACATGAAGAGAATGAGGCTAAGCTTACCATGCAGGTCACAACATTAAATGAAAACTTGGGCACTGTGAAGAAGGAGTGGCAGTCTAGTCAACGGAGAGTCAGTGAGCTTGAGAAGCAAACGGACGACTTGCGGGGTGAAATTGCTGTCTTAGAAGCAACTGTGCAGAACAATCAAGACGAAAGAAGAGCGCTGCTGGAGAGGTGAATGATGTCAGGTGAAATTAGTGCTTGCTGGGCGTGGTGGTGGCGGTGGTGCAGGCGCACCTTTAATTCCAGACCTCAGGGGGCAGAGGCAGCTGGATTTCTGAGTTCGAGGCCAGCCTGGTCAACAGAGTGAGTTCTAGGACAGCCAGGGCTACAGAGAAACCCTGTCTGGAAAAAATCCAAATAAAAAAAAATTAGTTTGTATCTATTATAAATAATAGAAATATTGTCCACTTTTTCCTACTAGACCAAAAATTGATGAAAGTGTGTAACCCCTGCAGGTATGTAAGCAGCCATTAAGAAAATCAGACTTTAAAAGAAATGAAATAGCTGAATTTAATGTATTATGTTTTAAATGGCCAAAGCATTCCATTACTTCTCTTCCAGAAAGGTCTTTAATGATTTCTTAAATATTAACTTTGTCTTTGCAATCTATTCTGTAAGATGTCTTAAAGGAGAAGGTGAAATAGAAAAGCTTCAAACCAAAGTCCTAGAGTTGCAGAGGAAACTGGATAACACAACTGCAGCTGTGCAGGAGTTAGGCAGAGAAAACCAGTCCCTCCAGGTAAGGGCCTGCTGATTCCGGTTCTTTCTCCTCCTCCAGTTCTCTCTCAGTGAGGATACACTGTTACCTTTAGCAAAAGCCTTCAGGGTTGAGGGTGTGGCTCAGTGGAGAGAACTTCCCTATCGTGTGCCCGGACCTGGGTTCCTTCTGCAGTACTGCATAACACAGAGAAAACCAAAAGGACAGCAGAACTATCAAAAAATGGGGAACAGAGCTAAATAGAGAATTCTCAACTGAGGAAATTCGTAGGGCTGAGAAGCACCTAAAGAAAAGTTCAACATCTTTAGTCATCAGGGAAATGCAAATCAAAACAACCCTGAGATTCCATCTCACACCAGTCAGAATGGCTAAGATCAAAAACTCAGGTGACAGCAGATGCTGGCGAAGATGTGGAGAAAAACGAACACTCCTCCATTGTTGGTGGGATTGCAAGCTGGTACAACCACTCTGGAAATCAGTTTGGTGGACCCTCAGAAAAATGGACATAATGCTACCTGAGGACCCAGCTATACCTCTCCTGGGCATATACCCAGAAGATGCCCCAACATGTAACAAAGATACATGCTCCACTATGTTCATAGCAGCCATATTTATAATAGCCAGAAGCTGGAAACAATCCAGATGTCCCTCAACAGGAATGGATACAGAAAATGTGGTACATTTACACAATGGAATACTACTCAGCTATTAAAAACAATGACTTCATGAAATTTGCAGGCAAATGGATGGAACTAGAAAATATCATCCTGAGTGAGGTAACTCAGTTACAAAAGAACGAACATGGTATGTACTCACTGATATGTGGATATTAGCCCAAAAGTTCAGAATACCCAAGATTCACTTCAGAGAAACCATTGGGCTGTGCGTGAGGTCCCAGATGGAGGAGTTGGAGAAGGGACTGAAGGACCTGAGAGAGTTTGCAGCCCCATAGAGGGAGCAACAATGTCAACTGGCCTGACCTCCCAATGCTCCTGGAGACTGGATCACCAACCAAAGAATACACATGGAGGGACCCATGGTGCTGGCCACATATTTGGCAGAGGAGGGTCTTGTTAGCCATCAGGGGGAGGAGAGGCCCTTGGGCCTGAGGGTGTTAGAGGCCCCAGTATAGAGGAGTGCCAGGGAGGGAAGAT
>CM052707.1:85911343-85932238 GCA_028551405.1 Uromys caudimaculatus | reverse complement strand
GAGCTGCCTGTCTATGGAATCGTAGTGTCCCAGGCAGAAGTTTCCTGCCACAGGCGCCCGCTTTTGGGATCCAGGGGGGTTTTTAGGCCCGCCTACCTCGGTCCCTCAATGACTTTCTTCTTGACATCCACTAGAAACACTTCTGATCAGACAGGAAATTGCAAATGGAGTAAACTAGTTTGGTGTGCAAGTTGGATAGACAGGCTTGGGCAGTAAGATCGGAGTACAGTATTCAGAGCTGAATAATTAGAAATATTTGTACTGAGAAAAGAAGTCATTAGAAAACTGAATTTCTTGAATACCAATGAAAAAGTAGTTTGTTAATTAATGGCATAGTTTTTTAAACACCCTGGTGTGGGTGAGCTAGCAGATTGAGTTCTTAGGAGTAACGCATGCCAGGAATGGTGGTAAATCTGTATATCTGTAATTGTAGAACTGGAGGATCATGGATTTGATGCCAGCTTGGGCAGTGTAGCAAGTTTCAGATCTCTTGGGCCATGTAGTGAGACTAGGTCTCAAGAAAACCCAATAATAACAATAATAATAATAAATTGCACTTATTATCTGGCCATGTTGTGGCCTTGGTAGAAAACTTACAAGAAGGACAAATGACGGGAACCTTTAAAGGATAACCAGTCGGGGTCAGTCAGGTGCTCATTTTTCTCCATAACTATAAGAACAATGGCCTAGTTTCAGAGTCTAAAGAGCAGGCTTGGGGTAGCTCACTGTGCCAAGGTCATTGCCTTAGAGCCTCACGTTACACTTTGGAGCTGATTACATGTTATTTTTATTTAGCAATTGATTATAGCATCTAAAAGGTGAATGTATTTCCCTTATGAAAGAAGCTGAGGAACTGAGACAGCTGTTGGTTGTGTGGCAGGCGAAAGCAAGAGAGGCTGTGTGCTCTGCACGTAAGGTTTCTGAGCAGGATATGGACTATTTGCTCTTCCCAACACCTATCTTCTCCAAAGCTGGAGAAGAAACACACAAAACATTCCACTTCACCTTGAAGAATCAAAAACTTGCAAAATGAAAATACATATGCAAGTGTTTTCCATGTGAGCTTGTAAAAAGAATGCTGCTAAACACTGTCAGTATCTTTTCATATTATGTAAAAAAACCAAAAAACATTTCTCAGCCCAAAAACTAGAAAATAATATTACAAAGACAGGAAAATCATTTAATATGAGCACCAAAAAATTTCTTAGTAAAAGAACCTGGGGTTTTCCTTTTATTTGGATTGGCTTTGTTTTTTTTATCCTTTAATTTGGTATTTGCTTTAATAAGAATAATAGCTGATAAAGGAATGCAACTGGGTTCAGTGGTAGAAAATGGTCTCACAGCAAGCGAAGCATGATCAAGGAATTTTCTGTTTACATATGTAATAAGAATTAGTATGATTTCTTTTATGCCCCCCCCCACTCCCTTTAAAATTTTACTCTTCAAAGAGATGTCATAATGACGCAAGACTTATAAATAGGATGCTGAACAAACCAAAACCACCGGATACTGCCCAGTGAGTCGAAAAAGCAGAACTACTAGATTATCTATAAAAGTAGATGAAATGTGAAGCAAAGCAGAATGAAAAGAAAGGCAATTTTGTGTTTCAAAAGCTGTCTATTCTGACATTTTCTGACCGGTCTCTAGAAGACAGAAGATGCTGAGACAACAGGGCAGAAATCTTCTGTTTAAAGCAGGATTTCCCAAAAGTGGAGGTTATTCCTTGGATTATTGAATAAACATACGAGGTAAAATCCTGCAGCTTCTACATTCTTTCTATATTTGTTAATGTTTGAAGAACCACAGCAGGGCTATTTCTTGGTCTCATCAAGTCCTGAACAGAAACAGCAAATGACATATTGTTGACTCTCTTCAGGGTCAGCGCTGCCTTAAGTTTGTAAGTTTACCTCAGACCTAACTGAGGTAGGTTGGGCTTTGTTTCTGAATCATGAATTTGAGACTTGTCTTACTAGCAGGAACTGTTCCTGCATTACAAAGATGATTCTGGCAGTATCCCAGACCTCACAACTGCCTCAGTCTACAGGGAAGTCGGCTGATGTGAGATCGGAAACCCAGGCTCTCTGGGATGAGACATATTTAAACGTATTAAATGGCTTCCTGGGAAGCCGACTTAGCTGTTATTACTTATGAGTCTCCTGTGGCAAGTGGGGCTTCAAGACGTCATGTTGCTATTGGCCAGTGTTTGTAATCTACCATTCTCAAAATCTGAAACTGTAGTTCCAGTTGGCACTGATGTTTGGGAATAATATGGACATAAGGAGCTTCATAAATCAAAAGGACCTGGTCTAGCCACTTGTATAAAGTTCAGTCATGAAGCAATGTATGACCAGAAGCTACTTTCTGATATTCTAATATAAGAACCAGATCAATAACATATCCATTGCAAATGTGTCATTTAAGACAACAGCAATGGGTCACCTAATTCCTTAGATATGAGCAACTGGTAATGAAATGTTGGCTAGTTTTTCCCATCACAATCTTATATGTGATACAGTTGTAGTTTGGAATCAAGTGTCTGTCCTTTTGGTGCCCATATTCTAATCTACTCTAAAGCTTCTCTGCCTTACTCAAACAATCACAACAATACGCCAGAGAAACAGTCACAATAATATATCAGAGAAACCACAATATGTTAAAAGGAACAAGACGTGCTAGTCACAAATCAAAACACTAAAAAAAGGTGAATGTGGTTCTTTAAATATTATCAGGAAACCTGACAAAATGGGGAAAAATCCGCCAAGACAACATCCGCCAAGATAACCCACATTTCTTCTAATGTCCAGTTCTTAACTCTGGCAGGACTGTGATCGAATTGATCCCTCTGCCAAGAAGATTGGTACCTACATGCAGGACTCCAGAATCATTCGTGGTAGCTGCTGTAGTCAGAACTATGGTGCACTATATACATCCTTTGAGTAGGGAGACAGCTTGCCCAAGTGGGCACACATACCAAGCAGCAACCTTTCCAACATTGCTCGTAAAAGGGTCTGGCTTATATAGGCTTTGTTCTATGAATCCTATACTGCATTTAGTTGTTAGCTGTCCCCCATTGCTGGAATGTCAAAGACTTGATCCCCAGAATGCCAGTATTGGGGTTGGGGGTAGGTGAATCTTTAAGAGGTGGGACTTGGTGGGAAGGGGATTGTGAGACCCTGATTAATTCCTATTCTCTTCCTCCTCTCCCTTCAATGAGGTGAATGGTCTTTTATTACATGTACTCTGGCCATGATGCCCTCCCCACCACAGGTCTGGAAAGCTGACAAACCTAGATAGCCCATCATTGGTTCCAGACAAACACAAAAGTTCTTATACCTCTTAGTGTCATCTTTCAGTCTGTCTTATTGAAAGTATGACACGAGGCATGCGCTTCCCATTGTGGAGCCTCTCTACCTTGGGAGAACGGAGTTGTATCCCATCAGGAGTTAGTGTATGGGGGACGTCTGAGCTTACTGCTCAGCTGTAGACCGTAACTAAATGTGCTTGCTATGTGTTTGATTACTCATTCATTCACTGTTCAAGGTTGCTCTGCTATGCTTGGGCTGGTTTGCTGCTACCGATTGGCCACAGGAGTGGACACTGATGGAATTCTGCTTCCTTCTCTTCCCATGGTCAGGAATTCATGCCCTGTTTTTTTTTTTTTTAAATCGATATGAGGTTGGTGGCAAATAGCATTGCTAGATGATGTGCTTCACACATATCTAACATGTGGAAGGGATCAATGCTTTTGACTACCAGTTTGTCTAGTGGGATGGGCTGATCAAGCATTATGGATTTTATTATAGCTTGCAGGTCAGGAGTTAGTGAAGGACACATTAAACTGGTGTCCAAGCCTCTGAGTTTCTAAAATCAAAAAGAATGCAATGTATCAGGAACAAATATAGATGTCTTGCCTGCGGTTCACATAAAGCAATAGATGCTTAGAAGCAAATCTGTTGACATCTAGTATAGTACTCATTGTAAATCTTGAACTTTTTCAGAGCTTGAGGATTTAAAACAAAGTACTTCCAATCCCTAGGTCAATTACTTGACTAAATAATGATTGTCATCCACAATTGAGAAACATGGCCATCAGCTCACATCATTTAGATGGTCTTCATTTCCAGGATGTTAATCTGCCTCAGAGAAAGTAGGTAAAAGAGTCCCCTATTATGCCTATGCATGGGATCTAATATGAAATTATAAGTAGTTTGCATGCCCTAGAGCATTAATTAAGCAATTAAGTAATTGAAAGAGCCTTGAATACATAAAATGCTAATTTTTAAAAAAAGGTGTGAAGATTGTGAAAACCATCACCTAGTACTAGACTGACTTGTAGGTATCTATCTAGTTATTGCTTAAAGGCTTTGTCCATCTAACCAACATGCCATCTTTAGTGTCTTGAAGCATTAATTAGACTGATGGCTTAAGGAATAGTAAAAGCAATTGTGTCATCACAATGATAGTAACACTGACATTGAAAAGAGGAAAAAAATTGCTCATTCGCCACAGATATTTTACAACTCTAGTTCCTAGTTAGGTCTGTGCTGCATTTTGTCCATGGCCCAGTAGTACACTATGATAGCTTCTGCATTTCTCATGAAAGTAAGCACCAAAAGATTAAGGCTCCATGCCATTCCCCAACCTCCTGCCCAAAATTATAATTTCTCAAGAATGTTCTGAACTCTTGAAGTCATTTGTGAACACATTAAGTCAGAATGAGCAGTGGATGCTGCTTCCTTGCTGTGTGGCTGCACACAGCTTATGGCCTTACCTCTACTCTGGTAGACTTCTTGCACTGGCCAATATGGACAAATATGGACAAAGGAACCATGGTTCATTTGCGTTGGTAGGCCGGGCATAAAGTTCCAGAGTTTATGGACTTATCTTAAAAGATTACAGACTGAGTTGTTCTCAGATGTGCCTCTGCCTTGCTATTCTTGAGAAACATAACTTGTTGGTTATTACTTTGCTTTGTAGTACATGAGATCCAACTTGATGTTCAAGAACAGCATGCAGCTCTGACAGAAGCCATGTGAAAATATCTCCAGCCTCATTCAGAAGCTTATTTAGAAATTATAGCATGTACCTTTTTGTTGTGCCTAATTTTTGTAATTAAAAGGAAAACATCAAAGAGGAACAGATAGATATCCAGGAATCTTGCATTTTCTGAAGAAAGAAAGGAGAAAATGGAGATTGAAACAGTAAGCAGATCTTTTATTGGTTTTGTTTTTTACAATATTTAATCAAAGAGACTTTCCTAAAACAAGAGAGGAAAAGACTGGAGGTTCAGGGAGCAGAAAACTGCCTGCTGATTTTGAATTGATTTCTTCCTAATTGATTCAGCTTCCAACTTGAAAGATGCCGTATCTCTGGTACATTTCCAGTGGGTCTAAGGTAGTTTGTGTAGTTTTTGAAGTGGCTTTTGCTAAGCTCAGGGCAAATCCATCAGCCAAATGAACCTGCAGCATTTAGTCTCTTGAAGTGTCAGCCATTTCTACATACCAGACTTTAGCCTCCACCCATATCTTGAAGTTCCTTACCTCAGTATGGCCATATCTAGAGTAAGGAAATAATTATTAAAATGGGGTCATACTGAGGAGAGGACATGATCCCAATGAGTCACTGGAGAACTCTCCGTGCCTTATGGGGACACAGAAAGATGGAGGTGTCTGCAAGCAGGAAGAATACCTTCCCCATGAACCACTAGTGAGAGTTGGCGGGTTTCCTGACCTGCCTCCAAACTATCAGAAAATCTGTCCTTTGAAGTACTGTTTTCTGGTGTTTTGTACAATAGCCCTCATTGACTACAGTGGCCATGTCTCATGCTCTATGATGTCTTTTTAAATGTTTATTCTCCATGCAGCTTAACTTCATTAATTCATTTTTTTTATTTTCTGATACGATTTCTGGTCACTTCAGGCAGATGGGCCTTTCACTTCTCCCAAAGACTGACACAGTGGGAAAAGAGATGTCAGATATTTTAATCAAGTAGGAATTAGGAAGAAAACTGCATGCACTTGGGTGATTTAACAGGAAAGGCATTCTGATTAGAAGTGGGATGTGAAATAACCAGAGCAAACATAGGGAAACATAGCAAACCTTTTTAGTTTGTATATTTCTTATATGTGTATGTGTTATTGTAGGTGTTATTTTTTACATGCCTTACTCCCAGAAGTGAGGTAGGAAAGGCTAAACTAATACATAAACATTTAGGATTTAGTTAGATCCCTTTCAGATTAGAGGAAAGACTATAATTACATAGAAAACATGTTTTATTAGACTTGAATCATTCTAGAATTTTTAAAAAGTTGTATTCTATAATTATTAGACACTTTCCTTTTCATGAACCAGATGATGGCAAAAACTACTGATCACTCCTCAAAAACCATTATCCCCTTGGTAGGAGTGACCTTTATGAATTTTTGTGGACACATATCCATGGAGAACAGACCCCAGCTTCCCTTGCAGCTAAATTCTAACCAATGGAATATGAACATACATCTTTTAACTTCTCAGTCATCTTCATTAATACTGGGCTAAGTGCTTTTATTCCTTCTCTCCTTCTCCCTGGGTTGGGGCCACACAAAAGATGCAACAGAGCAAACGGAACCTGGGTCTCTGACCGCTTCATAAAGTAGGTCAAACATATGGCTCAGAACTTAACCCAAGAGAAAAATAATCCTAACATTTAAGTCAGTGGTTCTCAACCAGTGGGTCATGACCCCTTTGAGGGTCCCATATCAGATATCCTGCATATCAGATATTTACATTATGATTCATAACAATAGCATGATTACAGTTATGAAATAACAATGAAATAATTTTATGCATGGGGATCACAATATGAAGAACTACATTAAAGGGTCACAGCATTAAAGAGGTTGAAAACTACTGCTTTAAGTAATTCTCTCTCTGGTTACTGAATCTAGGTAGCACTAGATCTTTGCCTTAGCTTGGGTTGACATAATAAAATGTCCTAAACTTGATGACTCAAATAACAGAAACTCATTTCTCACAGATCTGGAAGCTGAGAAGTCCCAGACCAAGCACTGACCCACAGAGTCTCAGTGAGGGCTGTCTCAGAGCTCCCTCCCCTACTCCAGCTCTGCGACAGCCTGAGCAGCTGGGGTTCCTTAGGTGCTCTTGTCCAACTGCTTGTCTGCAGGCACTTACTCTTCTGATTAATAATCCCAATCATTCTGTTGGCAGCAGTATACGTGACCTGTATGTGGTCTGAATTCTAATAGGGATGCTTATGTTCCAAGTTAGGAAAACTACCTTCTGGAAATAAAAACTAAAGTGTTTATTTCGTTAAAATATTACTTTCATTTTAAGACTGAAAGAAATTTGGATTCACAATCCGAGTCTCAGGTTTGAGCCAGGACTCTGCTGTTCGCCTACCATGTGACTTTGAACATGAAATGAAGCCTCCCTAAAGTTAAAGCTCTACTCCTGCAGATGATTTTAAATATGACATCTCTATATTCCTCCCAGGAAGGAGACAAGATATGGAATTCTTTGCTATAAGACACTGAACTTCTCTGTCCTCAGTATTTGAAAGCTATTAAGTACTGACACTAACACCTGTTAGTACTCTCTCCCCAAAGGACAACAGAGACCTTCAGTGTGTGTATTGAAGAAGGCCAATATTTCATAAGCAGGCACCATTGTATCCCTAAGGGCTTCACAAACACAGAAGGCATGCAACCAAGATTTTGTATGAAAATGAATACATAGGAACTCTGTATTTCTGACAGGTGGTGCGCCCTCTCTCTCTCTCTCTCTCTCTCTCTCTCTCTCTCTCTCTCTCTCTCTCTCTCTCTCTCACACACACACACACACACACACACACACACACACACACACACACACACACACATACACACATTAACATACTACTTATGGATCAGAGACTTTGTGTCCATGGTTCTTTGAAGTGTTTATCCTTATATGAAATTACTCATTCCTCACAACAAAGAGGGAAGATTGAAGCAGGGAGGGGCCCTGTGATTGGCATATGGTTAGGCCAGCAGAAAGGCTGAGGTGTGAGTGGGCTGGGCAGTCAACAGTGGACTCTCTTCTATGCACTCTGTGGAGAGTCTGGTCTTAGTTGGCATCTGCCTAGCACCTCCTGCTACGTGGCTCGTCTCTGTCTTCTTTCTTGTCTTTCTGCCAACCCTTGCTTTCTAGATCTCAAAGCTCATCTTTGCCCCCATTTTAGCCTGAAGCCTTTGCCAAATATTCTAGAGGAAAGACTCTTGAATTTGTGCTGCAGTCAGATAATTAAAATAGACTTCCCAACTAGAGGCAAAGAATCACATA
Source organism: Uromys caudimaculatus (assembly GCA_028551405.1). NCBI lineage: Eukaryota > Metazoa > Chordata > Mammalia > Rodentia > Muridae > Uromys > Uromys caudimaculatus. The sequence goes on along the minus strand of CM052707.1, from coordinate 85,923,916 downwards.
GAGTCATCATTTTATATTTTTCAGGGGTTTCTATTCAGTCAATTGTGTGGTATTTAATTGTCCTCAACAAATACTTGGTAGCTTGATTGCTCTGTCAGGGACACACACATACACACACATTGCTGACAGAAGTGAAAGTTTACTACATGTCACACCTTGAGGTGAGTTCTTGATGGATGTCATTTTCTTTGGGAAGTGATTTAACAAACTAAATATAATGATCTTGCTTTATGGGGCCTAAGTGGAATGTATATACACTGTGAAGTCTTTTCTGATTTCTGCCCTCCCTCACCTTGGACCAAGGTTTAGGTACAATTTCTCTCTCCCATTAGCTTACAGCCATTAATAAGCAAAAATGTGGCTAAGATGTTGGGTTTTAAAGTAAGTCGCTTATTTATCTGTGGGATTTAATTCCCCTACCTAGAGAAGGTGCCTGTTATCAGTGACAAGAGATTTTCTGTCAGGTGTTCTTTGAAAACATGCTTCTTCAAGCCCGGGCAGAACAAGATAGAAAAGAAAAGATATTTAGGAAATACTTATTTAGAAAATTAAAGAGATTGCTAGCAAATGGAAATGAATCTGTTCAAGGAGCTGGGCCAGTGACTTCCATCGTTGTAGTTCACTTAGAAAGTCCAAGATACTTGGATATTCTGGTAGGTGGACATGAGGATGGGAAAGGGTGGGAAGCTCTCAGAAGGACCCTACCAAGAATGGTATGACGACAGCTTTGTCCCTATATCTAATGTGGCTGGATGAAGACTTTACCTTCGATGGGTTAAACTAGACAGTTCTTCAAGTGGACAGATGACGACATTCAAAGATGTATTTCCACCTAAATGCTGGACTTGAGAGAAAGGACAAGAGTTCAAGTGATCCTTTTCGTAACTATGGAATGAAAAATCTTTTGTCCTTATCATACCCAGTGTATTTTTTTTAAATGCATGTAACATCAGAACATAAATTCTAACAGACATGGACAGTCATTATTTAGAAGCACAACTTGCCCCTAGAGACAAGCCATAATTTAGGTTCATCAGCATTATTCTTTGTTACTTACATTTCTTAGAAAACTTACTGAATTAAAACCAGCTTCTTCTGGAGAAAAGCAATACCAATAAAACTTTATTGATGTCTTTATATATCATATCACCTCAGCCTGGAAGGGGTATATGGGTAAAAAAACATCAATGAACTAAAAGAGGCAAAAATAACATTCTTTCCTAGCCTTGAAGACTCATCCCTTTATGACAAAGGTAACCAGTTCTTTTTTTTGGTAAGAACTAAAACTTTGTGTTAATTTTCTAAAACTTTCTAACAGAATGTTGCTTTGGGGTTTGATTCTGGAAGACATAGGCATAAACCATTGATCTGTAGAATCCCAAAGGAAATAGAAGCCTTCAGAACTAGTTGCCTTTAGGACCACAGACTTAAAGAAGGCCACTGAGGATTTACCCTTCAACAATGAGAATCTTGCACTGAAAATTCTCCAGGGAACTCACCTTGATCTGCCTCTCAAACCTAACCAAATGCACAATAGCAATCAACATTTCTGAAAGTTTTCATTGAATTTGGTTTTGTTACAATGACAAAGTCAATTCCAAGTCCTTAGATCATTTTGAAATTTGAATTAGAGCTTAGAAAAGAAAAAATAATCCCCTCTCTAAGTAAGTGGCTCTTTTATTTTTAAATTTGCAAAAGAACATAAATATATCATTACTGTCCTACTGATATTTATCAAGTTTTTCCCTTTTTGATGTGCATTAAGGGTTTGTTGGGTTTTTATTTTCATTTTATTATTTTTCTTATTTTATTTTTGTTGCTTTATGGGTCTAAATCATGAACTTCTTGAGTTCAAATCATGCAGAGACTCATAAATAAGCTGTTCATCACAGTCTGCCACAATTTTAGTCCTAAAGCCTGCATTTGGCATTATTTTTACAACGACTGTTGATTCTAGAAAATTTTTTAAAAAGTGAATGGCAGTTTATAATCCAAATAGGCTTCCTGTTTCCTTTCTATGGTGGATGGGCACTGATGCTAAATACAGAGTGCCCTCTTCAGTCAAAAGAAAGGGATATTTTCTTCCCTGAACTCACTTGTGAAAAGCCTTGGAGATGGACCTGGGTCCTGTATGAACTTGGTGCTAGTGTTTTATCCTATTGCCAAGATGTGACAAGAGCCCACTGTTGTGATATATGATTTATGAGGCACTTGACCTTGAATCATGACCTCACGTCAATGGAATTACCTTCTGAGATAGAAAGCCCAAAGGTTCTAGAAACCACAGAATACCCTGACATTTCCCTCAAGCTCACACATCACAGGGACTTACAGATTGACTTCTCTACCTTTTCCTTAATGGAGTAGATTATAATCTTCTCAGTGGAGTGTGTACTCCTTTTCCAGATACTGCTCAGCAACATGGGGTATTGGGTTAGCCTGTGCAGTGGAGCCACTAGCAGCTCAAGCAAGGAAGTCACCTGCATTGCTCATTCTGTTCACACCACTGGGAAAGGCAGAAGTAGTTCATGAGAACATCACCTAGTCTGTCGAGGCATTGTGAAGCCTATTCAAGCCTACAACTACTCTATAGGTATCCAGGGTCACTTAGAATTGATGTAGACCAAGCTGGCCTTGAAAATAGGTCACCTTTCTCATCTCTACTTCCTGAGATTATAGAAGTGAAACACATTTCCAGGCCAGGAAAAGGTCTTCAGATTTAACAGAATGCAGCAAGAAGCTTGCTGGGAAAAATTCCTAAGCCATGGATTGGTGATAGATAGATAGATAGATAGATAGATAGATAGATAGATAGATAGACAGACCTACCTATATTGATAGATTGCTGGAGAGGAAGGTTTTACTAGATAGCTTAGGCTAACTTTGAACTCCATGTAGCCCCAAGATTCTCACTGAGATAGATCTTCTGGTCATGAAGTCCCAAGTGTAGGTATCACAGGTCTGAGTCAACGTACCTATCTAGCCTCTGGTTTTGAAAATTCCATATTCAGAGGCTTTGAATCAGATCCTTAAGTGTGAGCAAGAAGCATTGCTGTTTTCAAGGTAGAGAAAACAAAGCTGCTTTGCCTTTAGGAATGATAAAGACACCCTCACCAGCATTACTTCTGATGACACCCTTGACTCCCCTAAGGGGAACATCAACTCAAGACTTACACAATGGAAAACTCAGTAACCCCTTGTCTTAGTCAGGGTTTCTATTCCTGCACAAACATCATGACCTCCCCAGCAAGTTGAGGAGGAAAGGATTTATTCAGTTTACACTTCCACATTACTGTTCGTCACCAAAGGAAGTCAGGACTAGAACTCAAGCAGGTCAGGAAGCAGGAGCTGATGCAGAGGCCATGGAGGGATGTTTCTTACTGGCTTGCTTCCCCTGGCTTGCTCAGCTTGCTCTCTTATAAAACTCAAGACCACCAGCCCAGTATGGCACCACCCACAATGGGCCCTCCCCCCCTTGATCACTAATTGAGAAAATGCCTTACAGCTGGATCTCATGGAGGCACTTCCTCAAAGGAGGCTCCTTTCTCTGTGATAACTCCAGCTTGTGTCAAGTCATAAAACCAGCCAGTACACCCCTCCCCAAAGTATTCTTTACTGGTAGTAATACATTCATATACAGGTTGTTCACATTGAGAGCTCCATTTTACCTCTGCCATCTACTCCTTGGTCCACAGGAGGTTTCTGGTTTCACTGGCTGTACTCCCATTCTTTCTGTGATGTACAGGAGAGGTGAGAACTGGGATTGGAGAAGGAGAGGGGCAAGAGAAGAAATTTTGCTTGTTGGATCAAGTCCTGACTGGGGACGATGAGGCTAATGATAAAAAATGAAATGAAAAGGAAAACAGAAGTCCAAGACCTACATGGCATGGACACTATTAAATTACAGAACAAGCAGGAAGGAGGAGGGGGAAACACAATTTTTACTTGAGAGAGTTTGGAACTGGAGTGTGACTATTCCTTTTTGCAAACTCTCGGAGCTTTCCCCCTCAGGAATCCTGCCAAGAATTGCCTTACCCATACCCTGCACATGGACAGTGGGCCAGGCTACAAGGAACACATCCCCTTCTGGGCCTCAGGTTCCTCCTCTGTGAACTGGCAAAAGGTACTAGAGCAGCGATTCTCAACCTTCCTAAGGCTGTGACTGTTTAATACAGTTTCTCATGCTGTGCTGACCCCCAACCATAAAGGTGTTTTGTTGTTACTTCATAACTGTAATTTTTCTACAGTTATGAGCAGTGTAATATAATATCTGATGTAATACATAATATCATAATGTAAATATCTGATATGCAGGATATCTGATATGTGACCCCCAAGTGTGTTGTAACCCACAGGTTCAGAACTGCTGTACTAGAGGTTCTCGCATTGCGATGCCTTTCATGGCTGTGCTTCTCACTGTGTTAGTAAAGGATGAAGAAAGAAGCAAGAGCTGTGGGTTGAGATGCCTGGTGGGGACAGCAGGTGGAAAGTAGAGAGGTTGAGGAGGGGAAGGAAAGCTATGGCTGTAGATGCTGATCTTAGGGTAACTCCTTAGCTGCATGCTGGTGACACCTCTGTTTCTACAGCTAGGCTGAAGATTCCCTGTAGCTTATTGTGAGCAGCATCTAGAGATCCCCTCCAAAGACACAGCCCAGAGTCACAGGCCAAAACTGCCATATGCCAAGGGACAGCTCCTAACTTTGAACATTCATTGGTAGTGAGAATGAGGATGAAAACACCCATCTTAAATAGTTATCAACCAAGAAAGATGGATCAACAGCAAAAAATTTGGATAATGACTCAGACAGGGAAACCAGAAGCTATTGGTGTTCTGGAAAAGCCTCAGAACAGAGCAAATAAAATGGGCGACAATTATGAGAGCAAAGCCGTATGTTTTTCTTTTATCTCTCTATTGGCTTCATTTCTCAGTTTCACTGGGGAAATCAAAGAACTTCTCTGTCAAGAGAGATTAGACATAAAAGACCTTTACATTGATGGGATTAGATCAATGGAGATGTTTTATTTTATAATAAATATTCAATATTAGAGGAACAGTGAAAGAAGTTAGAAAAAAAAGATGAAACAAAAACGTTTCTATAATAAGTCTGTCTTGTTGGGACACAACATTGGGCTGGGGAAGCCAGTCTGGGAAAACCTGAGGAATTTGTTTAACCCTCTTCTACCATTATTACCAAATGGAGACAGACAACAGTAATGGTCATCAGATTGGTGAGAGGTTTGAATGAGTGATGCCAAGTTAATGTACCTGTGGGGAGAATATGTGAGCAAGGACAGCCATGCCAAGGGCCCCAATGCCTCACGGATCCATAGGAATGGCAAAGCCTCCTTATCGTCTGAGTACCAATACATAGGAATGATTGGCTCTTAGGTAAAACTGGCTTTTGCAGAAACTATCAAACACAGTTTCCTCCTCCTGGAAAGCTGCAACCTAAGACTGCTCTCCTACAGAGACCTCCTACTGAGATTAGCTAACCAGCCTCCTCCGCGTGCTGAGTTGCTAGTGTGACAGTTTTTCTGTAGGTGTACCTGTCATTTCTTCATCCCCCATCACCACAGCTAGGTTAGCTCCTGAATCATCCATACACCACTGCCTGTGACACCTCAGAGGTATAGTATTAGCACTCCAGATCCCTGAGCTCTGGGGTTCCCAGCTACTACCAGCTGAACTATTCTAAAGGGCATGCCACAGAGGTCCTGGCCTCTTCCTCTGCACTGTCCTAATTGATTCCAAATAGCCTTACTGCCTGTGGGAGCCAGACTGACATCATATACAACCCAACTTTACATGTGTGGTAAGAAGGCAGACACAGCTCAGTGCACCTGTTCATAGTCCAGTTGAAGGCAGGCAGTAATATGACATGACTTACCATCCTCTAAGAGACTGTCAGCTTCTGATAGGGCTGAATTAGAATCCTTCCAGTGCCTCATGCCCTATTTCTGCCTGAACTCATCTAAGCCTCTCATAAATGAGGAAACATAAAATTCCACAGAGCTCCCATGTAGACAGAGATAACAGATGCCTGGGATACAGAAAAGTGCCTGGCCCATAGTAAGGGCTCAATATCCAGCCATGTTTAGTATGTGTGCAGACACTTTCGTTCCCTGCAATGGGGCAGTAAAAGGCAATTTCCTTGTAGTCTCTCCAAAGCCTTTTCTTCATGTTTGTTTCATGAAGCTAACAATTCCCTAGTGATTAGAAATAGTCCTGGAGAGTCAGAAACAGTATTAGTTAAAATTGCAGTGGGGGCCTTGGTGAGATAGCTCAACAATGGTGCTTGGGGCCAAGCCTGAGGATATGAATTTGATCCAAGGACTGGCATGATGGAAGGAGAGAACTGACTCCTACAAGTTGTCCTCTAATCTCAACCCACCCACCCTCCACAACCTGTCCCCATACATATACATATACACATACACATATACATACATACACCTACACATACACATATGCATACATATACACACACAAATAATAAAAAATTTTTCTAAGATGAAATGTCTTAAAAAGTGTGAACAGAATTTGGTTTCCCAATCCATACATTAGAAACATAAAAATTCAAGTCACCAACAAAATGTACATTCGTACTGAGGTACCCATTACCACAAACAAACCATTTGAACAAGTAAAGCATTTTTAAATCCTAGAAAAAAATCTCTCACCCCTGTGATATCAGAATTCCAGATATGTAACCATGTAAAATTAGCAGGTGGACAATGGAGGTCATGTTTATTAGGAGAACAGAACTGCAGTTAAAATAAACTTCAAGGGCTGGAAAGATGGCTCAGCAGCTAAAGAGCATTGACTGCTCTTCCAGAGGTCCTGAGTTCAAATCCCAGCAACAAACATGGTGGCTCATAATCATCTGTAATGAGATCTGATGCCCTTTTCTGGTGTGTCTGAAGACAGCTACAGTGTACTTATATATAACAAATAAATAGAAATCTTTGGGCCAGAGCGAGCGAGACTGGAGCAAGAAGGAAAATAAAAAACAAAAAACAAAAAACTTCAAATCACTTATTTTTCTACCTGTCCTTAATTTGGTTATAATGATTTCCAATATCTGCTAATTTTCAGGTTTGGAAAAATATAAAGGCCAATAAAAGGATACCGCTCATTTAGGTAAATACTGATGTCTTCTCTTTACACCAGGATCTCCAGATAAAACACAGCAGTAATGTAATTTAGGCAGGAGATCTGGTGACTCTGATAGAGGGTCCCCTGGAAAGACTGCAGGACAAGAAGGACTGAAGCTAAATGAGAGCATTTCCTCTTTTTCTTCCCCTTGACATTGAGACTGGAACAACACAGGAGCTGCCACGATCCTGCAGGGACCTCCATGATAAGGGTACTGTAGTTATATGGACCTAAGCATGGAATGGCTACAAGAGACATGCTTTTAAAAAAATAGATATTGCTGGGAGATGGCAGATGGCTTGGTGGTAATAGAGACTGCTATTACAGAGGACTGGGGTTTGGTTGCCAACACCCATGTGGTAGTTCACAACTGGCTATAACTCCAGTTTCAGGGGATCTAGTGCCCTCTTCTGGCCTCTGTGAGCATTCATAAATGTGGTGCAAGCAGCCTTCATATACATAGAAATAATAAAATAAATGATGAAAGGGCCTATTCATCCCATTTTGTCTCCACTCAGAAACTAGGCGATAAGACATCTGCTCTAGCAGCAGACCCCAATGTCCAGGAACAAGACAATAAAATCCCCCATGTGAGGAACAGCCTGGAGATAGCCTCATGAATGGCCTATCTCAGGATAGGCCATCAGTGCTGAGCAGCCCATCCTGTGGTTAATCATTCATGATGCTGGAATGCAGCCCATCTGAGGCACCGTGGCACCCATCAATGAGGTTTTAGATTACATAACACTAACAATATGATAATAAAACATTTACCTATCTCAAGTCTAAGTCACTTTGCTTCTGTAGCTGACCTGCCTGTCTGAGTTGTGAGACTAGAAGCTGCAGTCTCTGGTGTTTAGCACATCATAGTAAAACAACCTGGAAGAAAAATAGGTGAGAGACCAGTGACTGTTCTTTGTCCTCAGCACTTGTACATCTTTCCAAGTGCATGTTCACACATTAAAAAGTTTACTGCAAGTTTGCACATAAATTCAGGTCATAAATTGAATAAGAGGTTTACAACAGAGAGTGTTTACATTCGTATCCACTAAGAGTAATTATCTGGCTAAACATTATCTAAACACAAGCTCTACAGTTTCCTGGAGAGTTAAAGACTATAACTTAGTTATCCTTGAAGTTTTGTATAGATAAACCCTGTCAATATCTTATCTTCTGTCCTTGCCCCTATAGTAAATCCTTAACTCCTTTTTTATGATCTTTGGTTAATGGTCTTACAACTTCTTAGAATGTGCTCTAGGTTTTAGATGCCTGTTTGCTGCCTCAGAAGCAATTAACTCATGACACTTGAAAACTGGCAGAGTTCTCATCGAAGTTTTGACATCAGAAAGGATTTAATAGTAGTTCTATTATAAAAGAAGCTTGAGTATCTTTGTCTGGGTTGCCATTTTGAAGCAGTGGTGACCCCTGCATGCTGGTTGTTTCTGCAGAATAAGCACTCTTTCATACTATTTGAGTCTGGGGTCTTCCTTCAGTGATTCTCAAACCCTAACAATAAAAAAATATGATATTCTGTCGGAGACCAACAGACTTTGGCCTGACTAGTAGGCCTGAGTTTCAGTTTCCCGGACCCAGTACACCGGGGTCTCCCAGTAATCAGATGGCCAGCCTGTGGTTTTGAGATATCCCGTTTGACACAGCCTGCAGTCTTAGAGAAATCTTATTTGATGCAGCCTGCAGTTTCAGAGTTATTCCGTTGACGCCACCTACAGATTTAGAGATATCTTGTATTATCCTGTTGTAAGAACAATATGACATCTGGCAGGAACATTGACCTTTTGGAACTCCCCCAGCCCTGTCACCTCCTGCCTTGAGTGCCTTTATTACTACCCAGAAATAAAGTTCTTTGGAGCTTACTGTCTTGTTCCCAAAGTATCTCTTGTCTCCCGTCTTCTTTCCATTAGGCTGGCAGTTTCCCTCCTCAGACCCTTGTCGAAAGTCCCCTGGGAGGGCCCCCCCGGGAAGGATGGGACAGTTGACCCTTTGCAGGTGGTGCCCAGACGTGGGCTCGAGGAACGGGATTGTGCACGACTGCTGGACATCACATCATGGAAAAACCTGATCTAGGTGGTCCTATTGAGGATCGAATTTTGAAGACGCTCTTGGAGTGACCCGACCGATGAGGCAGATTTCTAGGGGGAGATGAGTGACACATGAAAGAGACAGATGATTTTTCCGTAGAAAGGAAAAAAATAGGAAATTTTGTTCATGGAAAATTCTCCTAGAAGGCAAGGGATACTTGGGTAAAGGGGATAGTTTGTGCGAAAGCTGTGAATTAGTAACACAAACTTGTGAGTTTACGCGAAAACTGATTGGAAGTAACATAAACTTAAAAAAAAGAGATGTTTTATTGTGTGAAAATTCTGTAAAGTAATATAAAGTTAAAAAGGGAGATTTTATGTAAGAGATGGACTAGAGTAAGAGATGTTTTTGTGAAAAAAGATGAACTAACAATAAATAAACCTTATTGAAGGACAAGGTAATGGTAAACTGTGTTTTATATATGTGTTTACAAGTAATGGTAAAATGTGTTTTATGAATGTGTTTAGAGTTATGCTAAAATCTAGGGAAGCAAAGGTAATTCTTATAGGTGCTTTTAGTCTTTGGACCCTGACTAGAGATGGTTTATACCCTAAGAAAAGCAAACCTCCCCGACTATCCAGGGAAGGAAAATAAATGTAAGCTGTTTCAGAGCTCTCCTAGGGACAGGAGGAAATTAGGAGATGTCCTACTTCCTTTCTGGCCCCTACAGGACAAATGCCTAGTTTTAGTTCTGGGTCTTTTAGGTAGGATATCTGAGTCCCTTTGGGACATCTAATTCTCTTTCCTGTCTGTGTATTGTATGTTCTTGGTGCACCAATCTGTCCATGTGTCAAAGCTGACTGTTTTATGTTAAGTCTGTGTCATATGAATGGAAGTTGTCTTGTGTTTTATGTTGAAAAGGAAAGAAAAATTGGTTAAAACTTTATTCGCTAGCTATCTACCCTGTGATTTAGCTTAACTTGTTTTAAAAGGCAGTCTCAATTGACCCTTGAAGTCAAGCTCAGCAGGAGAAGCACTGCCAGAGGCTTAATTGTATGCAAAAGCCACTCTTAAAGGGGCCAGCAGCTTTTTGGCTTCTATGGTAAGGAAGCTGATGGCTGTTTCTCCTAGAAAAATTTCTCTGATTATTGGGTTCAACAAGTAACAAGGTGTTCCTCTCTTAAAATTACCACTAGAAAAAGTTAAATTTTGTCTGATCTAAATAAGTAAATGTGTGGTTACTTCATTTTTGTTTCTGACTGGTTTTAAAAGTATAAAAATATTCTGTATGTCTTGGTTATAGAGTATTGGCTTATAAATTATTGGGTATGATTAAGAATATGTAACCTTGGTAACAAAAAGTGGGCTTAAAACTGGTAACTTAGGGTTTGAGTCATTCTAGACAACAAAAAACGTGACATGAGCCAACCCAGGGAAACAGGTCTTTAAAGATATGTTTAAATCGGGTGATGTCTTATGTAATTCCTATTCTAGAAATCAGACTAAGATTTAGGATAATATCTCTTTGAGGTATTGAAAGCTACACTGTCATGCATTCAGATATAAAAACTGACAGTCAAATTTTGTAACGTAATTTTGTAAAGGTAATACTCTTGATATTGATTTTTATTGTTTCCAAAGTTATGGTTGTGCTCTGACATTGGAAGAGAAACTTAAAAATTATAGTTAAACTGCCAGTGTTCCATTAGCTGCAGCTTGCAGTTCGATCACAGACTCAGGAAAAGCAACAAGTAGAATTTTTGAAGATACTCTAGCAGGAATTCCTTTTGTTATGCAACCTGCCGAGCTGCTATTAGGCCATATGGAGCAAAGACAGGCTTAGCTAGATATGTTCATCTTTGTGCAGAAATTAGACCCACATACAATCAGGGTCTGGCTATGGCTCGCTGCCTTACAAGGGTATGCTTCCAACAGAAATGAGGGGATGAAGGATGTTTTAAATGTGGAGGTTTGGGTCATTTAAAAAAATGATTGTTCCAGGAACAGAGGCAGGTAGGGACTATTAAGTCATGCCCCAGGGGTCCGACCTTGGTGCAGGAAGAGTAAAACCTTGATCCAGGTATGAGTAAATAGACCCAATTAAGAAACATTTGCATTTGAATTGGTGCAAAACTCAGCAGCCTCTGCAAAAGCATGTATCGCATTCCTTTTGAACTTGATCTTTCCTAGGGGAGGAGGGGTCAGCCTCAGATCCCAAGGCACTCACAGCAGGCTGCTTATCCAGGTGTTATAAATAATTATGGCTGGTTTCCCTATGGCATTAACAAAAGACTAGCTTAACTTGTTTGGTTCCCCTGATGTGTACTGAGTTCAATCACTAATGAGAGACCTAACCTTAAATTGATAATTGAAGAAAGTTTTGAAGGATTAATAGACATTGGAGCTGATGTACTCACTCACCTCCAAGGGATTGGTTATTCCATTAATCCAAAACAAAGTTCAAACTTAAGTTTTATGAAAGGTTAAAGAGGCTATGGAACTTGTGAAGGCATTAGAACCTGGCTTGCCAACTCTAGCTGCTATTCCAGGAAATGCATATAGAATTATGATGGATTTGGAAGAATGTTTTTATACTGTCCCTTTACATCTTGATGATTACAAAGAGTTTGCTTTTAGTGAGTTTGTAATTTTGAAGAGCCCATGAAGTGATATCATTGGAAAGTTTTGCCTCAAGGAATGGCTAATAGTCCTACATTACTTTTAAAAAGTTTTAGAAGTTGTTAGGAGAGATTAATTAGCTAAGACCTCATCTTAAGCTCACCACAGGAGGACTTAAGCCTCTTTTTGATAACAAGGGGTTGGCAAATTCTAATTCCCCCTGTATAGTTAACTGATGAGAGACAAATAGCTTTGCAGATAGTAGAAGAAGCTATTGTTCAACAACAGATAAATTATATAAAATATAGATCAGTTGAGCTGGGCAGTGGTGGTAAAGGACCTGAGCCCATTATAGGGAAGTTAGACCCCCCTTAGCAAATTAAAGCCAGAGATAACATAGCCTTATTCCACCGCCTAATGGCTAACATACATCCTTTTGTCCCGGGAAAATAGTTAACAGCAGGGTTGATATCGCAACAACCCATATCTTTGTCTCAGGAAATAGCTAACCGCAGGAATGAATGGCTAACCTACACCTTTTGTCTCAGGAAATGGCTAATCTACACCTTTTGTCTCAGGAAACAGCTAACCGTGGGAGTGATGAACTTAGGACATTCTATAACTTCCCATGACACATAGAATTTCCTTGCTTCATGGCTTTTTCTTTAAATACCCCTGACTTCAGCTGCTCAGGGCCGAACTCCTCTGCCTCTGTGTAGGTTACGAGTCCGACCCCAGTGCACTGGCCCCCCACCCCT
>CM052707.1:85866913-85910843 GCA_028551405.1 Uromys caudimaculatus | reverse complement strand
GGGACCATTAATACGGATTCACCTTTCTTCATCTCCAAGTAAAGTTTTAACACCCTATTATGAAGCTGTTGCTGTGTTAATACAGAATTATAGAATAGAATCATAAAAATATTTTGGGAAAGAACCTGATGAAATATTCCTTATTCCAAACAGCAATTAAATTGGTTATTGCAAAATGCTGATATTTGGCCTATTGTATACATAATCTTTTCAGGGAAAATTGATAATTATTATCCAAAAGATAAGTTGTTGCAATTTGCCTTTATGCATGCTTTTGTATTTCCTGTAAATTTACGCATGCAGCCCATAGGAAACGTATTTACTGTATTTACAGATGGCTCATCTAATGGGAAGGCAGCACATGTGATTGGATCACATGTTCATTCTCTTGAGTTTCCCCTGCTTCGGCACAAGTAATTGAACTATACACAGTAGCTATTGTTTTTGAAATGCTATAAAAGCAAGCTTTTAATTTGTATACTGATAGCCAATACATAGCTCATGGTTTACAATTACTTGGAACTATTCCTTTTTTAGATACTGCTAATTCTCAAAATTTACAATTATTTTTGCAAATACAACTCAGTTTAAGGGAATGTACAGTTCCTTATTTTGTAGGACATTTAAGAGCTCATACTAGATTGCCCAGACCCCTTAGTGAGGACAATGCCTCAGCAGATTTGTATACCAAAAAGGTTATAGGCCTTACACAAGAACAATTGGCCAAACATTCTCACTTTTTACACCATCAAAATAGTAATAGCTTGAGATAATAATTTGGTATTTTTAGAAAACGTGCATGTCAAATTGGAAAGACTTGTCCTGAATGTCCTCAAAAATAAAATTAGTCATTGCCTATATTGTTTTTCTATGCTTGGTGTTCCCAATCAGATTAAAACAGATAATGGAACTGGCTATTACAGTCAGGCATTCTAGATGTTTTGTTAATAATTTTATTTTAGGACAAGATATTGTAAAATAGGTGCGTGGAATGTTAAAACAATATCTTTTAAAAATGAAACAAAAAGGGAAAATCATATCCCCTACACCACAAAAAATTAAAATTTTAAAATTTAGATGCCAAGGAACTCTCTGCTAAGTGTCTATAGCACCCTACAAATAGGCATATTTATGCCTAGGTGAAATGGAAGGATCCACTTACAGTCTTATGGCATGACCCAGATCAGGTATTTAATATGGGGAAGAGGGCATATTTGTGCTTTTTCTACTGGATGCTAAAGGAGCATGCTGGCAGCCAGAGTGATTGGTGAGACATGCTGATGTTAGGACAAAGAATGATGCTGACCTGTGAGCTTGCTAAGCACCCTGACAATGGTGACAGGAAAGCTGTATTGGACATCTATCTGTTTGTGACCTACCTTTGATTGCCTATATCCCAGATTGGATACGCTGCCTTGTCTCAAGATTTTCGACCTTGTGGGACAGAGAAAATATAGACTATAGAAACTGCTTCTGGACATTCTCAAAGACATATTTGGAAGTTAGCTGCAGTTCTCTATGATGTTATGTTAGCAAGAGATAAAATTGGAACAAGATCTGTATTTTGAACAAGTGTTAGTACATGTGTTAAGGCTCCTAATTTTTTATCAATTGGTCATGTTAAAATTTTGTTTCTTCTGCAGAATTTAATGTAAGTTGTATTGATTGTACACCTTTTTAACTGTGTTAGAGTGCTGAAATCTGACATGTCTATTATGGTGATCTATCAGCTAGCTTTTGTTTTATTGCTTGTGAGTTTTTACAGGACATTGGTATTCTAAAAAAGGCTTACAAGTACTGGTAAAAGTGAGTCAGATTCTAAAACAGCTGCAAGAGGGTAGTTGGTTTAATTATTACTGAGATAGCAGCTTTAATTACATTAATGGCTAGCACCACTGCTTCTACAATTGTTTCAACACAAGAAGTTAAGATAACTACCTTTGTTAATCATTTAGCAACAAATGTTACTAATGTTCTGAGTATTCAGAGGATTTAGATTGGCATTTAGAAAAACAGATCGACTCCATGACATCCCGACCTTTACAAATTCATTATCACCACCTCGATCTACTTGATCGTGGAATTACTGTGCCTGAAGCCGGTGATTCTCCTTTAGGAGCTGCAGAAAACTCAGATTTATGCACACTGCTTGTGGGCAGCATGGGCATCAGCAGGGGTGCAAGGCTAAGCACTACAAGGGGAGGATGCTATGTTCTGCTTCTGAGTCCCCTGAGGAGCAAACCCGTTTGCATAGAGGTTGGTGTCGAGAAAGCATCACCCAATAGGTGAACCTTAATCCTCTCCTCATGAAAAAGACACCGTGTGATGATGAGGATCGGGTCCCTACTCCCCCTCTCTGATTAAGGCCCCCCTGTTTCTAAACAGGTTCCTTGCTATTTGGCTTATTTTTTGAAACAAAAAGGGAGGAGATGTCGGAGACCAACAGACTTTGGCCTGACTAGTAGGCCTGAGTTTCAGTTTCCCAGACCCGGTGCCCCAGGTCTCCCAGTAATCAGATGGCCAGCCTGCAGTTTCAGAGATATTCCGTTGACGCCACCTACGGATTTAGGGATATCTTGTATTATCCTGTTGTAAGAACAATATGACATCTGGCAGGAATGTTGACCTTTTGGAACTCCCCCACCCTTGTCACCTCCTGCCTTGAGTGCCTTTATTACTATCCAGAAATAAAGTTCTTTGGAGCTTGATCAGATTACCGTCTTGCTCCCAAAGTATCTCTTGTCTCCTGTCTTCTTTCCATTAGGCCGGCAGTTTCCCTCCTCGGACCCTTGTCGAAAGTCCCCCCGGGAGGGCCCCCCAGGAAGGACGGGACAGTTGACCCTTTGCAATATTCCTGTAATAAAAGTAATGCCTCAATAAAGTCTTTCCTCCCATAATGAAAGATATACTCTGATTGGATGAGATTAGAACCTGAAACATGAAATGGTACAGTGCAGCCATGATCTCAAAGCAGATGGCTCTGGCTGCCTACTATAGATCTATACTAGATTGGGCCTATCAACAGTCAATCATGGATTGAGGAGAGGCTCATAGACCCTTGCCCCTTCCTGTAGCTATTAGTTCCTGAGGGATTCCTGGGAAAGGACAGTCATTGCTTTCTCTTGTGTACTCACTGGGGAGCTTCCCAGCCTCCGACTGATGTCCTTAAACCTATGTTCACACAGATGATATGAAAATTATACAAAGGAAACAACAAGAACAAACCCAAATCAACCACCAAACCCAAAGGTCATGCATGTGAGAAAGGGCCTTGGGTGGTGGATGTGACTTAATAGGGGTGGCAGGGAAGATTAGAAAGGATGGGAGTTATAATAATCAGAATTTTCTTTGTAGATACATACATACATACACACACATACACATACACACATACATACATATATAGATACATCTATAAATATAAATATATTGTATATATGAAATCATCAAAGAACAAATTCAATAAGAGTTATTTTTAAAATCCATTTCTAATACCCATTGGCTATGTGATCTTAGCCAGATTAACCAACTACTCCAAGCGTGTTTTCTTTCTGAAAACACCTCAGAAGGCTCATATGTGATAACAGCATGCCCCAGTTTCCCAGCTCAAGAGCTTCTTGTGAAACACTGTGGTAGACTGGTCATTGTTCATTGATAACCCTGTCTGAGGAGGCTCATACACATCTGCTCCTCCAAAGACTCTCATGTCTTTGCTATGGCAACTATTAACATTACCAGTGCTGGCTGTTCCATCAGCAAAGGCTGAGGAGGCAGAACAGTGATTGAGCAAAAGCTCAGCAGACCTGAGATAGGCACAAGGCTAATGAGATCAGGGGCTGCTTGTTACTGTATCAACTGAATCTGTGATGACTGCTGCAGAACTATTTAAATCTAGGGGAAGACTTTATAAACTGTGTTTGCATATCTGTAACAGCACAGAGCATCCACACTAAGGGTGTGTACAGACCCTTAGGAAAGAGTATATTTATATCCTTCTGTTTAGAAGGCTATATGCTTTGATAGAAAACTTGTGTCTCTCCAGACTACTTACAGATACTTTTAAAACAACTTGATACCTCAAGAATTGAGAGATCCAGAAATTTGAGCTGATTTCCAAAATTTTACTATTTTTCTCTATTTTCCCCCAAAGCTTTTTCTATTTCTGTTTTCAAAGTTGACTGAGGGAGCTTGCCACATCCTACCTGGTTTCTTGAACATGTGAGCCTTGCTAGCTTCTCCTCTTTCTCATACATTCCCTTCCAAATCTTTTTATCAGGAAGCATATGCCAGTGGTCCATGTGCCTCCTCTCACCCACAGAGAGGTTCTGTTTTGGATGTCATGGTATCTACATTCCTGTTTTCCCTGCAGGTCTTATCTCAATTGGATTACATAGTTATCAGCCTCAGTCTCCAATCTCCACAGGAGGTTGTACTCCTCAAGGGAGGGGTCTTGCCTAATTTTGTACATTGATTACTGAGTATCATCCTCAGGTGGAACACCTAGTAAGTGCTCAGTAAATTTCAAATTTTTTTTGTTTTGTTTTTGTTTTTTTGTAGTTTGTTTAATGCAGTGTCGAATGAGAAGAAAAGGCTGCTAGGGAGGAGATGCTGAAAGCAATGTGAGAATAAAGAACGCTCACACACCAGGGCTTCACATTTTTCTCTTTTCTCCTGATTCCAATGGTAGAAGTATTGTCAAGGGTGTTGGTGGATTTGAAACTTTTGTGTCTTTCTGAGACTAGTACTTTTTCCTAAAAGAACCACTGAACCATGTAATTGGCACACTTGAAACTGCTTGCTACAAAAAACTGCTTTAAATCGAAATCCCTTAAAAAACAAACTTGGAAATGATTTCTCCACACATGCAGGGTTTTGTGTTAATAAAAACATGAAGCCTGCAATGCCTTACAACATAAAGGGACCTGTCCCCAAGCCCGAGGATGGGATTCCAATCTGCAAGTTCCACACGGTGGAAGGAAAAAACTGAGTCTGGCAGGTTGTCCTCTGACCTCCACACACAGGGTTGTGGAATGTGGGCCATCCTCCCTCAGTAAAGAAGTAAAAATTAATTTTTTAAAAGTTCATAGGAGATGCAACAATGGGTAACAAAGTTTACAGGTTGTGTTTGAAAGTATTGATTGGCAGAGAAGGAGGTGATTTCTATATGGAAAGGTGATGGCAGAAACTTCCCAGGAGTCACCATAACAAAGGAAATCAAGTAGCCATACCCAGGTCTGGATGTGGAAGAATTTATTAGTTGTGTGAAACAGATCTCCCAGAAGGATTTACCTTTGTGAGCTCGGGAAGGAAATCCATCAGTGGTGAAGTACCAGAAGCACTTACTGAGGGAGTCCTTAAATACAGTTTGCATAAGGTCAGAGAGGAAGAAAACAATCGGGTGTTCACTGGGGGCCAAGAGCCCAAAGTGATGAGCTGAGCTATGAGCATGCCTGGCAGGTGCTCCTTATTTCAAATTATCTCCAAGCATTTCTTACTTCCTCTCTAATGTTTATTTTCTTCTAAGCTTTCTTTTCCTTTTTCAAAGAATGTCTTTTCTTCTTTTCTGATGGTATTTGAGATCAGACCTAGGGCCTCATGCTCTACCAGTAGGCCCAGCCCAGATGAAGAAAGCTTTTGGGACTTTTGTTTTGTTTTTTTGTTTTGTTTTGTTGTTGTTGTTGTTTAAGTTTTTGTTTTATTTTAAGATGAGTCATGCGATGTAGCCTAGGTTACTCTCAAACCTCAGATAAATCTTGCTGCTGGCTCACCTTGATTTGAGAGGAAAGATATTTATTTGTAATGTATATAAGAAAGGGCTAAACATGTATGGAATTAGTGCTATAGGAGCCAATCTTTCTTTCATTGTCTTTCATACAGTTTCATTATGGAACCAAAGCTGCCCTGGAACTCACTCTTTGGCTGGCTTCAGATATGCAGTCTTCCTGCTTCAGCCCTCTGAGTATTGGGAATATAGACATAAGTCACCATGCCAGGCAAATGTGTGCTTTGAATGAAGTGAACTCACATATGTACACTCCGTTGGAAAGATGACAATGGGTATTTACACATTTTCTCTTACAACTGACCATTAGCTCATACTGAATTGACCATTAGGTTATACTGAACTGATCATTAGCTCATACTGAACTGACTATTAGGTCATGTGAAGAGAGAGGAGTATGGAATAGTCACAGGTCTGAACCAAGCATGGACTTTCATGAGAAACTTATGACTTTTAACACATCACTGTGGGCATCAGCCAACATTGGCTCACCTGAGTTAAAACCCCTTCAGATTTGCCAAGAGCCTCCAAAACCCCATATCCAATAGATAGTCATGAATTCCCAGATATTTCAATATATTCCTGAAGATCTTTAAAAGAAAACAACAACAACAAATGCCCATTAGTTTTGGTTTTAAATATTGAAGCATGCCCTTTGCAAGAATATTAAGCATAAACTTTCTGGGAATAATTTTACAAAACAACATAGGAATCAGTATTCCAAAGGTTTAAGCATTTTACTTAATATTATTCCTGGCACTTCTGTTTCATAACACACACTGCAAATGAACTCCTCAGCATGAAGTCGCAGCTGCTAATGTGAATCCTAACAGCGTTTCTCTGGAACATTCTCTCCAAATGGGCCTTCTGTGCTTCCCGGTGCCAGAGAAATCCCAAAGGCTCTCGTATGTCTGCCAACTACACAAACTTGAGAACAAAACAGCACTCATGCTGTGTTCTCAAGCATTTCTGCCTTCCTCTGCAAAGACCTGAAAGCCCTATACGTCTAGTAAGTTCAAAATTAAACAAATGGTTTGTTGTGGATAAAGGCGTTCACATGTCATGAATGCAGAAGGGGATCTTGGGTGTGAGAGCTTGGTGTCACACTTTACACATGCAGGAGAGCTAGACTGTGAGTTAAGAAAACAATTCTCTTCTTTTGGCTGTCTGCTGTTTGTTCTATGAACTGAAGACAGAGTAATTCTCAACTGTAAAGGGGAAAAGGGGGCCGACTCTTCCCAGAAGTTAAGGTGTGAAAGGGCTGGACTTTGAGTCAAGCTTCCTCCTCCTCCCATCCCCACAGTAGGTGCTGAGTGCAGAGAGCAGGCAGTTTTTGAATAGGCATCAGACTTGCCTGGAATCTATTGTTAAACCAGAGTCTATCAGGTCTCACCCTGGAGCTGGTGTTTCCGTAAGTCGAGGATGGGATCTGGGAATTAGTAGTTTCCAGGGCTTTGGATGTAGATGCTCTAAAGACCCCATGCTGAGAACTACTTTTCCCAGAGCTTCATGACACTGGCATTGATGAGCAGGGATCTATAATATCCAAGTATGTGGCACAGACAGTTGTAAAACAACAGCAATGACCACAAACAGAAGAGCAACAACAAAACTAAGCGACGAACCCCTGAAACCCACCTGCAACAATTTAGGAGAAATATCAGCATAACTGTCTTGCTTTATAGAAATGTTTACCATTTTTAATGATACCAAGTTCTCTGATATATTTATTTTACTATTTGAATTATGAGTTTTCAATTCACAAGCAACTTTGGGAAGCTCATACTGTTTGTGCAAGGGGAAGTTCAAATGTATTGTGATGGTTTGAATAGATACGACCCCATACACTCATGTGTTTGAATGCTTGGTCCATAGGGAGTGGCACTGTTAGGAGGCGTGGACTTGCTGGAGTAGATGTGGCCTTGTTGGAGGAAGTGTGTCACTGTGGCGGCGGGCTTTGAGGTCTCCCATGCCCAAGCCACACCCAGTGTGACACACAGTCACATGTCTGCTGCCTGTGGTTCAAGATGTGAAACTCTCAGCTCCTCCTCCAGCACCATATCTGTCTGCATGCCGCCATGCTTCCCGGCATGGTGATAATGGAGTAAATGGCTGAAACTGTAACCCAGCCCCAGTGAAATGTTTGCCTTTATAAGAGACGCCATGATCATGGCGTTTCTTCACAGTCATAAAACCCTAACTAAGAAATGTACTTAAATCCACTGGGACATATAGAAATAAATAAAATTTTTGTGAGTTTGAGGCTGGACTGGTCTAACACAGGCAAGTCAGTGTTATATAATAAAACACTGTCTCAAAACCAAAAAACAAAACAAATGAACAAACTAGACAGAACAAAACATATCAACAAAATAGCTGAGATTATAAGATTAAGAACTAGAGAGATGGCTCAGCAGTTAAGAGCATTTGCTGCTCCTGTGGGTTCAGTTCCCAGTACCCATGGTATCATACAATCCTTAATTCCAGGGGATCTGACAATCTTTTCTGCACTTTACCGGACTTGTACACACATGGTATACACACATGCACACACACACACACACACACACACACACACACATGTACACTCACATATAAATTTAAAAAAAAAATCCAAAACAAAAAGCAAGATTGGTTCTCTCTTGATTCCTTATATGACCTCTCTATAAAATGTCCCCTGCTATGTTGGAATGTATCAAGAGGACCCTTGCTAGGTGCAAACCCTCTATCTTGGACGTCTCAGTCTCCAGAATCATGAGTCAAATAAATTTATTTTTATTATGCACACTTATTGTGATATTCTATTACAGCAACAGGAAAGAGACCAAGACCTTAATTAAATGATGTTTGTCAATACTGACTTTAAACACAGAGGCCTACAAGTTCTTGAAGTCAGAGTTAGATACCAGGCTTGAACTCAGTTTTACCCAACCAACTTTTTTTCTTTAGACCTGGAAGAGCCCAGAATTTAAAAGTACTACAGGCAGAGGTAATTTAGGATGCCATATGGCCCAGACTACACTGTAGTCCTGAGGAAGTAGTTCTCTGCTCCCATCGCTGTATGTATCTTCTCTCTAAGAAATTCATTTTGACCTCTCCAAATCAGGGTGCCAAACTCCTGAGCCTTATTTTCATAGAGAACATTGCGACTGTCCCATATCATCTGATTCCATGCTGTATGTGATGTGTGCATGAGTCCCTGTAGCTGGTAAGAAACATTGTTTATGAGGGAGCAAAAGCCTAGAAGGATCAAAGAGAAGATGATGTGTTTCCATGACTGTGGCTGCAAGCTCCTTGGTCCAGGAGTGTGACGCCGTAGGAAAGAATAAGAAAGAGAGCTGGGAGTTCTATCCAATTCTGCGAGGCTGTTAAAAAAAAAAAAAAAAAAAAAAAGTAAAAACAAACAAACAAACAAACAAACAAAAAACCCTTAAGAACTGGGGTGTGAGCTTGGTTTTTTTTTTGTTTGTTTGTTTTTTTGTTGTTTTTTTCGAGACAGGGTTTCTCTGTGTAGCTCTGGTTGTCCTGGAACTCACTCTGTAGACCAGGCTGGCCTCGAACTCAGAAATCCACCTGCCTCTGCCTCCCAAGTGCTGGGATTAAAGGTGTGCGCCACCACTGCCCGGCCGGGGTGTAGCTTTTAATTTCAGCACTCAGGAGCCTGAGGCCTGAGGCTCCAGAGTTCAAGGCCACCCTGTGTACAAAGTGAAGCCCTACCTCAGACAGACAGGCAAATACAATAAAATATTTGTTGCCTGAATAAAAATAATGACTACATTTCCCTCTCAGATTCTGAATGGGCATACAGAATCTTAATTTACTTTTGTTTGCATGGAAGAGGAAAAAAAAATCAAGTTTCCAAGGAACCCTATTAATATTCCTCCCGGAACTACAATTAAACACATTACCATTTGAAGAACCAAGAAATGGTCCAAGAAATAAGTGCATTCACTGGTGAAAAGTTCCCATGTGGTCGGTCTCTTGCTGCTCTCTCAAGGCCGTCTGACCAGAGGGCGGTTTTTGGTCATGGCCTGCACACAGAGAAGAAAGAGAACAACACATTCCTCCTCGCTCAGTTGTCCTGTCTGCTCTTTGGCTGTCAGAGTGGTGAGTCCTTCTGCAGGTTTTTTATCCCCATTGGCAGTAGTTCCTAATGTTACCCAAACCATAGCTTCTCCCTGAGGCTGGGGGATGACAGCTACTCTCTCCTGAAGTAAAGAGTGTTATCAGGAAAAGAAACTTGGGTGGGTACTTAGAATGGTGCTTGAGGATTTTGTGAGTACTCTCCAGTTTGTTTCAAGCTTGAAAGAACTTAAACCTAGCAAGAGGTCTGATCAAGGTCCCACTGGCAAAGGCTTGTTGAAATTAACTGCTCCAAAACCATGATAGCTTTGTAGAACTTGAAGAGAACTTTAAAAGTCTTCTTGCCCCCAAACAGTTTACTTCTCAAACTAGGGAGCGAGGCCCAGAGAGGCAAATGTAGGAACTGCCACAACCATTCATTTGCTAATCCTCATTGGGGTAAGTTCTGAGAAAAGGACTTACAGAAACTGAAATGACTATCATGGCAATAGACCATCTCCTTCTGAGCCACCATAGACATGGTCTGTGATCAACCAAAATCCCATCCTGTGATGTCTGACTGTCCTGGCATGTCTGTACGTCTTCAGAGTCTACAAAATGTTGTCCTATCCAATGACTTAGTCAGACAGGGTACCCTTCCCCTGGCTCCTGTGTTCTGCCAGACCTGAGCTCCTCCCCTGTTCCTGGCTATCATAATAAATGAAGCAAGAATCTGACAACAATGACCACGTGTGTGTGTGTGTGTGTGTGTGTGTGTGTGTGTGTGTGTGTGTGTGTGTGTGTTGTTATTCTTTTAGTTTATGTTCATTGCTGTTTTGCCTGCATGTATGTCTGTGTGAGTATGTCAGATCCCCTGGAACTGGAGTTAAAGACATCTATGAGCTGCCACGTGGGTTCTGGGACTTGAACCTGGTCCTCTGGAAGAGCAGTCAGTGAGTGCTCTTAACTGCTGAGCCATCTCTCTAGGACCCACTCCCTTTTTAAATTAAGAAAACCAGAGTTAGAGAAAGGACAGAAGCTTAAGGTTGAAGAGTTTATAGCCAAAGAAATCTGTAATCATCAGGGGAGACAGGCAGCTGTCCAGGTCAGACATCATGCCTGTCTTTGTTCTGCTCAAAGACCATTACAAACAAGATTTTTCAAACATGAACTCTTGAATATCATGGTTCCTTGGCCTCTAAATCTTTGGTTGATCTCTGGCTTTCACCAGGATAAACTGAACCTCTAACAGATCAGGCCCTTGAAGCCATGGACAGTTATCATTGATTTCTGAAGCTGTAGTCTGACCCCTAGAACCATAGCTAGAAGGCAGAAGCTAATGAGAATGTGTGCTGTGAACCTTCCATTTTACTAATAAAAGAAAATGAAGTCATGATGGTCATACAGCAAATATGTGGATGTGATCCCCTATCACCCAAAGTCTTAATTTCTTTCAGATTGTGAATCTTTGTTGGGCTGCGTGATGGGAACCTTCCTCAGGGATCTCTGGCCAGCCAAGTGCAAGGGTTCTGGCAAAGGGGAGAGCTCAAGCGGGGACAGAATCTTCTTCACCTCGGTCTCTGCGGTTGCCGCCTTGGTTGCACCAAGGCGCTGCACCCACCGCCCTGTGCTGAGTCGGACCCGGGCTGAGCCCACGAGAGGCCAACTAGCCAGCAAGGAGTGCAGGAAGCTTCTGGTGGCGTTCGGGAGAGCAGATCTCTTCCTGGGCAGCAGTGTTACAGCTCTTATAATAGAAGCTCATAGACGACAGAGTAGTTCTCACACCTTTATTCCTTCTGGATGGGGATCTCTCCTACACAGGTTGGACCGTCTAATATACTGTTTGGGAGGGGTCAGAGGTTTGACAACAGATACTTCCCATTGACTTGGTCTGAGGGCTTAGGGGCACTTTATTTGCATGTGGGAGGGCTTGGCATTGCTTCTCCATGACAAATCTCACATGACAGGCCTCTCTGTAGGGGTTGTGAAAGCTGTAGCTGTTTTTACAGAAGTCTTCCAGGAGCGTTGGCCAAAAACATTTTTCGGTCAATCGTGGATTATTCCACTGGGTCTCCCAGAGTTTTCAGCCTGTGCTCAACCGGGTGCCAGATTGCCTGCCACAGACCACTGCCCCACAAATCTTAAGACTGTAGCACAAAAAAAAAAGTGCTTCTGGTGTTGTGCCCATTCAGGATCGTGAACCCCAAAAGATCACCAAGGAGCCAACTCCAGTGCAATCATACTAGGCTCTTTTTAGTCAAGCTCAATATTGGGTTTACATGGACCCTGACACAGCAGGATGGGAGAGTGAAACCCTGAGCCCACTTTCAAACTTATGGGAGCAAGCAAACAAGCAAGGGGGTTCCCAGCCTGGCAGACATCTGGTTGGGGGACTATTATGAAATTTGTGGCCCTTTAAAATGATTGGTTGGTGCTGGGAGCCAAACCATAAACTTTCATAAGTGAATGTTGGGAACATGCCTGATGTGGTGAAAAGAAGCCCCATGTGTCTGTCCAGGGTGCTGTGGCCCTGGGTGGGACAGGAGACATGTAGGAAGTGGCCGTGCATCTTCCCACACAGTCTGATGGGCAGGTGGGGGCTGTGGAAAGCCTCTGAGGGCCCTGCCAGTGGGTGGGGGAGGGGACCATTCTCCGGGAGCATGTGGCAGCCGTCTCCATGGGTTCTCTAGTCCAGGGAACTGCAGTCACAGCAGGGTGCTGCAGACAGGCTAGCTGGAGTGCAGCTGGGGTTCCCACCGACACTGAGTTTCAGTGGCTTGGGGTGCAGGGCTCGCTGCTTAGGCTTGGGTGAATGGGTATCATCTGGGAGTGCCGGGAAGCCCCCGGAAAGAGATTAGATGCAGCTCCTTAATCAAGGGCTGGATCCCTCGCTTCACACGGCTGGTCCAGATGAAGAGACAATCCATAATTCTAAGATGTTTATTTTCATCATGTGGAGTGGCATGGATGGAACTGTACCCCCGTCTTTCTGGGAGAGGCGAGGCAGATATAGTAACTGGGAAGGGGCGTGGCTAAGCCTCTAGGTATCTCATTAACATGGGGATGGCTTGGGGCTGTGTGGCCATGCCTCTACCTGAGGAGCGGTGGTACGTGACCTTGACTGGAGCCAAAAGTCTCCCGGGAGCATTGGCATAAAGTTTTCTGGTCCCTTGTGGATTGTTCCGCTGGATCACCCAGGTTTTATGCCTGTGCTCAACCAGGTGCCAGATTGCCTGTCACAGATCACTGCCCCACAAGTAAATATCTTTAGGTACAACTGTAACTTCAGCTTTCATCCTGATTGGTGGTTGCTAGGGAGTGACGTGGAAACTTGTGCTAGGTTCATGCTTGTTGGTTAACTGAGTTCAACCTTAGGTCAGGCTCTCTATGATGGAGCCTGAACCCAAGATGGAGTTGGTCTAGTCTCTCACTGGGTGAATTAGTTCAACCTCTCACTTAGTGGGTGACTAAATAAAGCCCACAGTGGGAAGGATGGTGCTTAACATCATTAGCTCTGCCAAACAATGCTAGAATACACAAGAAACTCAAGTTTTCTTAGCAGCGAACCCCCACTTATTGTTGCCATAATATTATTAATAATATTAAAGTTTTTTGATTATGGGCTAGAGAAATGGTGCAGCAATTAAGAACATGTAGTACTTAGGCAGAGGACCTGAGTTCAGTCCAGCACTGTGTCACACAGTTCACAACAACCTATAAGGCCAACTCCAGGGTGACCACATGCCTCTAGCCCATGAGTACCTTCATCCACAAATATGTATCCACACACAGATACATACACACATACACATAATTTTTAAAAGTAAATCTTTTTTTAAAAATCTGATTACAGACAGGAGTAGTGGCTCACGCCTTTAATTCCAGCACTTGGGAGGCAGAGACAGGCAGATCTCTGAGTTTGAGGCCAGCCTGATCTACAGAGAAAATTTCCAGGGCAGCTAGGGTTACATAGAGAAACCCTGTCTTGAAAAGCAAAAGCAAACCAAAAAAAATCTAATTACCAGATAATATAAAATTATTGTAGAAAACTTGAGAACCAAGAAAAAATACAAAACTTAAATATCCCAGTCCTATAATCATTGCCACAGTTTTCTGATATAATCATAATTTTTAAAGATTATGTTTACATAGCCATCTGTAATTTGCTCTGTAAACAACATAATGTGAGTAGTTTTAAAATGTGTTTAGTATTCTATTCCAACAGTCTGAACTACCCACATAAAGAGTTCGTATTACCAACTATACCAGGAAGGAGCTGTCAGATAACAGTGTGTAAGGCTTTCTAAATCAACTTGGCAGCATTTCAATTGAATGACTATCACAATATTTCAACATGTTCTGTAGTTTTCAAGGTGCACCATGCTGACACAGATCTGAATGGTTTGGAGCAGGTCGATCATTGTTGTGAAGATAAACAGAGATTCCCAGATCATCTTCTGTCGTGGGTCCTCTGAGTAGAGGATCCTGGAACAGTCTCCAGATGTACAGAGGGGCCATCCTGGGCTTCCGCGGTAGAACTGACAGAGGAAACCTGTTATTGACAGGAGCCTTCATGGTAACAAAGGACTCTTGGAGCTGGTTGTCGACCTCCTCCAGAAGTTGGGACATTTGCCTATGTTGGTGACTGAAGCCGTCACAGCTGCAGGCTGTGAGGACAATCATCAGCCAGCTGGAGAAGAGACTGAGAGAATGGAGACAGCATAGAAGTTGCAGGAAAATGTGTGCCGGGTACACAACCTGAAGTGTGCTCACGGTGGCTTCCATTGGTTGATCAACCTCCTGGTCAGAGCCAGGTGGATGTTACCAGGAAGAGAGAAGGGCATAAGTCTCCAGAGATCACATGAACTTTTAAAATCACAGACCCACTAGTGCCTGTGGTTTCCACAGTGATGGTTTTAGTTAGGAGAGGTAATGGGAAGAATTTTTTGGGCATTTGAAAAGGCACAGAGGAAGAAGGAAAGTTGATTCTGGGGTTTGAATTTAATATCCAAGAGTAAAGTGGCATTGACCTCAGAGTAGGAACTGGTGACACATGACTGGAGTGAACCAGAAGGTTAAGGCTGGTGGTGAACTTCTTGTGGTGATTGACAAGATGGCAAGAACTTATGAGTCCGTGCACTTGAATTATAACATGCATAAATATGAACACATGTAAACAAAAGCAATGGCTAGCTGTAGAATAACATTCTCTATATTCATTTTATTACTAATGTTGTTACTGATACTGGAAGGAAAGGAAACAGGGAAATTTATAATGGAATATAACATGTATACTATTAGATATGTGGGTATTGATGAGGATTATCACTTATATAGATAGGGATTATTTAAATAAGACTTAGATGAAGAAAGGAAATAAAATTGCAGATTTGAAAATGAAAGCATCAAGGAACGACGTTTTCATCATTGCTTAGGATATTTGACAAAAGCACTTGATAATCTGGATGCAGTCAGCTCTCTGTATGCCCAACCTCCACATTTATAGATTTGACCAGATAAAGATCAAAACCATTGTAAAAATGTGCCCATATTGAACATGTACAGTTTGCTTCTTGTCATTACTTCATAAACAATACAACATAATAACTATTTTCAAGCATTTCTAGGGTCCTGTAAGTACTGTAGCAATGAGTTAAAAGACACTGGAGTTTTGTGTTTAGGCTATATTCAAATTCGTGCCATTTTCAACGTTTATTTTTTATATTTTTCATTTACTTAATGTGTGTGTCTGTGTGTGTGTGGGTTTCAAAAGCCAACATCAGGCCCAATCTCTTTCTCTCTGCTTGCCAATTGCAGGTCAGGATATAAAGCTCTCAGCTACTGCTCTGATGCCAGGCCTGTTTTTTAAAAAATGGCAACTTACTCTGTAATTCCAACGTGTGGCTTCTGGGGATAACACTCGAGGCCATCACACTTGGTGACAAGTGTTTTTATCCTCCAAGCTATCATTTCCACCTGGCATCATTTTATTTTCTTTTTTTTCTTTTTTTAGTATAGAAATAGAGTTTATTTAGGGTATGGGAAGGGGAGTTAAAAGGGTAGTAGAGGCAGAGAAAGGCAGAGAGAGGGAGAGAGTAGAGAAGTAGAGAGGTGGAGGCCGGCTATGACCACGTGGAGAGAGGGGGGAAGGGAATGAGGAGAGGTAAGAGAAGTAAGAGAGAGGCAAGAGAAGGAGATAAGAGGGCATCATTTTCTATAAAGGATTCCATCTTTCTTCCTCTGTGTATCACCACCTTTTCACCCTAGAGCGCAAACAACTTAGCATCCTCCCGGCCATTTATGGACCAGACTGACCTTCTCACTGAGCACCTTGATATAGCCCAGTGCTCACACTACAGTGGTCCAGCACACACTCTGGAATCAGCTGCTGTAAAGGAATGGGCAAATTAGCCAGGCACTCCTTCCTCCATTAGGTCCTTTCCTCCTGATGGTATAACCTCGAGCCATGCACTCCTGAGAGTTTGCAGCTCGGTGGAGGCATTAGGATGTCTGGGCCTCCCCTTTTATGCTCACTCTGTTTTTATATGAGGAAGGTGTTAGGATTGGTCACCCTGCCTCTGACCTGGCAATGACTAGTGAACAGCAGCCCCAGTAATCATGGGGTTGCCAAACCATCATCAAGTCACATTCTCAGGTTATGGTAATAGATCCTGTCTCATACACACTGTTTACAAAAATAAATAAATTAAAAAAAAGTGAAAGTCATTCACACAGCTGCCTGTAAGAACAAGCACTTTTCCAAGTGCATCAAAAGTACTACTGTTGCTCCCAATAGCACTAATACTAATAAAGTGTTGCAAGCACCCAGCTCTGGGTGCAGCTCCCTTATCACAGACACTGTAGATAAGCCACGATGACTTACCCCACCTTTGGAGGAAAAGACTGGAGGCTGGAAGAAGTGATTTAGGTGGCCAGGGTCAGGGAACAGTAAGTGAACCTGCTGGGAGTAGAGCCCCAGAGGGTGTTTCTTTTTTCTTTTGAATTAATTAACAGAATGGGGTATAGTACCTTCCCATAAGGCCCGTTGTGTGTGCATTGCAAATGGTGTCCATAGGCGAACCTAGCACCAACCTTTTCTTGTCTCCAGAAAACAGGAGGGTAGAATCCAACTCCCTCCCTCTGCCTACAACATACAAGAAGGAAATGTTTGACTTGTCCGAGGACCCCCTTGTCTTATGTCATAAAGACCCAGGGACCACTGGTTTAGATTGGTTAATCTTCAATAGGTGACGGCACCAAGAAAGCATTAAAAAAACCCACTAGGACCAACATGATTGTCTCAGACATAGACATGCACTTGTGGAATCTGCTTTTGTAGTACCTCATTAATTTTTTAATGTTCACCACGAGCATGGGGCTGAGTGCCTCCCAGGGTGTGTGCACATATGCAAGTTCCTGTCAAGTGAGCTCTTTCTAAGCCACTTTGTATCCAAGTTATAGTTCATGTTGCAAAGTGTCCCTGTGTTTAAATGGCTTGCTTCAGTTTCTTAGAACCCATCACCTGCTGGCAATGAGCCCTGTTTTGCCACATGAAATGTCATTATTCAGTGTGTTTCTGGGCTGATCCTATGGATAAGATGATGTCATTTATATTTTCCCTCTGCCATCTGCCTTCATACAAAGATAAAGCCAAGTGAAGAGGCTCTTCCCCACTGTTACTTTCTTGGCCACAAGATGTTTAATTAAAAACAAAATGACAGTGTGTGACTTCATTCCTCTCTTGAAGAAAGGCCATCTTGGCTTTTTTTTTTTTTTTTTTTTTTTATTCAGATAGACAATGGAAAGAAAATACATCATTACTTATAGTAACAGGGGAAGGGTCACTGTGGGGCTTTACCGAAGCTCCTTTTGGGAAAGGAGCTAAAAAGAACTCACCTGTTGCCTTTCTCCTTTCCCTTAGAGCTCCAGAATGAACATTCACACTTTGGCAGATGGATGATGCATTGTCGAAAGCTAATTGTGGTCTTTCACCTTCAGGTATTGTCTCTTTACTGGGATCTGCTTACCTTATTTCTCCATCAGTGCAGGAGGAATCTATGAACTGCAGGAAGTATGTGAATTGTTCATTTAGAGAATTACCCTAGTAGAAGAGAAAGTGGGAAATAGTCTTGAATGCATTGATACAGGAGACAATTTCCTGGACAGAAAACCAATGACTCAGAGTTTAAGATCAACAATTGATAAATGAGACCTCATGAAACTGAAAAACTTCTGTAAATCCAAGGATACTGTCAATAGGACAAAATGGTAGCCTACAGATTGGGAAAAGATCTTCACTCACCCTACATATATATGACAGAGGGCTAACATCCAAAATATATAAGAACACAAGAAGTTAGACAGCAATCCCAAAACCCCAATTTTAAAAAACAGGGTACAGAGTTAAACAGAGTTCTTAACGGAGGAATCTCAAATGGCCGAGAAGCACTTAAAGAAACATTTAGCATTCTTAGTCACCAGAGAAATGCAAATCAAAAACGACCCTGAGATTCCACCTCACACCTATCAGAATGGCTAAGATCAAAAACTCAGGTGACAGCAGATGCTGGTGAGGATGTGGAGAAAGAGGAACACTCCTCCATTGCTGGTGGGATTGCAAGCTGGTACAACCACTCTGGAAATCAATCTGGCAGTTCCTCAGAAAATTGGACATAGTTCTACCTGATGACCCAGCTATACTGCTCCTGGGCATAGACCCAGAAGATCCTCTACTATACTACAAAGACACTTGCTCAACTATACTCATAGCAGCTTTATTTGTAATAGCCAGAAACTGGAAACAACCCAGAATGGATGCAGAAAATGTGGTTCATTTACACAATGGAATACTATTTATCTATTACAAATGAGGACATCATGAGTTTTGCAGGTAAATGGATGGAACTGGAAAATATCATCCTGAGTGAGGTAACCTAGACCCCAAAGTACATACATGCCGGCTGGTATGTACTTCTTGAGAAGTGGATATTAGCCATAACATACAAGATTTCCATGATACACCCCACAGACACAAAGAAGTTAAACATGAAGGAAGGCCCAAGCGATGATGATTGAGTCTCACTCATAAGGGGGAGTAAAATAGTCCTATGAGGCAGAGGAAGGGAGGGAACTGGATGGGAGAGGAGAGAGGGGAGGCAGAGGGGAATGGGGGAGGGGCATCCGGTGTGGGGCAAGACAGGAGAGAGGGCCTCAAGGCCAGGAGAATGAATGGAAATCTGTAGCTACAGAGGGTTGGGGCAGGGTTGGGGGATCTCTAGGAATTACTAGAGACCTGGGATGGGTGAGGCTCTAGGAGTCAATCCAGGTGATCTTAGCCAAGATGTTTTATAGTGGGGACATGGAACCTGAAGAGGCCACCGCCTGTAGCCAGAGAGGACCCCCCCAGTGGAGGACACCAACCCACTCACAAGACTTTTGACCCAAAATTTATTCTGTGTAAAAGAAATGCAGGGACAGAAATGGAGCAGAGGCTGAAGGAATGGCCAACCAATAATTGGCCCAAATTGAGACCTATCCCATGGGCAAGCACCAATCCCTGACACTATTAATGATATTCTGTTATGCTTGCTAACAGGAGTTTAGCATAACTGTCCTCTGTCCTAGCAGCTGACTGAAACAGATGCAGAGACCCACAGTCAAACAGTGGATGGAGGTCGGGGACTCTTATGGAAGCATTGTGGGAAGGATTGAAGGGCCTGGAGGGGGATAGAAACCTCTCAGGTGAATCAACTCACCTGGACGTTTGGGAGCTTGCAAAAACTGAGCCACCAACCAAAAAGCATACACGGGTTGGACCAAGGCCCCTGGCACATATGCAGCAGATATGCAGCTCAGTCTCTATGTGGGTCCCCAACAACTGGAACAGGAACCTGTCTCTAAAGCTGTAGCCTGACTGTGGAATCCATTCCCCAATAGGGCTGCCTTGTCTGGCCCCAGTGGGAGAGGGTGCACCTAACCCTGCAGAGACTTGATGCTCCAGGGTGGGGGGATAACCACGGGGGAGTGCCACCCTTCTCAGAGGAGAAAGGGAGGGTAATGGGGGAGGGACTCTGTGAGGTGGGGACTGAAATGGGGAGCAGCATTTGGCCTGTAAATAAATAAATAACAAAACCAAAGAATTACTGAAGTACTGCAGGGTGGGCTTGAATGGACCTTCCTTGTTATGCTTCCCACTGTGACCAATCAGTGCCAGGCACTGGCAATAGCCTGACCAGACCTAGTCATCACCAGATGTTGTTACATACTACTCCTGAAATAGGAAATGTCAACATGCCACTCAGCTTTATAGTGGGGCAGCTACTGGCCACCATGCCAATGCTCCTAGGTATTTCTATGAGTTAAGAAGGAAGTCAGTCTTAAATCATTGATGACTCTTGATGACCAGGAAATAGAGCTTCCATTCTGGCCTTTGGGGTTTTATGTCATATATGCTTCTAATAAAAGCTGAGTGGAGCAGGGCAGCAGTGGCATGTACAATATTAATCCCAGCACTCGGGAGTGAGAGGCAGGCAGATCCCTGAATTTGAGGTTAGCCTGGTCTACAGAGTAAGTTCCAGGACAGCCAAGGCTACACAGAGAAACTCTGTTTCAGAAAACAAAACAAAGAAAACACTGGGTAAAGACTCTTAGTATTTTTTTCTTACCAGGCAATGTTCAATTTGTTTCTTCTAGTCAGCAGGAATGGCTTTGTAATGCTTCACCCAGAGAAGTAAGAAACCAGCAAGTGTTCCTTGCTGTCATCTGGCCAGGACCTCTCTCCAGCCCGTGTTTGCTTCTCCCTCCTGATAGTAGCCAGACCCATTTCACATAGGGATGGACTGGAGGCAGAGAAGCTACGGCTGGGTGCAGGTAGGATCTTGTAAGAGGACAAAGAACACACATTCAGAAATGGTTTCCCAAGATCTGGTTCAATTTTTGGGGGCATGGGGGGAATAAAGGCCATTTAAACCTTTGGGGGTGAGTATATGTCATCGGCAGGGCCCAGGGTGCCTCATTTGCATGAAGAGGAATTCCAGGTACTGCTGGACATGACCTCATAGGTGGAGAATGTTAAGACCTAGGTCACTATTGCCTGTCTAGCCAGCCATCTTGTGCTATTACTAATGTTATAAAGAAAATTTCTCATGTGCCGTTGCTAGGAAACTTTCTCATGCCTGGGTGGATTGCAATATTCTGTTATGTTCTGTGCTTTGGTGTTCTTGGGAACCAATCACAAAAGAAGTCATTTAGAACTGCTTTGTATAGTTAGCCACAATCAGCTTAGACCCATACCTACCGACCACCAGGTAGCACTTCCTGCACCTGTGTATGAACTTTTATGGTTTCGCCTTTATAAGCTGCCCCTGGGATGGACACCAGCATAAGAAACAACTGCACTAATATAAGAAGCTGTTTGGAATGACTTCCATTTTGAGTAGAGGTCAAGTAAAGTTTAAGTTCCCAAGACCTCCTTGGGAATCGATATTCTACTTGGCAGAAAAAGACATGTACAGAGGGTAACTACCATCCTGGTTGGCAAGTAAAGACACAAATGTTAGGCAAGACAAGTCCCCTGCCACAGTTGAATCTCCCAACCAATGGGAGCAGGATAAGTGTACAGCAAAGACATGTTCTTAATCCCCTATCCTTAAATCCTGATTGGTGGAATAACTTGAGACAGATGTTAGTGGATCTTAAAGCTTAAAAGTTCTGTAGAATCCTGGCTGGTAGTTGCAGCCAGCTTCTGAGTCAGTCTGTGGCCCTGATCCATCAGTCTTGGGCCAATGCTCAATAAACTACATGAGATCAGTATTCATATGGTTTTGAGGCAACACCTGGACCCCAACAGAGAGGAAATTTAGCCTGACTGCCAGCTACATTACCTCTTCTAGTGAAGCAAGGGTGTGGGGCACAGGGCTACATGCAGTACATGCAGGCCTAGGGCAGGAGTGAGTGATCCCACTCTTGCCAGTCTCAAGACAAGAGTTCCAGGGTTTGGATGACTTGACTCCACTATTGTTCCAGGCCTGCTTCTTTGGGTCCCACAGCTCTCTGGGCCCCACACTCTCTTACAGACTAGTTAGAGCCACCCCTGGTCCTCAGATGACCAGTGAATAAACATCACCTCCAATTTGAATTGTGGTGACTGGGCATTCTGACCATTAATAAAATTCTCTCCTGTGTTTCAAAACTTTAAAGGTAATTTGGAGCCTTGGGAAATTCTCCTAAGTATTAAGAAGATTTAAATGAGTCCTTGTTGATTGCACTGTAAGGCTCTGTGCCTTGGAAGAATGATACACAAGATTCAAACAGTATATACAACAGCAAAGAGCATTTATTCGGCAGAATTCCCTGCAATGCAGCGGTCTCTTCATTTGGGAATGGAGACCCCTGGTAGACTTGAAGGCTCAGCTTTTATTCAGTTAGGGGAATTCCAGCGAGAGGTGTGTGCCCTTTTACCTTGATGACTTAGCTCTATCTCTAGGGGTCTGACTGATTCTGCAATTGGTTAGGCTCTGGAGTCTTTCCAAGGGGTGGTTACTCATTCTAGCTACCTATTCTTGCTTCAGGTCAGATGAGAAGGTGTCCTCAGATGGGCCACCCTCAGCTATGGTTGGCTGACCACAGGTTCCTGGCTCCAGGTTCTCATTTCTGGGAAACAGAAATTTAGGCCTAGTCTCCCAAACTGCCAGTTTGCAGCCTGTCATGGAGTCAGTCTGGCTTTGGCTAGCTCAGTCCTCTCAGAACTCTGCCATTGCCTTAAATTGTCTGTTTTGCCAAATGAGTAGAACCTGCATAACTGCACTAATACAGGCACATCAGTGCTTGAAAGGCACTGCTTTAGACCACGACTCTGGGATCTTAGACCCCAATCTACATGTCTTTGAAGAGAGCATGGGGGGTTGTGGTGGAGGAGGTGGCATGTCTTCTAGTACCTTCTATTACAATGTTAGGTAACTAGTATCATATAAGGAGGCCCCACACAGCAACCATGACCTGTTCCTTAATATGGTGGTCCTCAGATATATTGTGATTTCATTATTTTGTGGTTAGTAACTAATGATGGAAATTAATACAATTAATGTGGTGACAGTTACTTTTTAACCAGATATGCCCAAATAAAAGGCACAGAGCCCTTTAGAATTATAGTAAGCTTTAAAGCACTGGAGGTAGGCAGATATCAACTCTCTAAGCTATTGTCTGCTTTCATGCCTAAAACCCCAATATATTACTTGCCATATATGTAGGCTTACATTTTTCAAAACCTACTTTTAATAAGGTTTCTTAAATGCTTTGATCTCCCTTCTAGTCCACCACCTACTAGAGGTAGTAGAAAGGAAAGGTTAATAGGGCAAAGGAGGATGTACACCTGTTTAGAAATAGTTCTTTGGAGTGAATCCAATTTGTGTTGTCAGGATATCAGCAGCTTGTGGGGCAGTGGTCTGTGGCAGGCAATCTGGCACCTGGTTGATCACAGACTGAAAACTCGGGGAGACCCAGTGGAATAATCCACAAAGGACCGAAAAAGGTTTTTGACAATGCTCACGGAAGACTCCTGTAAAAACAGCTACAGCTTCCACAATCCCTGCAGAAAGGCCTGTCATGTGAGATTTGTCACAGAGGAGCAAGGCCAAGCCCTCCCATATGCAAATAAGGTGCCCTGAAGCCCTCAGACCAAGCCAATGGGAAGTATCTGTTGTCAAACCCCTGACCCCTCCCAAACAGTATATTAGACCATCCCAACCTGTGTAGGAGAGATCCCCATCCAGAAGGAATAAAGGTGTGAGAACTACTCTGTCGTCTGAGAGCTTCTATCATAAGAGGTGTAACACTGCTGCTCGGGAAGAGATCTGGTCTCCCAAATGCCACCAGAAGCTTCCTGCACTCCTTGCCGGCTAGTTGGCCTCTCGAGGGCTCAGCCCGGGCCCAAATCAGCACAGGGTGACAGGTGCAGTGTCTTGGTGCAACCGAGGTGGCAACTGCGGAGACCAAGGTGGAGGAGACTCCATCCCTGCTCATGTTCTCCCCTATGCTGGCACCCTCGCATTTGGCCGGCCAGAGATCCCTGAGGAAGGCTCCCAGCATGCAGGCCAACAGCAGTTCAGTTCACATCAATCATCAGCAGCAGCTCGCTCCATTCACAATCACCATTCACAAATAAGCAATTGGCAATTCAATCCAGAAAAGACTGTGAGACGGTGAGGCTCTGCCAATCGCCTAAATCTGCAGAAGCAGCAAGAAGCCACCAAAACACCACCAGAAGTTCTTTGGTGCATTTCTATGAAGTCATGACAAATGATGTCCAGCCAAGAATGGCAAGGTGAACTAATACCATACAGCATCATCAGTGAAGACCAGCATCAGCAAAGCCTAATGGTGACTAGCAACGAATGGTAAGGCGAACCAATACCACACAGCATCATCCACTGTATGGGGGATTCAATGCTGATTCAACCAATTCAACTTCACCTAGAGCTACTATATACATTGGGTGTCCATGTAAGAATTCTTTTGTGAAATAGACCCACCAACAGCAAAACTGGCTTAAACCCCACCAATATTGATACATTTTTAGTCTCCTAGATCTTAAGGGATTTGATGTTTCTACCAGTAGAACCGTGAGGAAATTCTCCCGAATATCCCAAGTGTTACATTCTTTTACAGCTAATGACCTACCACCATTGCTGCATCTATGACACATCTAACCGTCACCATTGCTTCTAATTCCACAAGATGCCATCCCGGTTAGAAGACACTGTTGTGAGGCTGAAGATCAGGAGTGGGCAATTGTAAGTCTTATAGCAACTAGAAATAAACTGACCACCAGCCCCATAAGGGCATTCTGATCCAAATGGTCACCTTTCATGGTGCATCCGTTATAGGTGCTGCTAAACTTGGGATGAATAATTTGAGGAGAGACCATTCTGGGAGGGGGGGGACCCAGGCCTTATCTTCTCAAATGGACCACTTATAAAAGACTGGTAGTCATCTGGTTCCAATAACTCATGTCTTATGACTGTTCTAGGTGAAGCTTCCATTCAAATGGGTCCATACCAGAGTTCTACCAGACCTTAATCATTTGGAAAGTCCCTTTTGCTTATAATAATGTCTGCCCCATAGCCAACATGCAATGAATGTAGGCAGAATCAATAGGACCTGGATTCAGCAGCAGCAACAGTGGGTGACACAGATAATCAGTAGCCCTATCAGACATTAGAAGGTCCCCGAGGGAACACCTTAAGTCCATGCAGATTTAGTACCATAGCACTCTGCCTGTGCTCACAGAACCTGTGCTTAAGAGAATAAAGGTGAGAGCTGAGAGCCAGGATTCAGGCAAGTCATTCTTCAGACAACTCTGGTCATACAGGCGTGTCTGCTATCTACCTGTTCTTTGAGGAAAAGTCAGGCTATTTCAGTTTTGAGGCATAGTGGGGTCATGAGAAGACAAGCGTGACTTTTCATTCTTATTAACCATGTATAATCTTAACTCACCTGGAGCACCTTATTTGTTTGGCCTGAGACTAAAATACAGTCTTTAGACCCAGACATCTTTGCAGATGGTGCACACTGACTCAGAGGCAAGCAGGATGTATGGGGGTAACCCTGGTGCACCTTGCAATCCACAGCTGATTGTTTGAAGTCACTAGTTTTTAATTTATTTTAGAGAAAAATGAGAAGAATTGTTAGATAAGTTGAGACACTCCAGGTGCTCTTTATCCTGTACAGATCAGTAAAGAGAAGCCATGTATCCAAACCATGCTTGATCCACCCCTGTGTGCCTTCTGGTATTTGTTGCTTTGCAGTTTACTACCTGAAAAAAAGGACTGGACTGTAATAAAAAATGGTTTTATGCCAGGGATGACGGGTACTGGCCCCATTTTCACAGGCCTACTACTGTTTAATGCAGGAAGCTCAGGCCCTTGCAGTACCAATGCTAAATAGCTTAAATGAGGACTGTGTAAATAAAGTTAGACTCAGATTTATTCAATTAGCTCCATTCCCTGGAGTTTTAGAATCGGTTTTACCTGCCCTTTCTCTGTGTCTCCCAAGCAGATGAGCAGGAATAGATGAAATAATTCTCTCATGTTGTTCTCCCACTTGGAAAGTGATTTACTTTCAAAGGTCATTTTTTAGGTTCCCGCCTTAATTCTGCATTATCCTAACTAAGCTCCTAGCTCCTCTAAATCCCTCTGTTCAGTAAAGGCTCAGTAAACATTTGTTAAGTAAATGGAACAATAACAAAGCCTGCACTTGGTACTCTGGTGATAGCTAGCTGCTACATGCTAGGCTCCAGACTTTGCATTTTCCATTTCTACACCTATTTATCTCCACTGTCTGGTAGTGATTCCTCTCTAAACTTCAACCAGGACATTTCCTTTAGACGTCTCCCCATTCATTCCAGAATGTCCTCTTCTGCCTCCCTCTCCCTCCATCTCTCTTTTCCTTCCTCCCTCCCTTCATCCTCCTTCCTTTCTCTGACTCCATTTTTTTCTCTTATAAATATTTCTCAGGAGGCTGTACTGTAGTAGGACTGACATATCAGAGAATTTAACCATCTAACATGGGCTAGGGCAGTATTCAAATGAGCTTATTGAATAAGTATAAATGTTGGCTTATGCAATACAATGTTGGCAGTCTTCAGATGAATTTGGTTTTAGAATTTGGTTTTAGAGTCTGAATCCTAAATGAATAATTAATTACATTTTTATACAAACTCAAAATACACTATGATATTACTCCCACCCACATCTTCCCTTTCTGGGGTTCTTTCTAATATACGACATTCATTTAGAATGACACAGGTCAGTATTGACTGAAATTTGTCCATATGGAGTGGAGAGAGGGCATTTGGTATATGCAGGCCCTGAGCCAAGACTTTGGCTTTTCACCTTGACTTTTCTCATTCTGGGAGGGTGGGAATGCCTCTGGGTATAACACAATCTGTGTAAATGTGAATTTTTTTTTTTTTGAACACCAAAAGTGAAGATGGACAAATAAAAATATTAAGAACCACAGTTATAATGAAACAGAGATGTGGGAAAGCAATTAGAAAGAATACTCTTGTCCAACAACATGAAAAAAATATAGACTGCTCCAGGGAACACTGCCTCTCTTCCCCAAGCTCGGCAATGGATTAGAGTTCTGGACACTCTGGAAAGGCGTGGGGCCTGATTGCTTAATGCAAGCAGCTGCAACGAGATCAGTTGAACTTAGTGCCATGTGTGAGTCATAGCTGTTTTCTTAGTTTAGCTATCTTAAACACTAAAACTTTTTCATTTAAAAAGCAGTGTATACATGATCAGTTCTGGGCTGATTACCCACTGGAAAGATTCATTTAAATGAGCTCTGAATTGGTACTCACTTCCCCCAACAAACATACAAGTTTTGTATGTTACAATATAATTATTTTAACCTTCGCTTGTTTAGTCACCTGGTTTGGGGTGCTCCATTACAGCAGCCACAGGAAGCTAACAGTAGCACAATACAACTGAGTGGCCTAAATCCCAGATCCCCAACTGAGACTGTCATCACATCCTTGTGGTAACTTTGACATGTTCCCTTGGTTCCCCTAAGTGGAAAACAACACCTAGCAAGCGTTGACTAGAGATTGTGTATGTGCAATTTTGTGGTGCACTGGATGTACTGACAAAACAGATGAGCTTTTCCATGACCGGCGCTTAGCTCTGACGTCACGATATTTTAAAAAGAATCAACCAGTCACCTGTATAAGGACGTACTGAATAAATGACAATAGCTATAATAATGCCTAATTGATTGGTAGTATTTAATCAATGAAAAAAGGTTGTGAGGTCGTGATGGTAACCACTGACAATTCAAAGTGACAGGATATAGAAACACCTAGAAGATACACCACTTGGCATGGCTGTGAGAGATTACCTGGATTGAGTTAACTTCTGGGGATGCCTATGAAAGATTATCTGGGTTAGGTCAACTGAGGTGGGAAGATCTACATTGTGGCCTGGTGGTACCATTCTGTAGGTGAGGGTCCTGGACCGAATCAATAGGAGAAGTGAGCCGAACACCAGAGTGCCCCACCCTCTACCTCACTGCCCCTCACACCCACTTTCACCATGATGGACTGTGCCCAGGAGCTGTGAGCCAAAATAAACGCCTTCTCCCTTAAGTTGCATTTGTCAGAGTGCAACA
The DNA here is from genome assembly GCA_028551405.1 of Uromys caudimaculatus. Classification (NCBI taxonomy): domain Eukaryota; kingdom Metazoa; phylum Chordata; class Mammalia; order Rodentia; family Muridae; genus Uromys; species Uromys caudimaculatus. The sequence goes on along the minus strand of CM052707.1, from coordinate 85,882,831 downwards.
TCGGGAAGAGAGATGGACACACAGATACTATCTGTAGCTATGCTTTTTAGTGAATATGACCCAGAGCTCTGAAGAACATGGACCAAGATCTGTTGCCAGAAATAACTGGAGACAGAATCCAAACTTAGGTTCTGGATCCCCAGACCTTATCTCAGGGAATGCTGCCCTCTAATGGTGACCCCACATGGATCTTACTTGGGAAGTAACTTGGGAAGTAAGTATTAGCAACTATTTTGTCTGATTTCTTCCTCAAGAGAGATTTCCAAACACCTTGTCATTTGAATGTCATGCTAACATTGACCTAGTTAATTTCGGTATCTTTAACTTTCTCCTATTCCTTTTGACACTGAGAATTAGTGTCTAGTCTCATGAAAGTTCGGGTGTGTGTTTTCTTTTCAGCAGCAGGACAGGACTGAAGATGGGGAGAGACAGGCAACGTCTTGTGAATACGGTCCTTAGCCATGCCAGGAATGGCTTCCTGTCCACAAGATCTCACTACTTGCTTCCTTCTGATTAACATGCCCTTTAACACAGCCACCCATGTTTGGCTCTAGCCATGTCCTTTGTCAGAATGCAAACACTCTGGGGATAGTTAAATGACTCTGAAGTATAGATAGCCTGGCAGCAGCTTCTCTCCCTTTCCCCATCTGATTTTCCTGTAATAAATTGATTTGTGAATAGACTCTAGCTGGATACTGACTGGACACTGGAGTCTTGGGAAAGCTTTGATTGTGGGAGCAGATGAATGTGAAAGAAAGGAACTGAAAGGGATACATTGACTGTGCTTGGAGAGTAGATGAGACTCTGCATTGCTTAAGCATAAAGTCCACTCGTTAGTAAGGACTTGCTGTATAGATTCTTTCCCAGGGGGAATCTTTGGCAATAGCAGACTTAGATTAAGTCGGAGTTCACACTCATGTCATAGGGGGACAGTAGGAATTCTGGTGAGGAACAGAGTTCTTCCCTTGAATTTGACTAATTCAGTGAAGGGGACGGTTAACCACCTGGCAGTGCAAACAGAATCTCAGAAGTCATTCTGGTCAACATCTTCTAGTTCAGCTTTTCCAAAATCTGCGTGGTTGTCCTATCAAAATCTGGGACGTTTCTTTGAACTCCAGTCTCCATTACAGCCTAAATACAGCTTCTCATCCTCAGTCATTCTACAGGTTCTCCTTACCTGGGGCAAATGGCTGAGGTACCTATTTAACACAACAAACACACCTAGCTGCCAGGCTTTCCCAGCCATCCTTCAGTCCCTACGTGTTACAAGGTATGGCTGGCCTGCCCCACCCTCTACCCTGAGCTCTCCAGTCCAGCGGCTGGGCTGACTTCCCTTCAGTGGCTCTTCCCTATATAATCCAGCTATCTTGGTTACCTGTTCTCTTTTGGTCTACCCTTTACCTTCCTGACCCCTCCCCTGTCTCCTCACAAGACTGAGAGTCTTGTCCACTTTGGACTTTCCCAGATGTCTGCTGCATATAGTTTTGTGCTACCTACCTTTGCTCTGGGAAGTGGCCGCACTACCAGCCCACACCTGGCTTCCCTTGAATCTGCTGATTAAAGACACATACATAGTTGTTCATTTTCAACTTGCCTTCTTGGCACAATTGCTGAGCACTACTATCTCCCACCTGGAAAACACACCCTTATCATTACTCTTAGCTCCGTACCTCCCACCTGTCATAACTTAGTTGGTCAGTGGCATCTAGCCCCTGCTAAACGCCCCTGACCACCCACCTATAGGAGCGGCCTGTATGAGATCACATACGACTGGTCAACTTTTCTTCATCAGATACATCACAAACTCTGTCTCTCTTCCCTTGCATCTTTCTGCTTGCCTCCAGGGATCTGGAAGACCCACCTATACCTTTTGCCCAACAATTACTCATGGCTTTCTTTACTGACAGACCAAGAACCAATTGGAGAACAGGACCTTAGCATCAAAAACCACCCCTACAGATGTCTCAGCCTGTTTATGTTCTTCCTTTTATCTACAATAATCTTTCTCCTCTACCATACCTAGCAGCAGTCTCTCTCTTTCCTTTTTCTTTTTTCTTTCTTTCTTTTTTAAATTCAGTCTTCATATCCACTCATCTGAAGCAGATGTCCACCCTGCATCTACCTGATTACATTGTCCCACCCACTCAATGCCATTCAGAGCGGAAGACTCCCAAGCATCCTACTAAACCATGTGTGATCAACCTCAAACGAACTTCAGCACACCATCTATCTCTGAATGTGTTCTCCTCTTCCCTATCTCGGACACATCTGTGCTCTCTGTCCTAGCTCACACCTACAGGGGATTAGCATGTGGTCCCTCTCTTCACTGTGTCTTATATTCACACCATTGCTACATGCTACTTTAGTGCTCTCCTGGTGGTAGTAGCACATAGCCCTGACCTCAATTCAGTCAAGTGGCTTGCTTTGGTCAATAAAATTAAATGAGATTCAGAGTCCAGCTGAAAGAAACTTTGCATGTCTCTTCTGTGCCCTTAAACCTCTCCCATCATTGTAAGCATATGCCCTTTGGTCTAGGAAAAAATGACAAAGGACATAAGGAGCTGAACTGCCCAACTGAGCCCAGCATAGACCATGTAGTAAGCCCCAGGGGACCCACAGGCCTATAAGAAATAATCACTGGCTAGTATTTCAACATTTGGGGCATGATTTGTTATGTTGTAATAGCAAATAGATACACTAGATACAATAATTTGCATTTTCCTCTACTTCTGTTTCTACGTGTGGGCTGATGTCATGTTGACTGGGACAAATAGGTGGCAACGTCCCCTTCACTCCTTTGGGATTTTTCCAAATGAAATAGGGGCTTTCTTGCCAATCTGATTAATCAAGTAGGTAAAATTAGGCAAAGAGCTGTCCATCCCTGTCACAGAATCTATTTATCTCCAGCTGGGAAGGCAAAGCAGTGGGGGCCATGATGCAAGCTCAGAGCTGGCTGCCCACTTTGTAATTGTAGGTGAGGCCACAGCTGTCATAGAAGGCAGGGTTTTTGTTCTTTCTTTCTTTTCTTAAAGGTCATGCTCATTTAAATGGGCCTTCCTGTCCTTTTATCCCAAGTCCTTTGAATTTCCTTTTGAAAGGCTGGTGAATATTTTTGGCCATTCTATTTCCTCTACCAGATAAAACCATTACTAAATGGATGCTAATTAAGTCACAGAGCCAACACACTGACAATTGAAAACAAAAACCATGAGTTCTTGGGACTGTCACTCTCTGTCCCCTACAAGCAGGGACTCTTGTCCCTGCACTTGTCTTGAACTCTTAAAGGACACTCCAAAAGTGAAGACTTTTGCAGCCACAAATATAAAGTGATTGTTTTTGTTTGGTTTGGCTTTTGAAAGTGTAGCAACGAGCTTGCACGTGAGAACTTGAACGGAGAGGGAAGCCTAAAGAGCTAAGAGCCATCACAACTCTGTAATGAAAAGATGCATACACATCTGGACTGATGTGGCTCTTCACCCTGAAAGAGAGTTTAAAAATAATTGGTTCAGTCTTGCTCTGACCAGTCCAGAATTCCAAAGCAGACACAGTGAGGAGTGTAATTTCACTCTTGAAGCTAAAATGCTCTGGATTAGTTTGAGGGTAAAGGTTGGGGAATAAGAACTTTGAATAATGGATTCTTTCTCCTCCTTTAAATCAGCCACTAGAGTATCTTTAAGTGGTGTCTATTTGCAAGAGGACCATTCATTGCTATACAGTGCCTTAAAGACCATCAGTGGCCTTACTTAAACCATCTTCAAGGACACAGGAAAGAGTGAGCTAGAGTCGACTTGTTTTCCTTCTTTCTGAAATGCTGCCGTTTTACCAGAGTGGTCATCATTACTAAACGGTATATGTATTCTGATATCTTCCTGTGCTGTCTCCCATGGTAGGGCCTCCTATCTTTGGGCACTGGGGTAACCCTGAGGTCTTTTCAGTTACCCGAGAACCTTTAGGTGTTGTATGGTTAGGCTGGGCAGTGTGGCTCTTTCCTCACTGGGAGGGACACCTTACTGCTGGGCTGATGAGCAGCAAAGGCATCCACTTCACTGGGCTTTGCTTGTGGTCAGATTGTGTTGGCTGTATTGATGGCTCCTTCAGGGTTTGAAGGCAACCTTGTTTGGGGTCAAAGGGTGATAGTAATTGAGAAGAATCCTTTGGACTTCCAGATAGACTCTTGGGACAGCAACTTGAGGAGCCTGCAGGATATCTCCAACTTCTTCTGATGGGCATTTTCAAGGTGTTTTCTTGTTGAAGCAATGAGTGTGAGACCTCCCACCCACTATCTGTTGTGTTTATAAAAATATATAGAAAGATATGTGTTATATGGGGTTATGGGGAGGTAGGTGTGGGGGGAAGGGTGTGCCTCAGTAGGCCCGAGCCCAGGCATCCCTTCCCCCTGAGGAACCAGCCACACACAAAGGTATAGTATAGAAATAGAGTTTATTTAGGGCATGGGAAGGGGAGTTAAGAAGGTAGTAGAGGCAGAGAAAGGCAGAGAGAGGGAGAGAGTAGAGAAGTAGAAGAGTGGAGGCCAGCCATGACCACGTGGAGAGAGGGGGGGAGGGAACGGGGAGAGGTAAGGGAAGTAAGAGAGAGGCAAGAGAAAGAGATAAGAGAGAGAGGAGGGGGCAAGCAGCCCCTTTTATAGTGGGCCAGGCCCACCTGGCTGTTGCCAGGCAACTGTGGGGTGGAGTTTAGACAGAATGCCAACACTGTCTCTTGATCTTCTCAGAGTAGGAAAGGTGGAAATATGACCAGGGGCTTGCTGGTCAAACTGGAGAAGGTTCCCCCTGGCTCTCAAAATGTTTCTTTAATAGGTTCTGGGGTGGGAGTGGGGACAGCTATGCCTCTGCACAGGGTGGTTCTACCCTTCCCACGAGGCAAGGAGGACCTATTTCCGAAAGCTTCCAGAAGACACTGTCCAAGTTACTATTCTCTAGATCACAGGTTATTTCCTTGGTGTCAGTGTTCAAATGCCACCCATCCCGTGGCTTTCTTTTGTCTTTCTCCAAATGGGAATTACAAGCAGGTTGTTGCATTTGCAGGGAGGAGTAGCTGGGAAGACTGAAGTGAGAAAATATGTCTGAAATGTCAAAGGGAAGCTTATAATTCAGAGGAGGCAGGGAGAGCTCAATTTTCATCAGTGCCCTTGACATTTTGAAGATAATTTACTCATGTGACTTGGTATAGTGAATAGCATGTTAAGTCCATCTAAATAGTAGACTGACATCAATTTACTGTCTATTTACTATTCCCAAACAAAAGATCTTTAAATACGTTGGTAAGTTAAGAAACTCCAAAGCCACGTAGCTAACCTCCTTGGGGTGATTCTGTTTGAAGAGAGTCAAAAGTGCACTAGATTCTCCTTATACCATGCTTGTTTGCATGTGTTCATGCATATATGCATGCATTTAGTGCATTCTGGGGATTCCTGATGGGGAAAACAAAGACTCTTCCCTCAACACTTAAATAATGAGGTGTGCTTACAAAGATAACTGATGTGATGGCAACACACATGTACAAAGCCAGGGGTATTACAGACTCACAGCCAGCCTGGGCTACACACAGACTCACAGCCAGCCTGGGCTACACATAGACTCACAGCCAGCCTGGGCTACACACAGACTCACAGCCAGCCTGGGCTACATACAAAAGACCCTAAAAACCATCTGTTAAAGAAAATAAAATGCCTGTAAAAAGAAAACTCCAGATCTTGTTAGGTGCCCTGTTTCTCTTGATGATTAGTGTTCTTTAGGATTCACACATGTAGAGTTCCCTTCCCACAAATCCTTTCTCCTGCTGCAGTCAGACTGATTCTGCCATTTGGCCACGAGACTCATGGGAATATGGAAGTGACTTGTGGCATTGGGGTGATGCCAGTTTCTACCCATCCAATCAATTACTGTATCAAAGTCAGTTCTTTATAATTCACAGAGACAGGACTCTGGAATAGATGCTAATACTGTCTCCCCCTTGCCTTGGGATACTGGAGGGTGGGTGTAGACCCTGTGTGGGTTGTTTGTGGATGAGCCTTCTGAGATGCTCAATAATTTCAGTGCAACCATCTGGAACTCTCTGGAAACCTATGTGTTCGGACAGGACAGATTTTTACAGTGATTGATCATTCACGTTTTAGCACAATATAATTTTTGTTTCATCAGTAGCACTCTTTAGCATCTTCACAGAATATTATTTACTTCCTTGACTTAATAATAGTGAATACTGAAAGTCAACAAATGTTTTTCATGACTTGACCTTGTACTGCTTATGGTTCAGCACTACCGAAAGGCTGTGGCTATGCCTATGCTAATTGTAGTTCTGTGGAGAACTACGCGCTCCCATTGTGTTATAACACATGACTAACTTTACACTAAAGGGCCCCACACCAATACACCCCCTCCCCTTTTCTATCTCAGTGTTTGTGTGTGTCCGTCCATTTCAGGCACTTGTTTCCTTTTGTTTCATCTCATCACTTCAAGCATCAAAGTCCAGAAACGCTGTGTAGCAAGAATAGGCTCTTAGGTTTATTCTTATTTCCAAAAAAAAAAAAAAAAAAAAAAAAGAGGAATCCGGTGCTATGACATTGTCACAGCAATATTATGATATTGACTCTGGGAAGCTCATAATCTCTTCATTTACTCTGACTCTTACTTGGTTAAAGGTCAAATGAAGCTAACAGGTACAGGAACGTTGTTTAAAGAGAGCTGCCGAGCTATCAATCAAACTCAGCTCAATCCATTCTAACAAAGAACTCTGAAATTATTCCTGGGTTTGCTGTAACTTTTAGAGCTAGGGGTTCAAGCATGGTAGAATGTCACATGTGAAAACAGGATGCATGAGGTACCTTTTCTGAAGGGTAAAGGGAATACTTAGTGAAGGTGGGGCTATCCTCGTTTGCTTTTGAGACTGTTTTTTTTGGTTCTGATTGCTACTAGAAACTAATATTACCTTCCCTGGAGAAGAATTGAAAAACAAAAAACAAACAAACAAAAAAACAGAAACAAAAACAAAACCTTTTCTGATCTTGGCAGATGAGCCTGTTGTAACATTTCAGATCTTGAGCCCCCTGGCTGGGATTTCCGGAGGGGATGGTTCATCATTTCTCAACAAACAAAAGGCTGAGCTGAAGATCGGAGGGAGGTCTAGGTACTTTCCAGGTGTGCACACACAGGGATTTTGTTACTTTTTTTCTTTAGAGAATTTCTCAGGTTCTAGATGACAACTGTAACTGTGAGCTTTTCTACCCGGTCTCTTTGTTGCCCAAAATAATGACTCTGAGACTTCCTATATATGAATAAATGCCTAGGCCAAAAGTTTTCTACTAGCTCATAATTCAATTATCCTGTTTAAACTAGTGTAAGTCATGCCATGTGGCTACCTCTCCTTCAGTTTTGTGCTACAGTCTCCCTTAGGGTCCTCTGCAAGACCTCCTGTGCCTGACTTTATCCCAGAAATCCTCTCTCTTTACCGGAACTTCCACCTCCCTATTTCCTTCCTGTTGGCTAATAGGCCAACAGCATTTTACTGACAGGTGGTGCTTCCATACACTGCACATGAGATTCTCTCTACAACAATGATGTTACCAAGAGCCAGGAAGCTTATGTGGGCTCCTGTGCAATAACTCCTTTACAGTTCTCAGCTTGAGACTTTCCCTTCTGCCATTTTAGCTTTAGGACATGAATTTCAAGATTGCAGCTGTCATCCGACACAGGTACAGGGCCACTAGTAGGAGGGTTTTCAAGCCTAATAAGATTTACAATTCATTAACTGTTAGTTATTGAGCAATGTCTTAAATATTGGAACTGTGACAGTAATAAGTGCACACAGGCCAAGGTGACAGTCCCTGAGCAGAGCTTCCTGAAAGACTGGAGAGTCTTCAGATGTAGTAGGGCTCTGGGGTAGCTCGTAGGAAAGACTAAAACTGCCAAACAGATTAAGTTAGCTTTGCTTCCAGACTCACTGCTAACTTGCGGTGTGATCTTGGGACAGACCATTCCAGGCCACCTTGCCTGCTTCTGGGCTGCATTTATAAGAAGAGCATCAGAAAGCTTTCCTTACAGCTTTTCTCAATGTTGTTGCAAAAATTAAGTGAGATAACCACTATTGCTCCTATGAGGCCCCTTCCATAGAGACTCCCTCCGTGGAGCTGATAGAGTCCAACTGAACAATAAATAACCCCGCACAACAAACAGAGATGCAAGAGGGAGTCTAGAAAGCAGTGAAGGTCTTAGTACCTTTGGGATGCTCTGCCTCTGAACACGACCTTGTCTGGTTTGGGTCCTCACCAGCCTCAGGGTGAGCATCACTGCATGTCTGGCTGCCTGGTCAGAGCTTGGCAGCTGGATCTACACCAGTGAAATGGACCCTCCCACTGAGGCTTAGCAACCTGGTTAGATCTGAGGAAGGAACTGGCTTTACCCCTCCTTAGAGACTTTCTAGGCATTGTTTATAAAAAAGGCAAACCCAGAAGTATGTCCACCATGGAAAATGCTTCAAGAAAGATTAGCTGGTTTGCTTTTACTGAACAATGGAATTTATAACACAGAAATGATGCAAACAGGGCTTCCGACTTCCCCCCAGCAGTCTCCGTGGGCCTCTAGGCTCCCCTTCTGCTTATTTCCGCCAAGGGTATCGAAATCATTCCTTAGGACTTTACCTATCTGCCCAGACCCTCTTACATTTTGGGGGATTGAGCTATTTTATTGATAGTATGATTTGGTATCATTGAGTAATAGAAGGAAGGAGCATGGTCCTAAGAAACAAATTTGGGAGCACTGCCTTTCAAGGAATTGACATACAAACACATCTCTTAGAATTCTTATTAGATCACACCCTGGGTATCTGCTTGTTGCCTATGAAGACTTTTGAAATGTGCAAAGTATTAAAAACATTAGATTATTCATAAAAACAAATTCAAATTAACTCTGACCCAGGCCAGTTTATTCTCTACTTAGAAACTTAGTGGCAATTCCATTCTAATCCCTGAGATCACCGAAGTGTGAGTATGTGTGTGAGTGAGTGAGTGAGTGAGTGAGTGAGTGAGTGAGTGTGTGTGTGTGTGTGTGTGGTGTGTATGTGTGTGTATGAATGTGTAAGTAGAGGCCCCAGGACAATGAAGGTCTTGTTCCTCTGGAACTATTCATCTTGATATTTTGGGACAGTGTCTCTCATTGGCCTGGAACCTGTCAAATATGTCAGTCTCATCCACACCATGCTTGGCTTTTATTTTTCCAGCATGAGTTCCAGGGGTTGAACTCTCAGTTGCTTACTGTGCAAGCCCTTTGTTGGCTGAGTTATCTCTATAGCCTGATATCATCATAGAGATGACAAATTCAGAGGAGACTAATGATTCACCATAGCACACCACGGCTCGGAACATCTGGACTCACCGGGATCCTCCTGTCTCAGCTTCTATGCAACTGGGACTAGAGGTGTCACCACTGGGCTTAGCTCAAACATTCTAACCAATAACTTCCTAAAACGCTGGAACTATGAGAAGCACTTATTATGAAGTGCTTGTGGCTCAGTGGTTCTCATACTAGAGTTCCACTAAACATCTCCAGTGGAGCCAGGTTTCTGTGCCGTCATAATTCCGTCATGCTTTTCTTGACTGGGTCAAAATCTGAGACCCACACCCCAAGGAGGAAAACAACTGTGTTATTAATTGTTGTCTTGTCCCAGCCTCTGTATTCGTTTCTGATGCTCTCCTATCTGTGTTAGTGCCAGAACATCTACTTTGCAAATTGAAAACTGATTAGATCACCTCACCTTACTCCATGACCGTCACTGTCACCACTGAGCCCAGTGTGGAGTATCAAGGACTACTGCTTGTACTACAGAGCTGGCATAAAGTGGTCTGAGCTCATGCCGACGCTGTTTAGAATTGAATGGCTTCACATTGGGAAGAAAGGAAACTGAATAAAGTTTTGCAGCTTTGGGTGTGCAAAAGGAAGGTCATACTTCATTTGTTAGTGCTCTCACGCTTGCACACAGGATTGTAAAACTGCCTCTTCTGGGGATAATGGCAATGGGATGCTCGCTATCAATGCAAAAAAAAAAAAAAAAAGAAAAAAAAAAAAAGCCCAATCTCCAGTTGTAACTTAAGAAAACTAAAAGGTTAGACCAAAGCCACAGAGAATGATAAAGGGGGAAAAGGTGCCTTCTCTACATGATTTGTCAAGGAGACTGAACCAAGGAAATCTGTCGGGACAGGGAAAAGGCCCAGGAGGAAACAATTCCAGGACCAGCTTCTTTATGAAGAGCTTGGGAAATCACAATGACCATGAAGGGGGTCCTTCGTCTCCCCATGTGACCACTGACCCACATGAAGGGGGTCCTTTGTCTTCCCATGTGACCCACTGACCCACAAGATTCTCTCCATCCTACAGAGGGGGAAGCTTGCTCCAGCATATTGGCCTGCTCTCTGGTTTCTTGTCTGGAATGTTTTGGTTTGGCTGGCAAGCTGTTTTGTTATCATAAGGAGTTCCTAGGCCATAAGCTTGGAGTGGTGATTGATCTGTATGGAAAAGGTCAACCCGACATTAAAAACTAGGACAACTTGTTCAAAATAGGGTTGTAGGACCTTCATTCTCTTCAAAATCTTCACTAGGCTGGCCACACTGCCTTCACATGTCCCTACTTCCGCAAATATCAAAAAACTTGTTGGAGACAGACTCCTGGTTCAGCTATGCCATGCAGTACCCAGTCCATCACAGTTTCTACCACTCCTCAGGGTCTCCCCAACACGGGATAAAGTTGTCACACTTAGTACAAGTGCAGTTTTATTTGTTTTAACAGCACTATCATAATTCACCTCATACTGGGAACAAGTGCATTGTTCCTGTCAATAGAATGGCCATCACTGACAGATAACTGCTTTGACATGTTCCTAGGATGGTTGCCACTCAACTGAGAAAGTAAAGGCCTGTTCTGTTCCCAACAGGGCTAGACAATAACGTCAGGCTGTAGGACTCCGTTTCCATGAAGGCCAAGAACAGGCAGAAAAGATGATTGTTTCTGATGCAATCTATAGTTGTTGTATGCAGTTATCTTTAAACTTCATAACTAAGCCTTTGCTTGATTTTATTTATTTTCTTTGCTGGCTAGAGTATTTCTTAGATGGTCATTTAAAGAATGATAATGATCAGATATTGGCTGCACCACGCCTTCCAATGCATGCTCATAATGATCCGTGTGCATGGCTGGCTATGGAACATTAGGCAGTTAAGTAGCCATTTATAGTTTATTGGTCTTGTTCCTTTCAGTGGGTGTTACTGTAGTCAGCCGCTTCACACTTTGATCAACCTTTTGTGCATGGTTAAATTCGCAGGGTCCACCAAATTAACCAAGGAAAGATTTCAAGAGTGCATTTTCTACTGTTTGAAAAAAAAATCAATAGTATACATTTTTATCTTCTGAGTTTTTTGAAAAAGATCCTTTTTAAAAGATGAGGTATATTTTGACTTTAATATCTGAAAAAGATTTTCCTGCCGTCTTTAAGGAAAACGGTGTAGGGAGATTAACAAAGGTCAATTGTGTCTCGAAAGGGCTCATTACGAGGAGTGCGGAGGATGTACTGGGGACAGCAGCATTACTTCTCAGGGTACTGGTATTTAACTCAGGGACTCGTGCGTAATGAGCAGGCACTCTACCACTGAGCTACACTCTCAGTCTTAAAGAATATTATTTATGAAAATGATAAAGTAATTGATATACCATTGTGCAAATTCTTCTCGAGCTTAATATATCACAGGAGTTACTTGATACAATTAAATGTATTTACAGTTGATTCTATTCTAAATACAAGATAACAATTTTCTAATCATGCCTGTATTCATATCATGTTTGCCAAATTTATAGCAATACACTCCTAAACTAGAGCAGTTTTTACCCATGTCTCTCTTGCTAGCTGGGTTCTTCCTCTTTAGGTTTAGGCGGGCCTACTTTCCCTTCTTCTTCCTTCAACACAGAACCAAGCCTTGGGAAGCAGGACATTACCACTCTGGTTGCAGTTGATCATTTAGAAGCTGACACACTTCCCAATTGGGTGGGTGGGAGGGGTGCAATCAAAGCTCTCACTGGTATCCGGAGAAGCAGGTGCCCTTTCTGTTTGATCACATGGTATTCAGATGATGTCCAGCAGAGTTTACACATGTGTGACCACAGAGGAACACCAAGTGAAGTCCATGTGAGAGAAGCAGAACATATGGATGCTGAAGCCCATCTAACCCTACATCTTTCCATGGTGCGTGTGTGTGTGTGTGTGTGTGTGCACACGTGTCTGTACATGTGTGTCTGTGGATGCATCTGTGCATGGACTCATGCATGTAGAGGCCAGAGGCGCTGTTGGGTGCCTTATTCTATCCCTTCCTACATTATATTTTCCAGACAGGGTCCTTCACTGAACCCAACACTTACTGATTGGCTCAGACAACTGGCCAATGAGATCTAAGGATGCGCTATGAGCTTGTTTGTTCTTTCCTGCCTAGTGATTCAGTGTCAGGGTCATAGATGTATGTGAGCAAGTCAGGCTTTTTCAGTAGCTGCTGGGGATCTGAACTCAGGTCCTCATGCTTTCATTGCACATGCTTTACCCACTGAGCCATCTCTCCTAACCCCAAAACTCCCTTTTAAAACCCTTGTCAAATATGTTTCTCTACCAGAATCCAAGAGTCCTCATTAATGCCGAAATTAGATGTAGTAAAAAAGAAATGAAAATTTTTAGCTTGTAGAAGAGGCAACAAGAGGTGGATGAGGACCATTTACCTACATTTAAACAACTATTTTAGGGAACTCTAGTAGTATCCTTGTCCTGAATAGGTTATCCAAGAATTAGGCTTTAATTTAGAGGCAGATAGATTTTACAGAAGCTTTTCACACTGTAGGATATAGAAGGCTGTGTCCTGCCATAGTAAGGTACCTTATGAGTGGGGCTCAGTCACTAGTTCTCAAGTAACTAAAGCATAAATACTGAGGGGATGGGATTCATATCAGAAAATGAAGTCCCCCCAGCTTGGGGCACAGATTCCTTTAATAGGCCTAATGATATCTCTAAGAGAAGAAAGATCTCTAAGAGGGAGACTGAGCTGAAGAAACTGGAGAGTTTCTGACCACTGAAGAAGTAGGGTGTGTGTGTGTGTGTGTGTGTGTGTGTGTGTGTGTGTGTGTGTGTGTGTGTGTGGTGTGTGTGTGTGGTGTGTGTGTGTGTGTGTGTGTGTGTGTGTGTGTGTGTGTGTATTTTATGAGACTGGGTGTGTTTTGAATGAATTTGGCTGCATAGGCCCATAGGAAGTGTTTGTGCAAGTTGACTGTAGCTTGCATGAGGGTCAACAGAGAATGTTCTACAGGCAACATGAGAATTGCATATGGAATGGAAACACACACACACCCATACATGCATATATGCATACATTCATACACCCCAGAAACTTACCAGGCAGTCTAAATGTAGTAGTGCATCCTAGAAGAAAATTACAATGACAGGGAAGAAGCTCTTAAATTATAAAATATGAAAGGCATGCTCCTATATTTTAAGCTTACCTTTAAGACTACTGAATTTACATAATGTTAATCAAGTATATAAGTAATAACATTTCATAAAGACCTTTTATATAGTTAAGATTCCTTTTCTTAATCAAAACTCAATGCAAATGTATGTGGTAGTTAATAAAACGTTGATTACTTCCTGCAGGCACTTATTGAGTCTATAAAAGTATCTTCTGGGTGAAGAGAAATTGGTAGAATATTTGCAGCCTTAGTTGTTGATGTTGATTGACTGATAACTTTAAGTTTTTTGTGAAGATGTTAGGTTAGCATAAAGTAGGACTATTAATTTTTCAATTTTCTCTTATTATGAACAAAAGAAAGTATTTATATAGCACATACTTGGAAGATTATTATAATGCCAAAATTTGGGAAGAGTCTGGAAGTCTAAGAAAATGAGACGGTTAAGTGAACTCTCTCTATATACACATTTAAATATATTACATTGCACAAAATGACCATGTAGTAATATGAAAGATGTTTGTTATATAACATTTAATAGGAAATAATAGGCTATATGTTTGCTTATACTTTGAATGGTTGGAGAGGAGCAAATTATTTGCTTAATTGTCAGCATGCTTCTATTTGAGTAGATGCTACATAAATTTATGTTATTGAGATCTTAAGCTCAGAAGGAAATATTTGAAAGTATGAAATGAACAAGACCATCTTGAAGATGTGATTGTTGTTGTTGTTTGGAGAACATTTTAAATGAGCATTTTAAATCAGACCAGCTCGGGAAAGTATGTTGGACCCAGATACAAAAAGATTAGACAGATCCCAGCTTTGTCTTATTGAAAATGAGAAGTTAATTTTGCACAGCGAGTTATTCTGTGGACTTAGTATGGAGAAGAGAAATACAGAAGACCATTCATTAACATAGGACAGCTTTCCACTCTGGGCACAATAAATGAAGTCTAAAGAGTATCGGCTCCAGATTTTGCCTACTCATTTCCTTGAAGAAGATCTTTGTGATGTGACCAGAGAGTGTCAAAGAAGAAGGAAGAGGTTCCCTCTGCTTGCTTCAGGAAATGTCAATGAGACAGACAGCACAACTGTTAAAAACACTGGATTGTAGAAAGGCCCACTGAATTAAATCAGCTTATATATATGATAACTTCAGAATGGAAGGAAGGAAATGTTTTGCATTGGGGAAGAGGTTTTGTCTTTGTTTCAATGGGAGAAGAAAAACTATGGATTCCAATCAAAATTAGACTGACTGGGCGACATCTCCTGAAGATCTGGTTTACAGACATGAAGGAAGAAACCAGGGAGAGCAAAACAGATAAAGTATATGCTCATCCCTCTACATGGGGACAGCTCAGGCTGACTGAGACACGAATGTCTCCAGTCAGGACTTCAGCTATGGATAGCCAATAAGTCTTGTTAGCTACTGAGTCCTCAGGATTTATCATGCCATCCTTTCAAATAGGGTGGATGAAAATTTATATTACAATTTGTCCATATAGTTCAAACAGTCTTATAAAGACAGAGGCCTTTTTCCTGCTTGAATGTAGAACAAAGAATCATCTTTAGGTGAATTGTGCACACTGCACATTCCATACATGTGATAATGCAAAATGTATATTACCTTGGGAAGCTTATATTTATTCAGACCAAAGAAGATAAGACAAATAACCCAGGGGATTCAACATCACAGAATTCCTCAAATGCTATTTCCTCAAAAATCTGCATCCAGAACAGCTTCTATACAGCTGGCTAGATCCTCCAGCATCACAATGGTTCTAGCCGGGACTTCAGTTAAGCCCTGAACTTTCCCATCACACAGAGACTGGACAACAAATATTACAGCTAGCTTTCTTAGGACTTGGTCAATATCCCAATTTCCCAAAAAAGGTCAGGGAGGAAACAAAGTATAGAAGGTTAGATTCAGGGATCTCTTCTTCTCTTTCTTTTTCTTTCTTCTATCCTTTCTCTCCTATCTAGTGTTAGAGGAAGAGGGGGAGAAGAGATAAAAGGAAAAGGGGGAGACATAGGAATGGCAGGATAAAAGAGCAGATTATTAAATCTACTTTTAAAATAAAGAACAATAACAAACCAAATATATTTACATAGGTATGGATCTTTGTATATTGATATAAATTTAAGGTAATTTTTGTTATAATAATATAATATATATGTATATATATTTCTGTTTCAACTTTATTTAAAGCATTACATGTTGTATAAATATTTTTGCTGGTACGAGTCCGGTATGTGCTGCGGTGGAGATGGCGGCACGTTCCAAAACCACACCAAGCCAAACAGTTCCACGTGAGGGGTTTATTTGGGGACAAGGTAGCTGAAGGGAGAGAGAAGGGAAGAAGGGGGAGAGAAAAGAAGAGAGAGAGGGGGAGAGAGAGAGAGAGAGAGAGA
>CM052707.1:85849184-85866413 GCA_028551405.1 Uromys caudimaculatus | reverse complement strand
AGAGAGAGAGAGAGATCCTCCAATATATATGGAAAGTGACGTGGCATGACGTAGCCACAGGTAAAGGTGGGCGGTGGGTCAAGGTGAATTCTGGGAATATGGTGGCCGTTGCCTTAGCAACAGGTGGGCGGGTCACACTGTCGCCTGGATGATATCACCTGCGTGCGACATCATCGGTTTGGCGCTCCTGATGCCAACATTACATCTATACAGTTTTCACTTAAAAATGAGGTGTGAATTTCTAGTCTTTGAAAGTTGCTATTACAAACTGTTTAGGATAATTTAAAAAAATGCAAGTTAGTAGTCAATCAATCAAACTTATGGTCATATTAGATACTAGTTTAGTTAATTACAGAAATATGTTTTCTAGATTGAACAGATAGCGGGTAGCTAGAAACAAGCACAGATATATAATAGATAGGGACCTCACCTCAGAGACTTACAGTATATCACATTAAAAATGTTTTATTAACCCAAGGCTTTTCATAACAGTGAGATATATCTGCTCCTAGCACCACCTCTATTCTACTTCAAAGAAGATGATGAACATCAAAGAACCTCCTTATGGAGTTTGTTCATGTGTGGTAAAGCTGCTACTAGACAAGAAACTGCCCTTGCCTTGACTACAGACAGCATGCTGTCCACGCTGGACAAATCGGACATAGAGAAGTCGGCTGCTAAGCTTTGCAAGGACAAGGTAGGCAAGTCCTTCATAATTCCTGCTTCACAGAAAGGTCTGTCATATCCTGGGCCAGAAGGCTGATGATGAATGCTCCAACTATTCAGAGATACCTTGGGGGACTGTCTAGGTAGGCAGCTGTTGCTGTATTTCTATAGTTTTGGAAATTGCTTGCTCAGCACTTCCTGTTTATTCTGGTAATATTTACCCTTCTCAGGTCTCTGATGGGATTGAAGACTAGATAGTTATAGTCTCACAACTAAGCTTAAATTGTTTAGAATTTAAGAAAATGTTTTAAGAACCAAGAAGATGTTTTTAGGTTGGTAATGCAAATCATGATAAAAATTATTTAGGTAAAGAACCTTGGACTCATCAAGATAGGACAGATAGTAGAGTACTTTCTCCAAAGTTTCTAAATACAAATGGATTGTACATTGTGAAGGTAATTCTTACATGCTTTTCATAATTGTTCTGATTGTATATAGTTCATTAATGTTAGAGAAAGTATCTTTTATGGACTAAAAGGTGGAGATGCAGGGATAATCTCTTGTGTACTGTGTGGAAGCATCACCTGTCAATAAAAAGCTGATGGCCAGTAAGCTGAGGCAAGAGTAGAAGGCGGGACATCTGGCAGAGAGAGAGAGAGAGAGAGGAACCATGGGAGATAGGTGTGGGAAGAGATTCCCTGCCCAAAGAAGTCAGATGTATGAAACTGTGGAGAGGTAACTAGCCATATGGCAGACATAGATTAATACAAATGGGTTATTGTAAGTTACAAGCTAGTCAGAAAACAAACCTAGCTTATAGCCAAGACACTTATTCATAAATAATAAGCCTCCAAGTGTTATTCAGCAGCTGGGGTATAGATGGAAAAGCCTGTGATTACAATAGCCCATGGTGTAAAAAAAGAATTGTTTTCTTTGTAAACTAACTCTTATGGAGACCTGATCCTTCATTCACTCTCTGGCCTCATTTCAAGGCAGTGTTGCAGAGTGCTTGAAATTGAGTTAGGTTTAAGTGTAAGCTTCTTAAGTGGGTGATTGACCTCACAAAATATATTTTTTTCTAACCTATAGTGGGAGTGATACTTGCAATAACTTCCTAGGATTGATCTGAATCAGGCTCCATCTGTAACCAGCTATGTCAAGGGTTTAGCCTTTCTTGCTTCAGCTATGCCGAAGATGGATATGACTGTGGGGAACACTTTCTTGGAGAAGAAAAGTGTTTTGCTGCAATCTCATGAAGAAAAAGACAGAGAAGAATCCTTTGTTGTTCCCTATTCACTATGCTGTGGAGTAAGAGAAAGGGCCTCTGTCTTAGTCACTGTTCTACTTCTGTGAAGAGGCACTATGACTGTCTTACCAAAAAAAAAAAAAAAAAAAAAAAACGTTTAATTAGGGTTGGCTGGCAGTTTTACAGGTTTACTCCATTATCATCATGGCAGGAAACATGGTGGCATGCAGGCAGACATGGTGCTGGAGAAGTCATTGAGAGTTCTAGATCTGAATCCACAGGCAGCAGGAGAAGAGAGATACTGGACCTGACTTGGGCTTCTGAATCGTCAAAGCCCACTCCTAGTGACACACTTCCTTTAACAAGGCCACACCTCCTAATCCTTCTCAAGTAGTGCCATTTCCCAATGACTAAGCATTCAAATATAGGAGCCTATGGGGGCCATTCTTATCCAACCAATTTATTGGTTCATTCAACCAAAATGATCGAGGCAACTCTTATAAAAGAAAGCATTTAACTGGGAACTTGTTTACAATTTCAGAGGTTTAGTTTATTATCATCATAGGGGGAATATGGCAGCAACCATGTTGCTGAAGTAATAGATAAGAGCTAGATCCTGATCTACAGGCTGAAGTTGGTAGAGATAGATAGATAGATAGATAGATAGATAGATAGATAGATAGATAGATAGATAGTGATAGAAATGAGATAGATAGATAGAAAGATAGATAGAGATAGAAATGAGATAGATAGATAGAGATGATATATATATATATATATATATATATATATATAGATAGATAGATAGATAGAGAGAGAGACAGAGAGAGAGACAGAGAGAGAGAGAGACAGAGAGATAGAGGTAGAGGTAGAGATAGATAGAGATAGAGAGGGGTGACTTGTCCTGGCATGCACTTTCGAAGACCTCAGGGCCCACCCCCATCAACACACCTCTTCAAATAAGACCATACCGCCTGATCTTTCTAATCTTCTAACAGTTCCATCCTTAGTGACTAAGCATTCAAATATGTGAGCTATGGGTGCCATTTTTATTCAAACCTCTACAGCATCTTTGGCTGGGGTTGGGGTGGGAAGCTGAGCAAGCTTAGTTTCTTCCATCTGGTTCCATAGAGGAGGTATGTACTCTGCAGTATACTGAAGGTTCCTACCAGCCTCAGAGTTTAGGGGAATCAGTTCCCCATGAACAGAAATTCATTCAGGAATCTCAATGTGGTCATACTCTGATCCAGCTATGATCAATAAAACTGATGGTTTAGATAGTTCTCTGCCTACTTCATTGCTTTCACATGGACAGAAGCCTTACTGTCTCCTCTATCTAAACCCCCAACAATTGTCATGCTCCTGTTCAGGCAGTGGTGCATTCTGTGAAGATACTGCTGCTGGAGACATCGACATTTGTATATTGCACATGGCTAAATGCTTCTGTTTCTCTGGAGTGTTCTGGCACCGTTGTGGGTGATTCAGGCCAGATTTTTGGACTGAATTTTTCAGTGATATATTTGTCTATTTTCTGTTTGGAGCGTCCAGAATGGGACTCCTGAAGTGAGACAGTGTCCCCCTGGCTTAAGCTGTATCCAAAGGAGTTGCTCTCCACTGAAGAAGTGTGAACTACCTGACCACGGCTGAGAGGAATGTCAGAAGGAGACTGTGCTGGGAAGGTGTTCAGGAGGCATTTTATTGTCTTATTATTTTCTGAGACAGAATCTTCCTACACAGCGCAGACTTTTCTTAAATCTATCGTCCTCTTGCCTCTCTGCCTCTCAAGTGTTGGGATTACAGCTGTATACCACTGCACCTGGCTTCAAGAAGGATGTCAGGGGGCTGGGGATAGGGTTCAGCTGGTAGAGTGTTTACTCTGTGCGCACGAAGCCCTGGGTTTGATTCCCAAGGCTGTACACAACCAGGCATGGTGGTATACAATCGCAACCTCCCCACATTTAGAACATGAAGGCAGCAGGGTTAGAGAACTCCCACTCAGCTCATAGACATCCTTGGCTACACAGTGAGTTCAAGGCTGGCATGGGCAACATGAGGGCCTTCCTCACCACACACACACACACACACAAACACACACGCACGCATGCACACACATGCACATACATGCACATGGGCATACATGTGTGCAGACACACCCTTATGCACACTCACACACATGCATACACTCACGCACGCACATATGCACACGTACACTCACGGGCACATGCACAGGCAGGCACGCCTGCATGTGCGCGTGCACACACACATGCTCGAACACACACACACGAGCAAAGGATGAGATGTTAGTACCTGGTAATTGAATCTTTCAGCTTCCAGCTTGTCAGATAAGAGTCTTTGATACACTGATTCATCTCATCCTTCATCTCTGGACAAGCCATCATTTCACTCCTAATTTGGGGAGGAACATTTTCTAAAATTAGCCTTCCCAGTTGGTCATGACTATGATTGTAATATCCACCTAAAAGGCACGCCCGACAGGCGTGGAGGATGTCACTGACCTCCTGATAGCTTGAGACCACCCCTTTGCATCTTTCCAAAGTAAAAACAGGAAGAAAAATAAAAACAGCAAAATGAACTGCCAAGAGTTTAAGAGTTGCAGTAGATAGCTTTACCACATCTTGCGAAAACAAGATGACAATTCGTATTCACCCCCGAAAGACCCATGAAATACCGGGTGAAGTTTGGAGGATATAAAGATAGAAAATCTACGAGCTGCCTGGTGGTAGGCTCCCATGGTGGCTTTAGGTAATAGCCGAGAAAACCTTTCAACTGGAAGATCAGGTACATTTGTACTACATGGGAAAAAAGACTCTACGTCCCATGCACCGCAGGGAGCACAGTCTGTTGCTGGCTGTAGGAGAACCCAGGGACAGGCCTGTTCCGAAGGAGCCCATATAGGGATATATTCCACACTCACACGCTCCTGGGCAGCCACAGTCTGAGCTTCTATCTGAGCAGCATTCCCCAAAATGGCATCTCAGAGGATGGAATCTGGGGATCATATAGAGGGTGGAGGAAGAACATTCTGAAGGCATCCCTTGTCCCATGAAGTTTGAGAAAATCTGCATCTGCTCGATTTCATAGAGGTTCTCAGAACACGTCCGGTAGTTATAGTCTTTGAGGAGTCCCCACAGGAAAGAAACGTGTTTGCTTTGTGTAGCCCCAGTTCCCCAAACACCTGAGCACATGCTTGCCATCCACCGCTTCGCTACCAGAAAGATCCACACAGGGGCTCCGTAGATCTTACTACCACCTACTTGCTCTTAGTGCCTCTCAGAATTGAGTAAAATCCCCATCTAAATGACCCCATCTCCACTTTCAAGCTCAGAAGCTAAGGCACAGATCTCTGATTTCTGCACTTCCTTTGATGTCCTTGAGTGCACCAGGGTCTTTTTCACCTCCGAGTTTTGACACAACTCCTCCCTCAGTGAGACTCCATGTCTGATCTCCATTGTCTCCAGCCCTCTTTTCACCCTTGCCTGCTAATCGCAGGCTTGCTTTTTGAGGTTTCACATTCTGTTGGTTTCACTAACCACTGTCAGCTGTTATCCAAAAATAGTAAATGGAAAATTCCAGAAATGAGCAATTCGTAAGTTGTAGGTTGCAGACCTTTCCTGGCAGTATGATAAAATCTCACTATTGTATATAAACAGTAGTATATAATTTTCAGTGAATTCACTCTGTGGATCTTATCCAGTTCAGGCTGTATCCACCCGGTGGATGTCTCAGTCATCGGGTCAATGGTTGTGGTATTGAAGTATGTGAACACGCATAAGGCTTGGTACTATCTGTGTTTCAAGGGTCCAGCTGGGGGTTGCCCTATCTATCTCCTGTGGAGAAGTAGGACAGTCTATAATTTGAGTTCTTGATGTTTTATTCACTGTTATCAAAGCAATTTTCCCAAACAGTTTAAATATTCACCAACTCATTTCTTCCCTCTTCTCCGCCAGTTTCTGCAGTCTTGTGGGAGGGGACGTGGTGTGATGAATTCAACCTTAACCATGCTCACTTTCCATTTCTCCACAGCAATTACAGGGTCTCACCAAAGGACAAACTTACAGTCTAGTGAAGGGCCCCTTGTTGTTGTCCTCATGACTTTGTGGTTGAGGTTTCCTGCCCAGATTTCCTCAGGCTCTTGGGCCCTGGCCAGTGCTTACTGGTAACAGTGTCCTTGTGAGACTGGTGTTAACAAGTTCTCCTGGGGCCTTCTCAAGGTTTTGCTTTTACAGAAGAGTCAGGATCTCCCCTGCAGGGATAATTCAGTGGGGTAGGAGATTGCTGGCTCAACTGCTCCAATCCAGAGAGCAGAGCAATGGTTCTCAAATTGTGGGTCCCAGCTCCTTTGGCAAACCTCTGTCTTCAAAAATATTTATGAGCCGGGCAGTGGTGGCGCACGCCTTTCATCCCAGCACTTGGGAGGCAGAGGCAGGCGGATTTCTGAGTTCGAGGCCAGCCTGGTCTACAGAGTGAGTTCCAGGACAGCCAGGGCTACACAGAGAAACGCTGTCTCGAAAAACAAAAAGACAAAAAAAAAAAAAAAAAATTATGTTATGATTCATAACAGTAACAAAATTACAATTATAAAGTAGCAACAAAAATAATTTTATGGTCGGGGGTCACTACATCACAAGGGACTGTATTAAAGGATTACGTCATTAGGAGGGTTGAGAACCACTAGACTAGACTGTTTTATGCATTTCCAAAGACTCTGGGCCTCTGAATTGTGGCAGGTATCCTATTTCAAAGAGCCCTCAAAAGAAAGGCTCTTCAAGTTCAAAGCCAAAGCTAATTTTGTAAAAAAAAAAAATATATATTTGTAGGGCTTATTCTATTTTGGATTTAAAATTTTACTACCTTTATTTCCCCCTTTCTACATTTGCATTTTATTAGTCTGACTACCTTATTTCTAAGAACTGCACTGACCATATTGACAAGTCAGAGGACAGCAGGGCCTTCAAAAGCTTTAGTAGGCTCTAAGCCCACTTCCATGTCCAAAGTCTGTCAGCCCCTTCGCAAGTGATTTGTTCCACAGAATTGCAATTGAGCTTGCAAATGTCTGGTTGGCCCAATCATTTTGCTTCTTAGCTAAGACTGAGACAAAGACCTGCTCCTTACTTAACAAGGACACTCACAAATCTGTGTTCTCTCTCTCTCTCTCTCTCTCTCTCTCTCTCTCTCTCTCTCTCTCTCGTCAACAGGAATAAAAGGGAGGGACTCAGCTCCTTCTATCATTAGAGTTCAGAGTCATTACTGAGAAAACACAGATGCTAACTGAAGCGGAGCTGGGTTGCTTTGGGAGGTTGGAGGGACAAAGCCTGTGGCTCCATTGCCCTCCCCCTCCTTTTTTTTTCTTTCCCCGTGGCTCTCATTCATCTGCGCTGTCAACCATGTTCTGGTTGGGAGGTAATCTCGTCCTTGCTGCACTTTCTAAAAGCTATCCATTTTTTTGACAGTTAATAATGTCAGGATGGGATGTCATCCAAGGTCTGGGCTCACCAATATCCTAAAATATACTACCGGGGAGGGGGAATCATTAATAATAATGAAAATAATAATAGAAAAGGATTAAAATATTCACAGATCTTTAGCCTGGTTTCTTTTAGACTCTTAATATCTTTCATAATTTAAGGCCCATTCGTTTATGTTAATCTCAATATATATTCGAAGCTTATTTCCTATGCAGGACACTTGGAAGTCAAACCTAAGGACTGAATTCCAACCACAGTGTGACTGTCGGTAAGTACATTTACTACCGTATAACCTACTTCCCTCAGCAATACAAGGCAATGGGTCATTTTTCATACATATTGCACAAAGTATTGAAGATAAGTGTACTTAGGCAGGTGTAAAACCTGCCTTTCAACATGTCTGTATTGTTGTCCTTCCTTGTCTTATCCTGAGAATGCTTTTAATCTAAGAAATTCACTGCAATTTTAAACAATTTGGGATTTTTTTTTTTTTTAAATTGCAGGCTGAGGAAGGGGAGCACACACAATGTGTAGGTCTCTTTTCCCAATCTGGGAGAAGAGATGATGGGCTTGTGGGAGGGGCCTCTGCTGATTGATGATGATTGGCTGGGAGCAAGCGGAGATAGAGGCCCCTTTCTACAGCACTCTTACGACATTTAACAGAGCTTAATCATCATGCCAACACATTTTCATGTTTGGTTAAGACATTTTGAGAATGTATAAATGTGGAGATGAGTTTTTATCAAACGGCTTGTCCTGCCGTCAACTAGCTCTTTCGTCCTTTCCTTATGATGGTCTCATCCTTGCTCTGGGCCATATGTAAAAGGACAACGGCTTGCAAATGAACAGATACAGAGGCTGTGACTCTCTCACAAGTCAGGAGGCCAGTCCACCAAACCCCTGGCAACCCAAAAGCTTCTAACAGCTAAGTGTTCCCATGGGGCAGGTTCGTGTGAGGAGCGGGATGACAAAGAACCAGGAACAGGAAGTGGAGGAAGGAAAGCTGAAGATCTCTAACGCAAGAGGTGGAGAGAAAGTTGCTCAAGCCCTACATCCTCAGGTGGAGTCACTGCTGTCCCAGGATCTGGGGACTATGAGAGAGGGAGGTGGTGGTCTTTGAGAAAACAAGCCGGATGGAAGGTTTTCTTTTTAGTATCCCCATACTTGATATTTTGGCCAGGTTTAATGAATGATTAAAAGTAATATAAATGTCCAGAATTTCATAACTGGTTACCAAAGCCACGAGCAAATAGTCTACAAGTCACCATTCAAGCTAACAAGTGCAGGGGCTCTGCTGGTATTATGAGTATCTGATTTTTTTTTAAAAAAATGAGATTTTTCAAATGCCTGTATTGCCACAGTGATGTTATCTTCCCACTAGAATTGAGACAACTTATCTCAGGGTGTAGCATATGTATGCTGAACTCATTTTCCACATCCTCATTTTATGTTCTTTAGTGGAAAGACAATGAATAAATGTTTTCATAATTGTAAAGGCTACAACGTTAAAAGTTATCAAGATACCCTCATTTATAAAACCCTGAATATAACAAATGAGAATTTAGAGAAAACAAGAAGAACTAGATGCTGTTGTGTAGACAGGAAGCTTCTAGTCATAAAGATACATCATTACTGCTAGTCTGGGTTGTAACATATATTTATGTGCTAGGTCGCTCAACAAAAGAGCATGAATCATTTTCTTGATTTCCACATAATTATCTAAATTACACAATGTTAATCTTCAGGGCTTTATGGGATATAGTTTATTTACTTTGGCTCCATTCTTGTGCATAATATGAATAAAAACACAAGATATGAAAATTAGTCCATAAAACAAGTAAGCTCTTCTGCATTTCCCACATCCGAAGAACAAACCAGCATTCAAGCTGACCCCAGATCTCTGCACACTGGAGTAGAAGGAGAGACCAGGGGCCACTAAGGGTAACAGTGGGAAAGATTGCTACTGTCTGGATTAGTAACTTCTCCTGTTGTGACAAAGTATCTAACAACAGCCAGCTAAAAAGCAAAGGGTTTATCTTGGCTCACGGTTTGATGGTCCAGTCCGTCCTGGTATGGAAAGCATCATGGGGTGGTTGGAACAATTTGTCACATTGTATCTGTGATCAGGAAGCAGAGGGAGTTGCACGCTGGGTCCCAGCTGGGCCCCAATGACCCCTTCTGTTTTCATTCAGACCTCATCTTATGAAATAATGCCAACACCCTTTAGGGTGAATCTCCTCAGTTAAATGTTTCTGGAAACACCACCATAGTTACACCAGAGACCTGTTTCCATGGTGGTTCTGAACCGAGGGAGGTTGATAATGAAGGTTACCCACTACACTCTGGGTCATGCATGCTTGCTGCCAAGCCCTCTGCTGGGTGCATTTACACCCTGCCCTCAAGACTAATGCCAGTTCTGCAGAGCTGCCATTTTTCCTACCTGTCTGAGCCTTAAGGATGGAAAACCCAAGGCCTAAATGACTCCAAAATTGCTGTCCCATGTGCCAGTAAGAAGTTAATAAAGTCTGGGTACAAACTCTCTTAACCACAAGCCCTAATTCTTTTCTTAATTCAGTTGGTCATGGCTGCAAGCCGGAGTGTTTTGATAGTGATCTGGTATCAGAATTACTTAAATGAAAATGAAAGAAATGAAATTCAAAAGTAATCTGATATTATTTATTCCATGACTTGTGCAGCATGTCACATTGAGGAATATAACTGAAATTCTGAGGCTAACAAGTGTCAGATCATAGATGAGAAGTTGCTTCCATGTGTTTTCAACTTGTCTTGACATTTTTTTAGTATTGAAAAATATAATAATGACAACAGACCAAAAAATCAAGCCTATCCTACTCTTCTATTGAGTTTCCATGTCAGAGGTGAGAAGAGGTAAGTAATAACTAATTAACCACACAGAGGCTTTGCCTTCATCTGGTGATGTTCTAGGGGAATGGACTCTTAAAGTAGTCACAATGTGGGTACTGGGTTCTGAGCCCAGTTCTCTACAAGAGCGTCAGTGTTCCCAACTGCTCAGCCATCACTCCAGCCCACCCCCTCAGATTTTGTCTCTTTTATTTTATTTTCTTCTCTTTTAAAAGATGTCTTTCTTTATTATATATATATATATATATTATATATTATATATATATATATATGTATATATGTGTGTATATATGTATGTATATATATGTATGTATATATATGTGTATACACACACACACACACACACACACATACATACTGTTGCTGTCTTCAGACACACCAGAAGAGAGCATCCAATTCCATTACAGATGGTTGTGAGCCACCATGTGGTGGCTGGGAACTGAATTTAGGACCTCTGGAAGAGCAGTCAGTGCTCTTAACAGCTGAGCCATTTCTCCAGCCCCTATGTTCTTAATTTTCTGTTCCTCTATCCCCCCTTTTTATTTGATTAGTAGGACACTTTTATTTTCTATTTTAAAATGCGGTTAAAATGAATTTATTTTAGACAGTGTTTTCTATAACCCAGACTGGCTTTGACTTTTCTATGTAGCCAGGAATGAGCTTGTCCTTCTGATCCTCTTGCTTTTACCTCTCAAGGACTGACATTCCCTGACTTCAAAAATGGTACTTTGATGATTGGTTTGATGTCAGTCAACATCCAAAGAGAGCCACGTGTTGTATTTAGCTGATGAATCTTTTGAATTTTCTGTGGCCTACCTGTGACGTCATCAATTAGGTTCAGCTGCTATCTCCTCAGCTGCTCATATCAACAGCCTGTCATGTAGTTCAAGAACCAGTAATGGGCTGGCTTCAGGGGGTATCAGATTCTGGAGCAGTGTAAGTCTGGCTGGTATGTAGGGGTATTAGGGCAACTGGGGTCATCTAAGATGTTTTCTGTTTTCTTGATGGGTTCTGATTCTCCAGGAAGCCACCATGGATTTACTCCCTTGTGGCTCTGGTTTGTCTTAATCTGCAGATGGGCTGTTCTGAAACGTCCTCTGACGCCCGTGCTTCTATTGATCATTCTGCTCTGACATACTGCACTGGCCAAAGAAATCACAAGGAAAAACCAACAGAAGGGGAGATGAACCCCACCTTTGATGGGAGAAATGTCAGAGCCCGATTGTAGAGGATACAGCTTTGCAAGGAGAAGAATCTGTGATGTCAGGAGCTGGGTTGTACCAGCGCAGGAGAGCCAGTGCTCGTGAGAGCTTCTAATTCCAAGTCTGGAAAAGCCACCTCAAGAGCTTGATATCAGCCAGAGTGAGAGTATTCACACCATGGCAACTGGCAAACGCTGTACACGAGTCAACTGTTAGTCATTTACATCGTAGCACTGGCTGCCCTTTACTCTTATAAAGCAAGATGAGTACCACTGCTTGGGACGAGCTGAAGATTTCTTTCGTGATGGAAAATAAATACTGCAGAGGAGGGAGAGGTTCCCTTGGCTTCCTTTCCATCACCTGGTGTCTCCAGACTGCTGATAGCTTAAGCTGGCTAGGAGAGGAGATAAATGAGAGAAAGAGAAAGTACTCCTTGGCTTCTGACTTCCATTAAGCTCAGACACGACCTGTTCTTCATCATGCATCTAAGCGTTTCATCATTTTCCATGGCTTTAGCGAGATGTTAGAAACAGAGGAAGCTCTGTGCTCTGGAATGCTCCCACTTGCCTTATGTCCTGGCTCATTATTTGCCACTGTGCTAGCGCAAGAGAGACCTGCTGTCCCATTGTGCTTGGTGATAGTGAAAGCCACATTGCTTCTCTTATAGTTTTGGTTGTGAGCCTAGCCTTTAAGGGCTGAGCCATCTCTTCAGGCCCACACTGTTTCCCAATGAGGAGTAAGAGATGCAATAGAATGAGTTGCTTCTGAAGAATGGTTCTGAAGAGGGCACTCTGTGGAGAAGAAAGACAGCATGTAGAAGCCAGCGGGGAAGCTCTGACTGAGGCAGTTTATGCATCACAGCACTTGAGGCTCTTTGGAGCTTGTCAAAAATGCAAAATCCTAGGCTTTACCAAGACCTTAATTGCAATCTGCCTTTAAACAAGATTCTGGGTAGTTTTTGTGCATGTTAGAGTTTGGGAGTGAGCTATATGGTGGTTTGTTCATGGAACCAGAAATGATCTTGTGTCTTCTTATAGAGTATGCACGTAAATCTATGTTTGTGCTATGTGTGTATGGTGTGCATGCATGTATACACATGTGTGAAAGTGCAGGCCTGAGGCTAACATGGGGTGTCTTCCTCTCTCTCCACATAAATATTGAAACAGGTTCTCTTACTTAACCTCAGAGATGACCAATCTTGCTAGTCACCTTGGTTTGGGGATTCCTTCTCCGCCTCCCGAGTATTGAGATTTTAGGGGGTTTGCCACACTGGCCTAGCACTTCCATGGGTACCAGGGAGCTGAACTTCCACCCTCACTGTGCACAGCAAATGCTTCACCAGCTCCACCATCTTCCCAGTCCCACCTAGCACTCTTGTTCATGCTCCATCTTAATTCCTAGTCTGTTTTTCCGCTTGTTTCCATTCAAGGTCCATGCTTAGTGAATAGCAGCCTTCTCAGGACCTCCATTTTCATAACCATTATATTACAAAACTTCATATTAATATGTCTAA
This sequence comes from Uromys caudimaculatus, assembly GCA_028551405.1. Lineage (NCBI taxonomy): Eukaryota > Metazoa > Chordata > Mammalia > Rodentia > Muridae > Uromys > Uromys caudimaculatus. The sequence goes on along the minus strand of CM052707.1, from coordinate 85,853,417 downwards.
AATAGTGATCGTCCAACATTGGGAGCAGGAGATGATGAGACCTAGCACCTCCTCTACGATGGCAGAAACATACAGATATAAAATGTGGGGGAAAAAAAAATCCAGGTTTAACAACTCGAGCATGCTCATGGGTATTGCGGTGCTTTGAATGAGAATTTCCCCCATAGGGTCATGTATTTGAACGCTTAGTCACCAGAGAGTGGAACTGTTTGAACATTAGAAGGATTAGGAGGTGTGGCCTCCTTGGGATAAGTGTGACCTTTTTGGAGGAAGTGTGTCACTGGGGGTGGGGTTTGAGGTTTCAAAAGCCTAAGCCAGGCCGAGGCGCTTTCTCTCTGCCTGTGGATCAGGATGTAGCTGTCAGTTACTGCTCCAGCACCATGCATGCCGTCATTGCTACCAGGAGGATAATGGACTAAGTCTCTAATCTGTAAGCAAGCCCCCAGTGAAATGCTGTCATAGAGTTGCCATAGTCATAGTGTCTCTTCATAGCGGTAGAACAGTGACTAAGACAGGTATGTAAAGGCAATTATCAAGATTTAGAAAAAAAAATTAGGCCAGATCTCAGTAGATGCAAGTGTTTGCCCCCAAGCCCCAAGCCCAATGACCTGAATTCGATTCCCAGAATCCAGATGGTGGAAGGAGAGAACTGACTCCCACAGGCTTCCCTGTGACCCACACATGTACTGTGACATACACCCCCATCTCTCAGTATACAATAAATAAATGTATTAACAAAATTAAAAAAAAAGGTATACCAATTTGTTTTGCTTTGTTGTTTTTTGTTTTTTTGAGACAGGGTCTCTACATAGCCCTGACTGTCCCAAAACTTACTATGTAGACCAAGCTAGCCTCAAACTCACAGAGATCCACCTGCATCTGCCAGGGTGAAAGGCATGCACCACCATGCCCAACTTGTTAAAGCAGCTGCCTCTTTGGATTGCTTTTAGAAGTCGGTCTCCCTTCCCACCATTATTTTGATATAGTTTTAAAGGTATTTTGCAATCTTGCATTTCATTCATTCCTATGAAGCTATGTGGGATCCTTTCTGAGGATAATGTGCAGTGTAAACAAGCAAAGACTCTTTCCCAGGGAGAAAATATCCTCTTGGCTACAATGGGAGATAAGCAAGACCCATGAGCTGGAGAGGGAGAAGTTGGCTCTTCACACCAGCAGTAACCTCATCTTGGTAACTTTATATATGCTGAAAGAGTCACAAAGACTAAATGCTTCTGGGTACAAGAGCAGAGATAGAATAGTTCTATTAGGGTTGTGGCTAGTCACAGAAGAAGGACAAATCCCCAAAGAGGAACTTTCATCAGAGAGATGTCTGTTAGAGAGTTACTGGATACAAGACTAGGTGTTGAGAGACCTTTCAAGCCCGGGAGAGGAATTAAGCAAGGACAGACTGAAGTTGGATTCTACCAACGTCCACTTGGAGGAACCAATGAGTGTATATGTTAGTCTGACTTCCAGAGCAATGGGTGAGGGTTTATGGGGGAACACATGTGAGCTTAAAGCATCCACAGTGGAAGATCTGCATTCAGTATGGAGGAGGACCCCTTCCCTACCCACACACTGTGACCCCTTCCGCAGCCCCTGAAGCCGGTGCAATTAGCCCAGAATTGCATGCAGCTGGTTGTGTGGAGTGGCTGCAGGCTGACTATAGACCCCATGGCTTCCTTGCCCCCATCTTGTACCACAGAACATCAGCATTCAACAAACCCGGCTGCTATTATCTTGGGCAAGCAGGCTTGCCACAATTCCTTATTCAACACAGGGGTAAACTCTCAAAGGAAGAAACTATGATTGGAGATTTGAGGGCTGGAAGACTAAACCATGACCTTCTATTTTGCTTTTAAAACATTCCAAGCTTTTCAGTAGGTACACTGTGTTGCAGCTCGCAAACCTCCCTGCTTTCTGATGTGTTGGGACACTGGTGCGATCAATACCAAAGTCTAGTCTTGACCTTTGATTCTTAGTCCAGTGTTCTTTCCAATTTGCTTTGTGGTATCTTGGAGGAGCAGCTGGCTATGTTGTCCATGAAGACCAACATTGGGTTAAGCTTTTCAGTGCTGTGGGGTGCTTGGCATGCAATAGGCCTTCCATACATATTTGTTGGCTAAGTGAAATATACACTGTCATAAGCTGGCTGAACTTCTGGATGCTTTTAGGGAGTGAAATAAGGTTAGAAGATGTGAAGAGTAGTTAATTTATGGTCCAAGGTTCTCTTCTCCAGGAAGAGAGCTCAGTCCCTTGAAAATAAATGATGTACTATTTTTATCGCCTCAAGCCTCACGTGATCCTTTCACTGTCTCTCTCTAGCTTGCTGCTCCTTACTCAGGGAAGTTTTTACTGTTTTTGTGTCAAGAGCTGTTGGAGTTCCTATCTCTGGATATCCCAGAATGTGGGATGAGCTCATATGTATGTGTGTGTGTGTGTGTGTGTGTGTGTGTGTGTGTGTGTGTGTGTGTGCATGTATGTATATGTGTGTGTCTGTTTGTGTGTCTGTGTGTGTATGTGTGTGTATGTGTGTGTATGTGTGTATGTGCATGTGTCTGTGTATGTGTATGTATTTTCATGTGTGTGTGTGTCTGTATGTGTGTGACTGTATGTGTATGTATGTATGTTTTGACTGTGCAGGTATATAAATTGGATCTTGGTTTTGGTTTGCCAGACCCACAAGTTTAGTTGATGATCTCCCAGCAGTGGCATCTGTTGGAAAAATCTTGATTCGGTTCAAACCAATTCTTCAGCTCTTATTTTGCCCTGAAGAGATAGTTGAGGCTGTAATAGCTCAGCTGTGATCATTCCTGGTAATGGTTTTTGAATAGCTTGTCTGCAAGTTCTGTGTGTTGGTGTCAGACCCTATTTAGGTCAGGCAAGGACAGCTAATGACAATCTGATGGCTTCCTTCTGGGCCTTGAGCACTGCCTGCTCCCAGGTGTTCAGGCAATTATCACTGAAATGCACCCCAGGAGAGGGGCACAGGGAGGAGAGACTAGAGAACAAGCCATCAGCTCATGGAGCTATGACAGAGGCTGCAGCTCAGTTTGGTTGCTAGAGCATTCTCAAATGCACTCTGTTGCCCAAGTTCACTTTGTTTTTCTCTGGTAGAGTTAGAAAAAGGTGTTTGTTAGCTGGGCTCTGTGGGGAAACAGCCCGCTAGGGTGGAGTGAAATGGTTAGTCATTTCTCCACGTTTATGAGTTGTTCCTCTGCACTGAAGTTACATTTCCTAATGGTAGATACAAAGATCATGTTATGCATGGTGCCAAGGGGTGGACCCAAGAAGGTGCTGGCAAGAGGTGGAGTGGCTGGTGATGATTGGCTGGGTTTTATGCAGACAAATTAGCCAGAAGGATTTTTTTTTTTTAAGTTGGCATAAAGACTTACGTTCTTTCTTCTTCTTTTTTTCTGGCAATAATGAATGAGCTTGTTTGCAATTATACAAGTCTCCATTCATCAGCAACCAGAGCAGGGTCCCAGCTCTGGGACTTTGAAAGTGTAGCTCCTTATTCGGTCCAAGGTCGAGCAATTTTAGCAGTCAGCTGTGGTGCTGCCAACTCAGGTGCCCAGGGAGTGCTTTGATGTTTGTGCATGCAGGAGAGCTGAATCTCCCTCTCTTGAATGTATGACGCTCAGGGCTCATCATCTGTTTCAGGAATATGGAGTAACTATAGACACAAGAGTTTCAGCTTTATCTTGTGTCACAAGGGAGGAGAATTTTCATATAGCTGCTAGACATTGGATGGCCCAACATTGTTTCTCCTTAGTAGTTGCTCCAAAGGACACTTCTTCACTGAAGCAAACAGGAGTCCATCTACTGCATGCCTCTGGCTGTGATGTCCCTTGAAAATAAAGAATGGTAATTCTGATTTTTAAATTTTTTTTTTATCAAAAGCAAAGGTTGATTTATTATTTTTAAATATTTATTTACTTATTCTTATTGTTACCTTTGCTTTTGTGAGAGGAAGTATCATTATGGAGGTTAAGTGGGCCTTGAACGTGTGATCTTCGTGTCTTAGCCCCTCAAGGACTGGAAGTATAGGTGCTGCCATGCATGACTCAAAAGGAAAATTAACCCCTGCCTTGAAATTGGACATGATTGTTGTTTGTGTAATTGTGTTTGTGTGTTGTGAGGTACAATGTGGTATAGTGGGGGACACTGTGATGGGTGCAGTGGGGACAGTGTGATGGGTGCAGTGGGGACAGTGTGATGGGTGCAGTGGGG
>CM052707.1:85831041-85848684 GCA_028551405.1 Uromys caudimaculatus | reverse complement strand
AGTGTGATGGGTGCAGTGGGGACAGTGTGATGGGTGCAGTGGGGACAGTGTGATGGGTGCAGTGGGGACAGTGTGATGGGTGTGGTGGGGACAGTGTGATGGGTGCAGTGGGGACAGTGTGATGGAGTGTGGTGGTTGTGAGGAGGCCGTGACACAGTGGCACTTAATTATTTGTAGCTATCAATCAAAGCACATTCATGTTCATATCCTCTGATGTGCACTTTGGCCCAGATGACAAAGGTGTACAAGAGCCCACAGGATACCACACAGAGTCAAGCCAGAGCCAGCAAGCAGCCCTGCCCTGCTCCATGAGTTCTGACAACGGTCTACCCTACACTTCCTGAATCCCCTTTCCTGCAATGGAAAGTAAAATAAAGATTTCCTTCAGAGCTTCATTGTAATGGTTAAATGCATTAAGGACTACAGCACATAAATTTATTTATGAAAAATAATCTCATTATATTTAATGTATTCAATGGAAAGCAATATTGCATAATATAATGTAAAACTAAATTGCATATATATTATGCACATACATATATGAGTTTGAAATAAATGTGGGCCTTTTATTAAATGATAGTTTTCATAAACATCTGAAATTTTATTTAAAAATGACAACTTGAACCTTGTTCCATTTAGAGGTCCTCTTGGTTCTCCACAACCATCTTAATAGAAGGGAGAGACCTCAGCACGTCACCATTTCATTTGTTTCAGTGTTTCTTCACAAATGGTGAAAATACTGAAGAACAGACAAGGGATATCCACACATGGCCAACATTATCAATATGGAATTATACATTTAAATCATTTTCTGATTAAAAATGAACTTGGTCGTCAATGCAGTTCTGCAGGCCTATCTAGTAGGACTGATCTCTGTGTTCCTGACAGTGCTTGATTCCATCCATTTTCCCATTCTCTCCATCTGCCTCTTCCTCCCTTCTTTCTCATCAAAGGTCCAGGAGGGGCCCGAAGAGCACCTCATCTTCCTCCATCAAAGCTACCATGGTTCATGCAATGGCCACTTTGAAGCCACCTCTGCCTCCACTTTAGCCACCTCTGAACATTCTTCCAGGACAGCTTTGGTCCACAAGTCCATCTCTTTCTCCCTGAGAGCTCCCAGCGATGCTTTGGCCACTATCACTTCTTGGAAGTGGGCAAGTTGGTGGGAAGCTCTTGAGCTCAGGGGCGCACACTGGTTGCACTCTGCTCCAGGTGAAGTTCTGGTTTCCACAGCCTGGATTAGGATATTGCCAGTCTCCAGCCAGGACCTCCACAGAGTGGTGGCAGCATGTCTCTGCTCTCACAAGGTGGCATGCCACCCCAGCTGCCATTCATTGGAGGCTTTGAGAGGGGGAGAACAGAAGAATCTTTAAGTTTGCTTCCTTGAAAAACCTTTCCCATCAAGCCATTCAATGGCAGGCAGGCGTGGCAGTTGGTGGATCTTCACAGGACATTGTGGACAGGCTTTCTGTCACCGTATCCAGGTGGATGTGAAACATGGGTCGCCAAGTTCTTTTGTTCATCTTGACAACCCCACACAGCCTGCCCTATCATCCAGTCACATTGTCATTTAACCCTTGCACACATGTTTCACAGTTGTCAGAGTCTTCATCTGAATCTACAAGAACGCCTAGATTAAGATCTGGTCCTTCACCCAATGGTCCTATTGAAGCCACTTTGGATCTCTAGCGCCCATTCCACTGTGTCCTCCTCCTGGCCAACCCTAGTCATGCGTCTATGACCAAATCCCTCTCCTCCCCTGCCCCAGTTATCAGGGCCAGTCATCCTCTGATTCTTTTTCAGTCGGGGGAAGTCCTCCAGACTCCTGCCCATAAAGACCCATGCTGCTGGGGTGGTCTTGTCAGGATTAACTTTGCTGTGCTCTGTTCCCTATATTGACTTGAAGTCAGGTTTTAGGGTCCAATCTGAGGAGGGTAAATTAGCGAGAGGCTGCCACCCATAGGTGTTTTACTGACTATAGCTACTCTGCTATCCACAGCTGCTGGGTTGCTCATGGGTGTTCTGCTGAGAGTATCTGCTCGGATCATAATTTGTTGGCCATGAAGAGGAGTGGCTGGTGGGAGGATAGGACGAAGGTGTTGTGAGTGGCAGCACGTGAGTGGTGCCTGGGGATAACTGTAGTTACTCTGCTCATATCTCAGGCTGTACTGTGCTCTCTCTCCCTGTGCTCGATTGGAGTTGACTCATCTCAGTGGCCTTGTTATCATCCTGTGGTCTTGCATGTATAGTGACTGTTGTCCACTGTCCATAAGTTAAGTAAGCAGGCTGGGTGCCATACAAGACTAAGGTGCCTAGGAGCTTGGGTTGTGGTGACTGGAGCAGTGATGGTTTTATAAACACCAGCATCAAACTTGGACAGGCCGGCTATACGCCTGTGGGCTGTTGAGCAGTCTCAGCAGTGGGGGGCTGTGCATAAGAAGTCGCATATGTAGTCTACACATAGGTGACAGTGGTCTGAGCCTGAGTACAGCTGACACCAGGAGCTTGCCCATCTGTCTGGGTGGTCTGGGTATAACCTTGGACAGGATAAGTGGTGTAAGTACTATGGGCATACTGGGCCACAGCTTGGCTGTAGGGATTGTAACCTGTGGACTTCATTTTCTCTCCTAAATGTGTTAAAAATTGGTCACTTAAGGAAATTGTATGAGATATATTTTTAGAATAAAGAGATGATTTTTCGCCGGGCAGTAGTGGCGCACGCCTTTAATCCCAGCACTTGGGAGGCAGAGGCAGGTGGATTTCTGAGCTCGAGGCCAGCCTGGTCTACAGAGTGAGTTCCAGGACAGCCAGGGCTACACAGAGAAACCCCGTCTCGAAAAACAAAAAACAAAAAACAAACAAAAAAAGAGATGATTTTTCTCTAATATATGTTATATAAAGATAAATATAAAGAATATATATTTATGTTTTATAAATATATAAAATATAAACAATATATATTTATATAATATAATATATACTATGTTTTTATATAATAATGTAAAGAGATGATTTTTCTCTAATATGTTATATAAAGATAAATATAAAGAATATGTATTTATGTTTTATAAATATATGAAATACAAAAAAATTTATATAATATATTCTATATTATCACATAATTACATATAAATAATGCATAATACATAAAATAATTTATTCTATTTTAATATATTATATATTTCTAATAAATATCATAATTATAGATATTATATAATATGTTATATTTTTAATGGATAATATATAAAGATATATAAAGAATATAATATATTTAAAGATAGTATATTTAAATATAATAGTATATTTAATAATAATAAGGATAAAGTATAACAATATATTTAATAATAAAGATAATATATTTATATATAAAATATTTAAAGATATATCAACGTATTATATACTATATAAAGATATTATCTTATATATGCATAAAGATATATATTATATATAAAGACATGTAAAATAAAATATATCTTATATATAACATATATCTTTATTCTACTTATATTTGCACATGTGTTATTATAGGTTATAGTCGCTAAACCTAACCAGGACCCCTGTGCTCTAGATGCTCTCAGGGGCTCTGCGCTTTTTATATTTTAATGGAAGCAGCAATGAGGAAAGTCACTGAGGAGGGAGCTGTTTAAGGAGAGAGGCAGGGAAAGGGGCAGTGTGGGAGATGCCTGGGGTCCCTCTGGTTACAGGACTGCCGGAGCCAGCGGGAGAAAGTGCAGCGGGTTGGTGTCAGTCCAGGAAGGTAGTTATGAGACTGACTTAAGCATAGAGGTCAGAAGTGGAGGAGGCGTAGAGCCCCCCAAAGAAGGCTTATGAAATATTTTGGGGCTCCCTCCTTGAATAGCTGCAGATGTTAAGGCTTAGAGCTAAGATCAGTGTGGTTTTGAGTTTGCGTTACTCTGGTTAGAACCATTCAGGTGTCACGGTAAATCTAGACTTTCAGAGTTTGTGGTGATTGCTAGTATTGAGTTTTTATCTTCATCAGGTCTAAATATGTTCATTCTAAGATTTTGCTTGATTTGAAAGAACTGGATATTTGGGTCTCGGAAAATGAAGACATGTAAAATAAAATAAAAACATAGGAGTATTAACTGTTTTGTTTTGTTTTCTGTTTGCTTTTCAAAACAGGGTTTCTCTGTGTGGCCCAGGCTGTCCTGGAACTCTCTATGTAGATCAGGCTGGCCTCAAACTCAGAGATCCATCTGCCTCTGCCTCCTGAGCACTGGAATTAAGGGTGTGGGCCACTACCACATGGCAGTATTAACTTTGACTATAAAATACATTTTTAATTTTAGAAACACTGAGATGTAAATTGTTAATAGCTGCATTTTTAGCCTTGAGAAGATAAACTTACAAAATCACAGAAACTCAACTTTGAGTTGTGTAGGTAAATAGGCCGCAGAGTTGCTTCCGGTCTAGCTACTCGGTAGCTCTTTGATATTAAGGTGAGCTTAGAGATTTTGTTACTTGGAAGACAAGGTGAGCACTGAGGAACTGTCCTGTCCCGTAGTGTACATGACCGTAACAGTGATCACCACAGACTGATGGCCATGCGAGACAATGCATCCAAAGCTTCAATTACGTCAGCTTGAGTATGTGAGCTCCTGTAACCAGGAGACCTGGGGGTTCTTAATCCCGTTTTACACAAGGAAACCAGGACTCAGGATTTTGTTGTTACCTATTTTATTATCTCTAATCAGGGCCTCGTGAGTCCATGCTGGTGTCTAACTACTATCTAGCAGAGAGTACCTTTCAAATTTACCCTCTTGCTTCCATACCTCAGAGGCTGGAATAATGGGCCTGCCTCACCACACAGCTTTCCAGCTCAGAAGGTTTATATTTCCCAAGGCCACAAGGCTACAAGATGGTGGAGACTGCAAAGCTCACACGTCAAAGGTGAAATGGCTAAGGCTTAAACCAAGGATACGGTCAAAGTGGGGAGCGTCCTTGCAAAGGACTGGGGCTTTGCATAAGGCTATGCAGCTCCTTTCTTAGTTCCATAATAACAGCCAGATACGTCAGGCAACAGGCAGAGAGCGCTTCCTGTGCACCTAGAGGAACTACTACGATGCCCATTACACAGCCAAGGCAACTGAGGCTGGAAAGACAATTCGTTTGGTAAATTTCAGCTAGTGTCTGTTTGGCTCCAAGTTGAGCTTACAAATGTAGATTATCTTTTGACTAATGTGACTTCTGTTTCCCCTGACAAATCAAGATGTCTTTTCAAAAACCGGGTTTCTCTTCCTGTTCCTGACCCCAAGTCCCCTAGGGTGCATGTGACCGCTTTTGTAGCCACAATTTCATTATTCAAGTTCACACTGGAAGATCCACACGGTGGCAGTGTAACCTCACACAGTTCATACATGAGGGGGGAAAAAAAAACCTCACTTGTTTCCACAGCACTAGGCAGGCCAGACCCAAATCTGACAGACAGACATGGACAGGCAGACTGGCCTTAGCATTCTATACTTCCTGGTTACAAACACACAGAATGCATTCCCTGCCAGCTACACCCAGGGGTGAAGATTCCAGAGAGCCCATGCCCAATGGCAGGGTGGTGATCCTAACCATGACATCTGAGAGCATGCCATCAAGATCCTCCCAAACCCAGGAAATGCAAGGCTATCCCTTCTAAAATATTTTGTATCTGACTCTCACAAGCCCCTCCCTCTTTAAACTTTCCGCATGAAGTGGGGGGCTGTCTGAAAGAACAAGAGGAGGGAAAGAAAGACAAATTAGGGGGAAAAGAAGAGGGTCAGCCTTGGCTTCAGAAGAGCACAGAAGCCTCAGAAGCTCTCTGGATACATGACATTGACCACAGTATTCAATAGCCCTGGACACACTTCTTTATGCATGGGAAGGCTCAGTCAGTGCCTGTCTTGCAGGCTGTGAGACATATCAAGGTATAAATTCATGATGAATCTTTAGGTGCTTGGTTATGGAACCTGCTTCTCCAGCAGTTTACTTTCTTTACTTCTAAGAAAAAAAGACCAAGATCCTTCCATGTCACAGGAGGGAGGAAGACTTGACCACTAGGACAGAAACCAGCATGTGATCTGTAGACAAAGAAGATTCTTGCCAATCTAGGAATAGTGTGTGTGTGTGTGTGCATAAGGCTGATGGAATGAAGATATTTCTATTTGTATCTTTCTAAGTCATTTTGAAGTAGATGGTGACCAGAGAGAATCATGTTTTTCAAAATACGTGGCAAGATTCACACCCATGACTGCTTGTCTGAGGAAGAGTCTTCAGAGCCAGTTATGTTTTAGAAAACTGAGAAATCACTCTAGCCAGATGCCTGAGTTGTCTGCACATAGGCCAGCATACAGAGCCTGGATGCTTTTGTTTGCACCCAGCCAGATAGTCTCTGGCTTTATGACTTCAGCCATGCAGCAGTCTCCAACTCATCCAGGGGCCACATGCATTTCAGGATAACTTAATGTGGTCCAGCACAAAACTATGCACTTGCTTAAAACTTGAGAAATTTTTTAAAAATAACTTAATTATGTAGTTCTCAAGGATGAACTTTGTAGAATAGAAGGTTGTGTTGCAATGTCAAGAGTTTGGACCCATCTCACAAGGCCTGATCCTCAACCCAAGTTCTCTCATCTGGAAAATGGGTATGATTACGGTAACTCCTGTTTTACAGGTTGTTGGAAGATTATGTAAGAGACTAGCATACAGTAGACCCTTAATAAACACTGACTGTTCTTAATAAATGTGCCCCTTTATCATAGCAAGAGTCCAGATCATGTTAGATACTACTCAAAGAACAATGAAGAGGCAGAAGAGAGAGCTGATCTGGCTTGGAACACCACCTAACTGTGGCTCAGGTCTTTTCAGGGCTCTAGCTCTGTGCTTGGATCCCTCAGAGACAAAGGTGATCTCCTTTACACATACATAGCATGCTAGGTGACCAACAGGCCACCTACAGACAGTATGAATAGGCATTAGCAGGGCACTGAGGTCAGAGAGTCTAGTCTTGATGGGTTTCTGAAAAGATGTTTCAACAAATGGTGGCGTTTCTTGACAATAATTTTGGCCCCCTGGTTTCCTGTTTCTTCCCGTTTAGAGTAGTGCTCATGTTTAAAATGAAGTAACTGACTGCTGTCTTCTCAGTCTTCCCCCACAGAACTGAGACCGGTTACAGAAATCCCTGCGCTGTCTAGACAGTAGCTTTCAGACTGGGTCACATTGGGACTTGCTAGAAAGGCAAGTCTCAGCGCCCCACCCCGCCCCCTGCTGAGTCTGGGATGCTGAGGGAGTGGCTCCTAGTGGTTTGTGCCTAACACAGCTTGGGACGATGATTCTCAAACCTGACAAAACCTGACACTTCTTCCGCTAACCTCACAATAGAGCCTCGTGGGACCGTGGGGAAGCTCCGGGACCGTGGGGAAGCTCCGAGCATGTTCCCAGGAACCCAACCAGGCAGGTCGGGACACCCTTTTATTTTTTATTTGTATGGTCTTATCTGTATTTATGTTATCTCCTATTTTGCCTGTAGAGAAACCAACCGGATTTGGAATCTTTCAAGCCTTTGCCTGTGTTTGTGAAAATGCTTGATTTGTGGCTATTGCTTGTTGTTGTAAACCGCAGGGAGAAGCATTAACTGAGATCCTCTCAAGAGCCACCACCGTCACCAAAACAACAAATAACAACAACAAATCAATAAAAAGACAAACCCCCAAATAACACATAGCATTTCATTTCTTAATGATTATTGCCTTCTTGTGTGTGTGTGTGTGTGTGTGTGTGTGTGTGTGTGTGTGTGTGTGTGTACACAAGCACATATGGAAAAATGTAGTCTGTCTTCATGAGGATGTGACAATAGTCAGTGATGTTTGGAACAGTGTCACACTAATAACATTAGTTTCATGGCCAGCATCACTAAATAAAGCATCACGTGTAATTTACAAACTGCCATATATATATTTCTTCTTTCTTTCTTCTGCTGCATTCTTCTAGTAAATTGGGAAACTGAGGTTTAGAAGTTTACTCCTTCATCATTGGCCATATGAATTTGGGGAAGCGTCCTAGAACACAAGCAATTCTTTCTCTTGAGTAACAATAGTGGTTGGTGCAAGTGGCTGGCTTCTATGTGGCAGGCACTACACCAGGTGGAGTGTTCTGTGTCTCACTCAATCCACCAAATAACTCTAAAAGGTGGGAATTTGAATTGTGCACCTGAGGTGACTGTCTCACAAAGAGCAGGTAGCTTGCCTGTGTCCACACAATCTCAGGATGCAATGAGCTAGGATTGAGATGTTGGTGTTTTATAAAGATTGATGTTATGGTGCACAGTAGGATGTTTTGGTGTGTGTACTTATACACCATGGGATGCCTAAATCAGCACTTAACATACGTGTTGTCTCACATATTTATATTTTTGTGTGATGTAAACACTTAAAGTACATTCTTGGCAATTTTCAAGCATATAATATTTTGTTATTAACTGTAACCACCATGATGATCAATAGCTCTTGCCAAATTATTCCTCTTGTCAAAGTAGACTGGGTCTTCTGATCACCATTTCCCTGATCCTACCACCCCATCCTCTGGAAAATGCTGATTTCTCTCAGATTCAGTGAATGTTAAATTTTTACTCTCATGTGTGTACTTTGTCTCTGAGCCTGGCTTGTTTCATTTAACATAATGTCTCCAGGTTCTCCAAGGTATTTACAAGGACAGATTCCATTTTTTGTTAAGGTTGAATATGATTCCATTGTGTACGTTCCTATATTTCTTTGTGTATTCCTCAGCTCATGGGCACTCAGCTTAGTTTCATCTCTTGGCCATCATGAATGGTGCTATGACGAAATGGAAATGGGAATGTGCTTTGACATGCTGGCCTCGTTTGCTTTGCATCTGCGGCCTCCCATGGGACAACGGGGTCATATGGTAGCTCTATATTTAATTTCTTGAGGAGCCTCACACTGTTTTCCAGATTGCCTATAGTACTTTACACCCTCACTTACAGTATACAGGGCTCTCTCTTTTTTTTCATCCCTACCAACGCTACCTTCTGTCATTTTAATAATAGTCTTCTAACAATAACCATCGATTGCTGGTACCCGGGACTGTTCATTCTCCTACAGCCATTTGCTCATCTGTTGGAGAATTGTCTATTTAATTCTGATTTTAAATCACGTTCTTGTTTTTCTTACTATTGTATTATCTGAGTGTCTTTGTAATGAAATCTCTCTAGACATGTCACTTTGCATGTCTCCAAATTCTTTCCAGATGATGTTGAGAATGTGGGAATACTACTTAAAAGCCTCTTCCCTCTCCCAGCCACCCTCCAAGGCTTCCTGGTCCTCACTGCTGGTGGCACCTTCAAATGTATGATGTGCACACGAATTCTCCCATTCCGTAGGTTCTCTGTTCTATAGGTTGTCTTTACTCTATTGCTTGTTTTCTTGGTTGTCCAGAGCCCTTTGGTTGTTTGATGTATATTTATGTATTATTCCTTTTGTTCCCTGTGGGTTGGGGCAATATTCCCAAATTGCTCCCCAAAGCAGCACTGCGGAGCCCTACCCTGTTATGTTCTTCTAGTATCTATACAGTTTCATCTCTCGGGTATGAGCTGAGCCCTCATTTTAGGTTGGTTTTTAGATGCACCGTGAGATGAGAGTTTACATCAGGATGCCCCCGTTCTTTGCCCACAGAGAACACAAGTCTGATCAAACAGGACTCAGTCAAAACTCGGTTTCAAGACACAAGACTATTTGGGGATGAGTTTCCACCCTTTCTATCATACCAGTTCCTATTGGTGGTTTATTTTGTCAATATCATATCTCATTTCAGAAAAAAAATATAAACGGCTGTAGAGGTCTAGGAAAAGCTTCATATAATTCCACAGCAGTAAGGGCAGGCTTTTCCTGGGAAAGGTTCCAAGAATGTATACTCCAGCCCGGCGGTTCTCAAGCTTCCTAATGCAGTGACCCTTAAATCCAGTTCCTCATGTTGTGGCGACCCCTAACCAGAAAATTATTCTGGTGCTACTTCATAACTGTCATTTTGCTACTGTTATGTATCATAATGTAAATATCTGTTTTTGCAGGATATCTGATACATGATTCCTGCAAAGGGGTCATGACCCACAGGTTGAGAACCACTGCTCAAAGTGGTTATTTTAGTTTAATTCAAGTTAGTTCTGTCTTTTTTTATCCTACAAAGCATCAAGGTTCAGTTCTAGCTTAAGTCATCTCCCTAACTATCCATTAGGAAAGTACTTTGAATGAGAAGAATAGAAAGATACTTGCAAATTGCATTGCTAGTATTGGAATGGTGCACAGATACGCATGGTGAGAACATTAGCGTTCTTTTAGAACCAGATGTCAACATTTTGGGGCTTTCTAACACTAAGCATCGACCAGGAGGAGAGGATAAAGTTCCCTCTCCTCCTCTAAGCTTCCTTGTTCCTTTGGTTTCTGTGCTATTTGGTCCATTTTTCTCCTGAAGCCTGCCCTAGCCCTAGGTCTTCAAGAGGCTGAGCCATCCATGTGGGACTGACTCTCTTGGCAAGCGGGGTATCATCTATCCTCTAATTGGGTCTGCTGGTCTCAAGCCTCAGCCAAATGCAGGCTAGGGCTTTAATGAGCAGCCATCCAGCCCTCACTGTTATCTGTGGTGCCAGGGAGATTATTCCTTATTCTGAAGGAGTTATTTGTGCATAGAATAAAGTTATTGCCACAGTACTATTCAGAAACTAAAGTTTTGATCTTGAGTTTCACTCGTTAATTTGGGGGGTGGGCAGCTTTAGGAATAACTTTATCGAAATATAATTCACACAACATATCATTTACATACCGTACAATTCTCCCGCTTAAAGTGTATAATTCAATGGTTTTTAGTTGCAACTAGCATGGTAATCAATGTTAGAATACTTTTTAATTATTCCTAGAACAAACCCTGTACTTTGAAGTATGACCACCTTTGCTTCAAGCTCCCACCTCTAAACAGTCACCCATTTGACTTCCGACTCTGTAGATTTGAAGGTCTTGAACTTAGTCACTGGGCAGGCAGTGTGCTGTGGGGCCTGAACAAGGAACAGAGCCAGTCTCTATGCCTTGCCTTCTCACATATTACCGTATTAACCGTGCAACCTCTGGGAGAGCGCAAGCTCATTTATAGGTTGTTTCCTTGCCAAATGAGGATTTGTTTTCTACTTCCCTTCGTTAAAAGCTTCTTAAACCTCTGCAGTCCTTTCAATTTTACAGCTAAGTTGAAAGAATAGGACAAAGACCCCCGTGTGCTTCCCCACGTGTGTTCCAATTGTGAGAATTCATTCTTTTCCTCCCTTTTTCCCTCCCTCCAACTCCCTCAGTCCCCACTCCTGCCTTGTCTCCCTCTGTCTCCCACCCTCTGCCTGCATTTCTTCCCACCATTTGAAAATGACTTGCAGATGTGTCTTTATGTGTGGCGGTGTAGATTTCCTCAAAACGCGTTTGTTGTCCATAACCAGAGAAAAGTGCTTGAAAGCAGGCTATGGGTACCAATGAGATCCTAACCTGCAGACCATATTCAAAGTTCTGTCTTTGGTCCGGTTTACTTTGCAGTCTCTCAGGAGCTCTTGGCTTTTCTGACCGTGGCATTACCTGATGGGACAGCCCTCAGTTTGGCAGTCTCTGAGGTGTCCTTGTGACTGGATTATTGCATTTTGGAACTGTTTTCTTCAGAGTCTTTCTGCACATGGCAGTTTGTCCCATTTCTAGTGCTAGATTTCATCCTGCATCTATGCCAGGGGGGTCCACACAAAAATCACCATTTTCCCCCTTTCTGCAAGGGTATGTCTTGTGATGAGCTTCTGCCTACACATTTTATTTTTCATCAAATTCATTTTAGGGTCCTTTGATGATGGGTAGTAATCAACTATCACTGGGAAGATTGCCACATGGTGATATTCTAATTTCTCTTTACTCTCTGCAGGTTCTCTGTTCTGCTCTTCTGTCAGATAGAACTGCCCTGTCTTGACTATGCCTTACATTATAATATGATCTGATAAACATAATGATCTTTGCTCAAATGATTCCAGATTTGGCCAGTGGCATCTTCGCCAGCCTGCTCCTGTGTTATTTTGGTGCGTGCTTTCTCCTGGGGTTAAACACTTCCTTACTTCCAGGTGCAAACAAGCTGTTGAAGTTCATTGTGCACTCATGATGCTCCAGCTCTGGGGACCAGACGTTTCTCCAAAGATCTTGGATTCCTTTTGGTGAAGAAAGAAAAAAGAAAGTAGTATGTGAGTACCAGGGATGATTGTTGCTCTGCAGACTCACTACTTCTAGACCCTTCTAGAATAGACAACTAGGAGATTCACATATTTAGTCTGCTGGTCATTTTCTATTCTCTTCTATCTGCCTATAGAAGAAAGCATGAGGTCTCTAATTATAGTACACACCCTTAGGTTCCTACAGGCCTTTCCCCTTTGCACACTTGGATGGTTAGAAACCTGGCTCCTCCTATTTGTATGTTGCTAGGTATGGAAATTAATATAATGAATCATGCTTATTTTGTGACTTTTCCCTTCTTCTTCCCTAGAAGCTATGGTCTTTGGACATTGCCACCTAGAATTGTACAGCCCACTCTGTCCCCTGCTGGTTACTCTCTGATGTTCTAGGTGGTATCTTTCTGGAAACGAGGCTAGCCCAGGCTGCATCTCACCCCTAGCTCCTCTCTCCTCCCCTGGGCAGCCCTCTGTCATCGGGTTTGGCAGCCAGCTGAGGCTTGTTGTGGGAGTCCCCCTGAGACTTGATGTCACCTTTCCAACTTAGCGGTAATTTGAAGTTTTGTATCCTGCTCTCTGTTTCTGCTGAAGGTGTGGGTTTCAATGTCATTTCTTTGTTTCTTGCTGTGAAATCCCAAATCTTGGTGAAGGCCTTTATGCTTTCATCCCAGGGAAGAAGGCAAAAGGGGGCAGAGTGGAGGTGGGGTGGGCAGCAAGAGCACGACAGACAGGGAGTGTAGACATGTGCAGTATGAGCGCAGGGTGGACGTGTGTTATATGGGAAACCTACTCCCAAGCTAACACTATGGAACTAGGCATGAAAGCAGCATATAGTCAGCTCTTAAAGTATCACTTCCCAACTCCTGCTTTGGAGGTGAAGATTTCAAAACAAAATTGGTGCATACAGTCAAATCATACCTTCATGGGAAAATATTGACTTTTTCTTTTCTTTTCTTGTCACTTTGTTCTGAGGTAGCCCAGATCAGCATGGAACTGGTGGCCATGCCTGGCTAAGTATTGTGTTTTAGTAGCAAAAGGATGAAGGCCAGATCAGCAGCATGGAAAGGCACACATGTTATATATGTATACGTATATACATATATACATACATACATATAACATATATGGCATATATACAATGCTAGACTTCTAAAAGAAAACCACGTGTTTCGATACAAACCATACTGTTGGTACAGTTTAGGCACAGTACATCACTCAGAACATACCATGCAAGCCAACATGCCAGACAAGAGCCAAAGGGCAGACGCCATAAGCAGAACAGTTGGCTTGTTACGCTAATGGTTTTCTGAACAATAGTTTTGTTTTTAAAAAAATGTTCATACTTGAGCCAAGCATATTCCTATGATTAATTCCAAGAAATACGAATAGGTCTTCCTTCTTGAACAGTTTTCCCCTGAAGTCAATGATTGTTTTGTTTAGGTTATTATTGCTGTCCAGTTGCTTAATTTCTCATGGTAACTCTTATTAATTATTCTCTAACCCTCCAAGAGAATTGTTAAGAGAGTGATGAGTGCTATGGCTGAGAGGTAATCTTAGCCCTATTATAAGAAGTCTTGTGCACTATGTGCTGTGAACAGAGTGTCAAATTCATGCATTGCAGCTCTAACCCATCAATATGTTTTTATGAGGAAGGGGGCACATTTTGGGGGGTAATGGAGCCACTTAGAAGGAGGAGGAGGAGGAGGAGGAGGAGGAGGAGGAGGAGGAGGAGGAGGAGGAGGAGGAGAAGGAGGAAGAAGCACGAGGAGCCCCATTCTTAACAAGTACTTGACATGTTGAACAAGCCTGCCATAATTGGAAAGCTCGGTGTTTCCTCTAGAGCAAGGATAGCTCTTTAAACTTAGGGCTTACAATCCTTTGCTAGGAGAACTTAGACTTTATGTCATTACATATATAAAATACAGACATATAGGTTATATGTAAGCAAGAAGATATAAGCATGGTCTCATATAGCCCACACTGGCCTCAAACTTATTAATTAGACAAAGCTGATCTTGAACACCTAAACCTCCTGTCTTCCAAGAGCTGGGCTTATAGGAATGTACCACCATACCCAGGACATGCAGAGCTGAGCTAGAATCCAGAGCATGCTGACAAGCCCTGTACCAGCCGGTTCACATCCCTGATCTCTTTATACAGTTCAAATCTCTACTGAGAGTTAAGATCGACTTCAAGCTGTGAGCTCCTTTTAAAAGAAACTTACATGCTTCCCAACTCATATAAAATGGTGCAGAGTCAACACTCTCAATCTGGAAAGAAGACATACAAGCATAGGAAGGAAAATTGGAGACAAAAGACCAAACAGTAGGAAAAATATCTTAGCTTCGTATTATATCCAGGGCACATGATGCTGCAGTGTGAACTGCAATCAGCTTAGGCAACCCCTCTGCATAGTTATGACATTTCCCAGCAGCCTCTCTGCAGGCCTGGCTCTTCTCCTTGTCCTCGGCTTTCTCGGGGCGTGTCCCATGTTTCTGTTGTTTCTAATATCCCAGGGTCTCCACTGTACAACTCCGCTTTACAACTTCACACACTGTCCTCTAGGGCACACCTGCAGAGATACTGGCCTACTCCTTTGATACCTAAATAGAAATCTCCTGGACCCATAATTCCTGAACTCTATATTCTGAAAAACTAGCACCACATGGATCTGCCTCTAGCTTGAGTACTAGCCTGTCCCCACTTGGACCCTGACTGAAAGCGAGCCTGTAACTCCCTAAGCGGTTGAACACGGTGAAATAAATCACAAGGAAACACATTGCCAGCAGGGTACCCAATGGAGCTCTCTGGTCAAGGGAGTCTTTTAAATGAGTTTATCCTTTTATACCTTTGAGGCTATCAAGGGTAGGGTCTTGTTTATCACTGACCTGTCAATTCATCTTTCTCGTTATCCCAAAGAATGCGGCTTATTTGTGAATGATGCTAATCTCTTCAGAAACCACATTGTCCTTTAGACCCAACTTGATTCTGACTTTTTTGTCCAAGATACAATATTTAGAAATCTTTCTGCTCTACATTGGTTCCCATTATCACCTAAGCCTGACTAAAAGCAGCTAACAATGTCTATGCAAATACCCCAATACTGGTCTGCCTTAAAATTTCTGCCTTGAATTTTTACATTATCTAGTTTGTCACCTTTAACTTAGCCTTGGGAGAACAGGCAGCATGTAGACAGGCTCTTTGCCAGAGGGTATAGCATGTCCTCTAGTCCAGTTCTCAACAGTCTTTGTTCTCGCCAGAACCCTTAGCGCTGCTATCTTTACTGACCACATCTGTCAGCATTTGCGCCTTCTCAGTTCTACCAGAATTGCCTATTAAAGTAAGATTTCCAGAGATTTTCTAGCTTGCATTGCCCAAATTTCCTCAAATTTCTATTGTTTTTTTTTTTCTCGTTTTTTTGTTTTTTGTTTTCCCCTTGAGACAGGATTTCTCTATGTAGCTCTGGCTGTCCTGGAACTAGTACTGTAGTCCAGGCTGGCCTTGAACTCACAGAGATCTTTCTGTCTCTGCTTCATGAGTGCTGGAACTGAAAGCATATGCCATCAGTGCCCAGCTCATATTTAAAACTAATCCCAGCATCGACTCCAGTTCTCTGCTCCCGGCTTCCCATGTTAGCATCTTCGTTGTTGTGCTGAATGCCCGAGAGCATCAACTTGAGAGAAGAGGGAGGATTATTTTGTCTTTCAGTTCCAGAGAGTTCCATCCATGGTCGGCTGGATCCCCTGCTTCGAACCTGACACATCATAGTGATGAAAGTTGCTGGCTGGGGCTGCCTATGTCATGGTAGCCCGGAGGCAGAAAGAATTACAGGAAGAGGCTAGGCTCAGGGCCAAGATACGCTATGCTATTCAAAGGTAACAGTGCAACAACTTCCTGCTGTCTATCGCGTCTCAATAATCTACCCAAATTCTTAATTTGTCAATAAGTAGACTATTGATTAGGTCAGGGCTCTTATGACCTAATCCTCTCTGAAAATGCCCTCAAGACCCACCCCAAAGTGAGTTTATCACACCTCCTGGGAGTCTCCTGGTCTAATCAGTTGATAAGCAAAGCCAACAGAAAGGATGCTATAAATACCTTCTTTTCACAAAGGAAATGATAAGGAATTACTCCTAAGTCTCCAGGCTGGCAAGTGGCAGAGCTGGTATTCCAACCCAGGTGGCTGTAGAGCTGCACGAGTCTCCGTGTCACTTCCCTCATCTAAACCTTATTAGGAGAGCTGTGATTGCTTAAACCTTGGGTAGCATAACCATAGCTTTGACAGCCATCAATGAAGTGATAAAAGAGTTGTGCAAAACCAGGACAGGCTACCAGAGGTTGTTAGGAAGGCTTACGAAAAACAGTAGAACTCAGAGAAAAGTGGACACCCAAAGTCATGTGGCAGGAATTTGGATAAACTGAGGCCATAAAAGCATGGATGTCTAGATGGGGTTGTGAATGAGAGAAATGGATAGTCAACCAAGAGTGTCAGCTGAGGTGCACAGTGAAAAGACAGAGTATACAGCAAAGATTGTATAACCAACAGTTGGTCATGGAGAAGGTCGTAATCCCTGAGTCACTCCATGAATGCTGGGATGTTTTGAATGGAAAGACAGCAGCCCACAGCAGGGTGGCTGGCTTCTGTTCATGGCTTCATCTGAGGGCATTTCTAGAACTCTTTCAGGAGTTGAGGTTGCTTAGACTCTAGAGACAAATGAATTTCAGAGGAAATTTCCTCTCTCTGTGCATCCTTCCCACCCCCCATCAGATTTCCTTCTCATTTACTATCAAGAAAATGGCCATCCTGCCAAAAGCAGGATGCAGTTCTTCAAATTCAACGCAATCCCCATCAAAATTCCAACTCAATTCTTCATAGACTTAGAAAGAGCAATTCTCAAATTCATTTGGAACAACAAAAAACCCAGGATAGCAAAGGCTATCCTTAACAACAAAAGAACTTCTGGGGGAATCAGCATCCCTGACCTTAAGCTGTACTACAGAGCAGTAGTGATAAAAACTGCATGGTATTGGTACGGTGACAGGCAGGCAGATCAAAGGAATAGAATTGAGGACCCAGAAATGAACCCACACACATATGGTCACTTGATCTTCGACAAATGAGCTAAAACCACTCAGTGGAAAAAAGACAGCATTCTCAACAAATGGTGCTGGTTCAACTGCGGTCTACATGTAGAAGAATGCAAATTGATCCATTCCTATCTCCTTGTACAAAGTTCAAGTCCAAGTGGATCAAGGACCTCCACATAAAACC
Organism: Uromys caudimaculatus; assembly: GCA_028551405.1. Lineage (NCBI taxonomy): Eukaryota > Metazoa > Chordata > Mammalia > Rodentia > Muridae > Uromys > Uromys caudimaculatus. The sequence goes on along the minus strand of CM052707.1, from coordinate 85,831,174 downwards.
AGTTACACTGAATCTAATAGAAGAGAAAGTGGGGAAAACTCTCGAAAACCTGGGTATGGGGGAATAGTTCCTGAACAGAACACCAGTGGCTTATGCTCTAAGATCAAGAATTGACAAATGGGACCTCATGAAA
>CM052707.1:85795124-85830541 GCA_028551405.1 Uromys caudimaculatus | reverse complement strand
CCTGAAGTTTGGACCACCAACCAAAGAATACACATCTATGGACCCATGGTTCGGACCACATATGAGGCAGAGGATGACCTCGATGGCCATCAGGGAGAGAAGAGAGGCCCTTGGGTCTGAGGGTGTTAGAGACCTCAGTAAAGGGGAATGTCAAGGTGGGAATAGGGGGATGGGTGGGCAGATGGGTGGGAGGTGGAATTCCCTCATAGAAGCGGGGAGGGGGAAGGGATAGGGGGTTTCCAAAGAGGAGACCCAGAAAAGGGGAAACATTGGAAATGTAAATAAAGTATCAAAAAAAAAAAAAAAAAAGGACGGTAGATTGTGCATGTGTTTATATTCTGTTCCAACCCAAAGCCCCATTAAAGTGTTATTAAAGAATCCTGTTGCCGAGCTGATGGCTCAGTGCATAAGAGTGCTTACTAAGCAATTGTGAGGGCCTGGGGTTTAGTCCCCCAGCACTCACAAGAAGATGAGAGTGGCAGAGCATGAGTAACCCAACCACTGTGTGGGGCAACAAACCAGGCAGATCTTAGCGGTTTGCTGGATTGTAAGCCTATCTGAACCAGTGAGCCTTAAGTTCAGTGAGAGAATCTGTCTCATGGAACCAGGTAGAGAGCAGAAGAGATCCCTGACATATTCCCCTACGTCTGTGGGCTTGTATCCCTACACACACACACACACACACACACACACACACACACACACCATGGATACAGAGAATATAAACAAATACAAGTTCAAAATAAATACAAGTTCATAAGGTAAAAATAATAATAAAGAGTTGTTATCAGTTGATAAAACAGGTCTACAAGTTTTTTGGGACATGTAACTGATGACAGGAACTCAAAGATGGCAGATCAGAGCAAAATAAAGAGGGCAGAGAGATGAGGGTAAATCACTGCTGAAAGAGCACAGAGCTCCTGATTCTGAAGGTTCAGACTACAAAGGGACGTGTGTCAAACACGAGCCTAGCGTCAGGAGAAACCCACGGAAAACTGAGCCTTGTGAAAGCTGTTCTCCACTGTGGAAATGACCTCCCAATGCACACTGCCTGCCATGTTCCCCAATATGACGTGTTCCCCACACGTGGGGGGTAGAGATGCCACAGAAGAGGCTCCGATGAGGAAAGTTTGCTCTATAAACTGATTCTCACAAAAAAGTTGAAAGTAAGAAGAGCATATTTTTGTAAGAATTCTAATATTGCCAGAAAGATTCACAACTGCATTGTCTGCAGTAGGCAAGAACAGAAAGGGCTACGCAAAGAACAAACCAAGCTTCAGAAAAAGGAATGAAGATTGTAGAATTTATTTATTGGGTTTTTTTTTTAAATGCCTAAAAGATAAAATTAAAATAAACTAAATCATCATTCTGGGAACACTAATATGTACTTATTAGGAATTATGGGAAATTAGTGTAAAAGGGGAGAGAAGGAAGGAAAAGAAGGAGGGAGGGCATTGCTCATCTGAAAGATACAAAGGAATTCTGTGCCTGAAAGGCTCAGTGTCAGATTGGCTGAGCTCACAAGTGGCCGTCACGTAAGCCATAAGAAAGGCAGATCCTCTACACAAAAAGCAAAAATTAAACAGCATCGGACTTCACGCCTGCATATCAGACACTCAAGAGCAAAGGAGAATGCCTTCAGAGAATGCCTACTTTATAATCATATCCTCCACACTGACTTCTATTATTACTTAAGCATGAGTGTGGAGCACACTTCCGTGTGTTGATTTCCACGCACTGGGAGAACGCAGAGAAACACATCTCCCCTACTCTCCTGTGGACGGTGTGAGCACATCCCACCGCAGTAAAAAAGGACCAAAACAAAGGAGGGTCCCAGAAGACGGAGGAGATTCGTGAAGGACAGGAGATGGCCGCAGAGTGGTAGGCCGCTCACACTTGTCTTGATGCAGTCACAGAAGAAATTTCCGGGAGGTGAGGGGGGATTATATAATTCAGATCTCTAACTCAACAGAAAAAGAAAACGAAAACGAAAAGAAAAGCGCGGACATGAGAAAGACAAACAGCATTTACAGAAATGAGAATGAAGGAGGGGAGATGGGGAGAAAAAAAAAGCTGGATGCCTGTGGACCGGGCATTCAGATGCACAGCACCCAGCCAACCCTGCAAATCTATGGCAGCATGCCTGTAATCCCCGTGCTTGGGGCTACTCACATGAGTGAAGTCTTAGCTCCAGGGAGAGCCTGGCCTTATCATAGAAGGTAGAGTACAATCAAAGACGCCTCCTCATATTGCCCCCAGGTCTCCACAGGCTTGTGCGTGCATATGCACCCACACACATGCAAATACATACACAGTGCTCATGCACATGTGTACACACGTGTACACACACACACACACACACCATGCCATAATAAGACAGGAGTACAATGATAACTAACACACGATCTGTCACTATGAGAAGCAACCGAGACTTTCAGGGTAAATGCCATCGATGAGTTCACAAACTGTAGACAAAGAAGGTATAATTATGCCCAGAGAACACAAGGGAAATATTAGCAGTCTTGACAATGTAGAGGAAATGTACAAAAACTGGGTGACAAAGGCGTCAGAAAACAGCAAGGCCACTCAGAGTAGACTGCTCCCCGTGGAAGAAGTAAGTGCTCCTCTTCCTGCAGTTGCACAGGTAACCAATAAAGATGTGACAGAAATATGATGAGCAGAGGGACGGAGTGCCTAAGAGGACATTCTTATCTATCGGTACTTTCCAAAAGGACAATTCACAGTATTAGACATGACCGTTCTGCTCTGCTATAACAAACTACCTTGGCTTGTGGAATGAGAAAAGATCTGTTTAGCTTACAAAAGATCTAGTTTTGAGGCTGACAATTCAACACTGGGTAAACCTAGAGTGTTTGGCTCTTGGTGACAGTCCCCCCATGTGTGCTCCCTTCTGGCAGATGGTGCTGTGGGGGAGCTGGTGCAAGGGAAGAGAAAACACATGGCAGAGTCAGGAAGCCAGATCATGAGAAAGGTGAGTGTTAGGTTTTATAACAAGCCACTCTAAGAGGAAGTCAGCGGGTTCCCATACACATGGCTTTGATCCCTTTCATGTGAAATAATTACCTGGCTCTAATTACCCACCTTCTCTTAAAGGTGCCCATCTCCAGCATCGGCTCACTGTCAACCGAGCTTTTTAACACACAACTCTGGGCAGCACACTCTTGCCATAGTCAAACCACAGCTAATACCTAAAAGCAGTAGTTTAGAGAACAGCAAGACAAGCTGGCTATTTCAGAGATGGAGGGAGTAACGAAAAAATGAGTTCCAAAATTAAAAGTTACATCCGAGCAGAGAGAAACACTGAGGCCCGAGAAGAGAGAAATGGAAAAGTCAAGGCAGTGTCTGCCTAAGTGTGTCATCCTCATCTAGACTTTGATTAAAATTTTTAAAAAAATAATTGCTATAAAAATACAAAAGTACTTAAATTTCACTACAAAATGTGTAATTCAACATTATAAATGATGTATGTGAAACTCTTGAGAAAATATTCCATACTGTATTGGAAGCTGAACATGACTCAATTTATTTTGATAGGCAGCCACTGACTAATTCTAAAGTGCTCAAGCCCAGTGAGAGGAAAAGCGTTTTTCAACGTACCCTTCCATCCGAAGACATCTACGCTTATCGATTACAGAGCGCAGGGAATGCCTGATTGCTTTATGATGTCATTTGCTGCTACAGAAATTACTCCTGATGCTCCCACAGCAAACCGAGCTACTCCGAGGCTGATACCTTGATTCAGAATCTGACACCTGAAGTGGTTTGAAGCACGTGTGATATTTAGATGCTGAGTGACGCAAGACCAGTGCCTTCACTTACATTCAAAACGTATATTTTCCACCGGGAACTACAAGTGTATTTGCAACGAACATCCCTCCAAGCAACCGAGAACAAAGGAAATGCTCTGCAAAATGATGCTGAAACACTACCACTCAGGCAGGCCTTCTCACTAGCGTCTCTCCTCTAATAGCATGCCTGCCTGGGACTCAGATACTGTTCACATTGGAAAGACAAAGCCGAGACATCTACTTAAATGCGCAAACAGTGCCCTCTGCTGACAGAGATGGGATGTTAGTTAAAAGAACTTAGTCTCCCCTGGGAAGGGGGAAACATTTGAAATGTAAATAAAGTATCAAAAATTAAAATTAAAATAATAAAATAAAAAGTACTTAGTCTCGCTGACAACAGGGAAAGGAAGGGGGGAGGGAAAGGAGCAGAGGGAAGAGGAGTGGGAGGGGGAGGGAAAGACCAAGGGGGAGAGGGAAGTGAAGGGGGAGGGGAAGGGGGAAGGAGGAGGAGGAAATGAGACAAACTGGAGAGAAAAACAAAAAACAAAAACCAGTGGGTTTTAGTCCTTTTTAAGGAAAGAAATGCTTGAAGCATCATATTACGTAGAAGATGCCAGTATACTTCCTTAAATCCTAAAGTAACACTTGGCCTTGCCAGAAGCGTGTAGTAAGGAATGGTTTTACAGTGTCCAGTCTTTGTTTTACTAAGTTATTCATTCATCGCAAGCTTCCCCTGGGGGTGCCCCCAGTGCTCTGAATATGTGACATGACAGTCACTCAGCCTTCGGAGAAGACATTAACTGTATGGAACAAAAGTGTTTCCTTAGGTCACAGGCCAGAGCTCGTACAGGGTCTCAGAAAGCCCCAGGCTGCTGGATATGTTTGTAAATGCTTAGGAAAATCTCAACGTTGATTTTGTTTTTCTGTTTTGCTTCAACATAAGAAGTGGTTGTTTGAAGATAGAAAAAAAATGGCTTATTGAAAGAAAGAAAATAAGTAAGGTCTATCCTTCAGGGCGGGAGATCTGGAGATGTATTTCAAACAATGCATTGTAAGTACTTAGTCAATGGAGTAGCAATTCAAATTAGTTACGATATATATGTATGTGTATATATATAGTTACGATGTATATCATATATAGTATTTATGATATGTGCACACATGTTTTATATATATATATATTATATATGAAAACCAGTATTTCTAATATCTTTCATTAAAAATCAGTTGGGTACTCAGCTTCCCATGCCAGTACAGTAGCAGGATTAGCAATGTAAAATATATAAATATGTTCTATTTTCACTAGGCATTTGCACTGGTGAATACTGTGTGCATATTTAAAATGTTACAGAGCCCAGCTTCTTAAACTGTAATGACCCCACTACAGGGTCCCTTAACAGAAGGTGGCCATTCCAAAGATAGTGACAATAGTAGAAAACTCCTGGATATGCAGGGACCAAAAATAAATTCAACCTCCATTGTGTAACGGTTCCAAGGTGCTTCAGGCCAGGCTCGCCTGGGCTTCACTGAAGCCTCAGCTCAGAACAGACATGTGCCCTGCACACTTGTACGAGCCCTCACTCATTGCAACTAGTCCAGACACACTGCATTCTACGCGCTACAGTGGTTTTACTGTACACACAGTTTTCTGCTCTTATAGAAATGCAACAGCTTAATTATAGAAAGCAAAGATGCTCCTATCATCTGGCCTCAGCCAGAAAGTTGTCACATGAGTATACATTTGGATCATATTGTGTCTGAATGTTTGACTGTAAGACTTGCTATCCAAGTTACCAGTGAGCTCCTAAACAATACCATTCCATTAATTTTAGCTTGGGAGATCCAGGCAGTATTTCCAACAAGTTTTACAACAGCCTTACACATATTTCTGTATTTCGGACTGCATACGTATATAACATGGCCTTCTCAGCATTGATAATTATAAAAATCAAAAGTATCAATCAGTTCTTTAAAACATTGAAGATCTTCCATGTCCTGCCATATTAAATATTCATGCGAGACTTAATTCTTGTCATATTTACTATGGATATGCAAATCCTCATGAAAGAGTCTGTGGGTTAAAAGGAGTCCTTGTGAATTAATGTTCCAGTGAGCCAACACTGTGTAAGCACATTGAGTTCTTTCCTTGATGCCTATGCACATACAAGCCTGGAGTGCTGCCGAGTACTGCCAAGTGCTTCTCCCAGTCCCCCTTGCCTTCCTCCTTACAACTCCACAACTCCTCTGATGCTGACTTCACTGTCGTCCTGTTTCCCCAAGTGCTCATATGTTACCACACTTGCTATCTAAACCCATGGCAAAACCAAAAAACGTGTATCTGTCACTTTATCTACAGTTACTTTCTCTTTTCCCATGAAGGCAGTGTCCATATCTCAGAATATAATAGTAACTATTGGTCTTGGTGACTGATTCTCGAATGTGGGTAACAACTTTACCTCTTCTTGGGTGCAGCTGGACATGCTTGGTGTACCACGTATGCCATGAGATTTGGACTTTAGAGAGAGGAAGTTACAGGTCGAGTCCCTAATGCTCATCAGGGTCTGCAATGTTGGCAAAGTCACAAGCCCTCTCAGAGTTTGCCTCTCTATTTAAAAAAATAAATAAATAAGGCCTCAAGGATCTATCTATACAGAGGACCAAAGAGGACACAACTTAACCCTTACACAATAGGTGGTCGATATACCTACAACACCAGGCAAGTCACTGTGACTTATTAACTTCCCCTCCATGTTCACCCTTGTGACGTGGCAGATCTGATCCCACAGAGTTCACCCTAGTGCTTGGATCTCAGACAATACTCTCCCACCAACCTCAGTGAGAGCTAGACAAAATGTCTGCACGTTCTTTGCCTATGTGGGAGATCAGGCCTAGGAGAGTTATACAACCTAATGTTTTAATCATGGAATTTGATTTTAGGTCAGAAAGATTTATTCCTTCCTGATACTATAACTGACCTTAATGAACCCCCCAGAGAAAGCTGGGGACTTATCTTTAACCCCACACTACTCCGGCATTGAGCTATGACTTCTGAAATGATAGACAAATCCACTCTGGTGTAGAACATGTAATTCCTTGATATGGGATACCCCTCCCCAAAGGAGGCAGGATAATGTGTTTCATGGAAATCACCTGGGACTAGAGCCAGATCACTTGGGGTCAAGAGTATCAACACCATAGCTCTGTAGCCTTAAAACGGAGTCCTTAGGCTTGCCCTTTAATTCTGAGCTCATCATCTCTGCTTGGAGGGTTGTTTGGAAGGGGGAAGATAGTCCCGTGTGGAAAGAAGCCAGGTGTGGAAGACAAGCTCACTGATGGTGGTTATAGAACCAAAAAGAATCAGAGCAGAGGACTCCCTCCCCACCTCCACTTCCCCACACACCTTCTATTCGGTTCATATAAAATCAAACGAACCACAGTCATTGGGATAGTGTTTTGGAAAACTTAGACTTTCAAACTTACAAAAGAAGAAGAAATAGGCACTTCTTTAACAAGATAAGCTGGGCTCGGGACTCAGTTACCAGATTCAGCTGTATCCCCGGTTCAATCCCAGCCCCCAGTGTCAGCAACTCAAGGGATGCAGCTCTTATTACGGGCCCACACAGTAAAAACAGCGGCAGCAAATCCCCTTTATTTATTTTTTATAAGCTGCTTGATCCTGGTGAGCTGCTAATCAACCTCACTGGTCTATCTATGCCCCTAGAAACTAAATCACGCACACGGTCATTCCTTGTTTCTTTTGCACAGCATCCATGGTGCGTGGACAGACCCACACTGCAGGAACCATGAATCTGACTTGGGTGAATGTCTGCCTTCCTGACTTTAGTCTAATTTACCCATCTTACAGCACTTGGTACATGGTAGTTGCTTGCATCTGCCTACAAAAGGGACTCTCTGTAGCTGACATAAGCAAGAAAGGAATTTATTACAAGGATGCTGAGTAATTGCCATAATCCACAGGAAGCTGAGAGATTTGCCCTTTAAATATGTGTGTCTGGAAACCAGGTCCATGAGGAACATGATAAATCATATTCAAATAGCATCCTTCGGTGTGGTCTCCCGCTTTCAATCTGGTCACCACTGAAGAATAGACGCTGCCCTTGACACCAACCACCTCATCCTTGGGGCCGTTAAGGATCACCACTGCTCAGCCACTCCTCGGCCCTGAGGACCCAGCCTTGATGCTACAACAGAACTTTTCCCTTTCTCAGTCTACCTTGAACAACTAATTGCAGCTAGAAATGAGAACATATATCTATGCTCGCCTGCAAAGGAGTCTGGGAAGGCAATCTGACACCAGAGGTGACTTTCTCCTCCGCAAGATGTCCAAGATCATGAATGCCCTTCATAGGACAAATTCCAAGTCCTGAACAGTCCAAATTATAATAACAGTCACTGCACCTACCTTATAGCAAGTTTCATTTGTTTGATCTACAGCTAAAGATTGCAGTGCTCAGTAGCTCTTCAGATAAATTAATCAAAATGAAGCCTAATCTTACGTAGTGTCATTTGCTCTGGGTTCCTGTGGCATGCCCTCTGATTCTTCCTTTTGTTCTGAATTTTTAACAGTGGCCAGACACAAAGCTCCTTCTCTGTCATGCAGAGTGGCTGCTAAGAGCAGCAATCTTTTCATTTCAGTCCTTCACCCCCACCCCCACCCCACCCCAACCCCTCCCGACTGGCACCAGCCCTGGAGCCTTCTGGCTTCCCTGCTCCTTGGCTGTGTCTTCTTTTCATCCTTCTCTTGCCCTTTGGACTGCTGACTCCTTTGGGCTCACTTGTTTTTTGACCCTGGGCACTCTGGTGTTTCTCAATAGGGGCACTATTAGTGTTCGTTCAGAACACTTCGTTGTCTCCTGTCTCAAGAACTTTTAACAACCCTGGCTATGCTCCCTCAAGGCTTAAGTAGTTCTACAATTGCCATGACAACCCCAAATCGGATGAACATTTCCAGATCATTCTTGGTTTACAAGGAAGAGAGGGAGGAAGAGCAGTGTCCAATCAGGAGGGAGCACTCTAGGAGGAAGGCCCATTTTACCACCTGGTCCCTTGGTTACTGGCTCACCCCTTCCTGCTTTCATGGCTGGATTCAAACTCAGCTGCTTATCTATCCTGACAGCTTAGAATTCTATAAACCTTTGGGGGTAGAGGATTTGTTGACCAAAATTAGCACTGAGAGAAAAGGTAGTGCAATGACCGAGCACAGAGCAGAACCCAGCTGGCACTTGCAGTGGGAGGCAAACCATTCCATCGCTCTGAGCTTCACTCAATTATTTCTTGGCTGTAAAATGAGATATGTTGTACATGGCACTCCACAGAAGCAGAGCTGAAGAACTCTGTGCAGGTAACTTACTGTGAGAGTGGTCTCAAGACATGTAGGATGGAGAAGCAGGATGGAACTCGAAAGAAACCAAACAGGGAAGGCCTGAAACTGACCAAACAGAGCCCATCCTACCTCAAGACCAGAAATTGGCGTTTGGGACTCTGGAGTCAAACAGAACTTAGCTGAGGTCTAGTTGGGAGGAAGTTTCTCTTCCCACACAAAGGAAGTGGGTGAGTTACCATCAGCCAATGGACCCAGCTTCCAGGGTATGGGTAAACAGCAAGAAAGGAAGCCTGGGCTGGGTGCTCAAAGTGTCCATGGCAGGGAGTTATACAACATGCTTAGAGCTCAGTGTTTAGTGCACAATACACAGCCATTGAGTGTCACAGATTGAACACATACTGTCATTGCACCACGACAGGTGTGGAAGATGGCACTACAGATGAGCTCAGGAGCCATAGGAACTTCTTCAGATACTAGTGGCTCCCAGGAACCTGAAGTTTCTCTGGCCTTAGTCCCCCACTCTGCAGAGTCACACAGCCTCTTTCGGTTTCCATTTTCAAAAGAAGGATCAAGTCAGAACAGCCAAGAATTGGTGAGTAAACACGAAGGAAAGTAGCAGTCCCAGCCCTGGCTAGAGATTTTTGGAGCTAGTTACTAGAGTTGTACTCCCTGGACAGAGGTAGAGCCTTTGTTTGTGTTGGGAAGCAGGGAAGAGAAAAGGATGGGGGGTGGGGAGATAAGGAAAGGAGAAAGAAAGGAGGGAGGAGGGAAAGGCAGGTCAAAGGAAAGGAGAGATGAAGAAGAAAAGAATGGAAGAAGAGCAGGGAGGCGAGGGAGAGAAGAGAGGAGAGGAGAAGAGAAAGAAGAAAGGGGAAAGGAAAGAAAGGAGGGAGGGAGGGATAGAGAGGTGGGGAAGGGAGACTGGAGGAAGAGAAAACCAGAGCCACAGTGAGACATTGACAATATCATGAATTTGATGGTATTATTACAAAAAGAAAAGAAATTAGAGCCAATTGACACAAATTCACAGAAGAACTACTTTCTCCAGTTGGGGATTGTTTTCCTCCCTAACACAAGCCGCAAAAGGAGCCCTTCCATCAGGCTGCATGTACTGACCAACAAGAAAACAGAAAGAGAGAATGAACTAAAGTGGAGCCTGTTTTCTACCTAAGACTAGTGGCTTACCTTAGAACTCACAGAATTCGCAGAAGTTGATGTTGTGTGATGAACTTTTCCTGGGGGAGGTATAGCACACATCTACTTACCCCAGATAGGGAACCCGGGACAGACCAAAGTACGGATACCACCAAAGTCCAATTTGGCAAGCCAGTGAGTTTTATTGGTGTTACTTACAGTTGTAGGGGTAAGAGGTGATTTTTAGGAACAAAACTTACTCAAAGACAGCTGCGTCACCAAAGGCCAGCCTTGAATGGGTGACAGCTCACAAAGCTGGGAACCTGGAGCACACTGCATACCCTGCAGGCAGTTCAACAGGTTAGAGAGCATGGTTTCCTGATGCCTCAGTTGGCTTAAACCTCTTCCAAGCAGATGATCTAGTCTGAGGCTTCTTTGCAGCTCAGTTTGTCTGAGTCTTCTTTGCTACTTAGCTCTACTGACTTTGGCAGGGAGGGAACTAGTGAATCTGGTCTGTTTCAGGGATTTCCTGATGCTGTTCTGACTTGTTTATCTTCCTGTTAAAAAGCTTCTCTGTAGGATAGAATGTTTCACAATGGTCGAGTGCATGATACAATGTTTTAAGATACGAAGAACTTAAAACTCAACCATGCCTTATGCTAGATGCAAGGACAAAGACAAAGGGAAGAGATGGGATGGGGACATACTACTTTCCTCTTTAGCTTTATTAAAATGCCTGATGACCTCTTAAATTTTTCTGTAAACTCAGACTCTACCTTTGCTCTTTGTTTCCCACCAGCAGGTACCTTGCTTAGGAGAAAAATGATGCTGAGCTGCTGGGTGATGAAGCTTACCTGCCTCACCAGGCAGATCCTGCATGCAGTGCTGTCATTTCTTTAAAAAAAAAAAAATCACATTTCAAAAAGTATAAAAATGATAGCATAATGTCTTAGTTGGGGTTTTACTACTGTGAACAGACACCATGACCAAGGCAACTCTTATAAAGACAACATTTAATTGGAGCTGGCTTACAGGTTCAGAGGTTCAGTCTATTATCATCAAGGCAAAGAGCATGGTAGCATCCAGGCAGACATGGTGCAGGAGGAGCTGAGAATTCTACATCTTTATCTGGAGGCTGCTAACAGAATACTGACTTCCAGGTAGCTAGGATGAAGGTCTTAAAACCCACACCCACAGTGAAACACCTATTCCAACAAGGCCACACCTACTTCAACAGGGCCATACCTTCTAATAGTGCCACTCTCTGGGCTGAGTATATACAAACCATCACACACAGATTTAAAAAAAAAAAAAAAAAGAAAGAAAAGAAAAGAAAAAAGGAGGAAACAAATTTTTCACTGTCCCCAAATAATTAGCATTGTGTGGCACACACTTATGGACATTTCCAACACACAGGTAATGCATATATACAAACACATATGAATAGACATAACACACCTTAATAGTTAATATGGACATCTTTTGAGAACACTCTGTTCAACAAAAATGGAGATGAAATCATCTTTTACATCAACTAGTTTGGTTTAGTGCAATATGGTTCCGAATGGTATGGTATGGTATGGCACGGAGTGCTCGCAATGTAATGGGAACGTAGGAGTCAATCACATGATTCCATTTTAACCTTCTTCATGTATTATATTTGACCCATAAGCTATTTGCAGCTTTACTGTTGTAAACAATGCTGTAATGAACATCCTGAGCTGGAAAAACATGAAGCACATTCATAATTAGTTTCCTGGGATTGATTCCTAGACAGGACATTACTGAGTCAGAGGATTGTCACATTTTTTAAATTTATTTACATTGTCAAATGACCTTTCTGTGACATTTCAATGCTCACAGGCTCCACAGGAAGATAAGGTTGGTTCTTCTGACAAACTGTGCAACTTTGTAAGCTTGGCAAATTTGGTGGTTGCTTTAGTCATTTTGTGTTGCTTTAACAGAATTCCACAGACTGGGTAGCTTACAAAAAATAGAGGGGTTTTTGTTTGTTTGTTTGTTTTTGTTTGTTTTGTTTTTTGACCACAAGAGCCTATCTTCTATTGAAGGCATATTTTACACAGTATTCCAAGCGTCTGGTACATAAGTAGCAGTAGATGACTCTCATATCAGCTTGACATCTGGAACTGGGGCTGTCTGTATCTGGGGCCTTCTCTGATGTCAGGTGTAGAGACTTGTGCTTGGAGTGCACTACCTGCTTGTACAGAGCCTCTCCCTAACCAGGCAGCCACAGAGCCCGAGGCCTGGCATGAGGCCCTGGGGGCTCCTGGAAAAATACCATTGTGTCATATCTGGAACTTAACTTTGTCGAATAGCTCTTTATACGTTTCCTTTCTGGGACTCCCGTTACAACTGAAAACTGATAATGTCCTGCTTATACTAGCAAACGATTTAAGGAATTTTACAATTTATGTCATCACATTATTGGAATCCCTTACAATCCACAGGGTCAAGCTATTGTGGAACAGCACTGTCTAATACTTAAATGGCAAACTTTAAAAATAAAAAGGGTGCATGTACACCCACCTAAATCCCCACTTATTATACTATATTTAGCATAGCTCTTAGCATAGCTTTTTTTTTCCTTTAAAGGCTAATGCTTCTCCTGCTGCCCAAAGGTATTTTGCCCTAAAGGAGACACAGCCTAAATTATATGCTAAATGCAAAGATCTAGAAACCAGTCCATTGAAAAGGTTCAGTGTTCTATCAGCAGGGCAAAGTTATGCTTCTATCTTCCCAGAAAATGAACAAAGTCAAAGACAGCTCCCACTCTGATGCATCTGACCAGGACAGCATCCCAGAGACCATCGGACCAAAGAAGCATCTGAAGATAGACAACAAACCCATCAAGAGGAGATGTCCCGAGAGGAAGAATGAGCCAATGACTTAGGGAGACGACAAGGACATAACACTACTGGGCCCCCAATTTATGCTGTTATGCTTACGGACTAAATTACATATTAATTCTCAGCTTGTCAGTGCAGAATCCAAACGCTTTTTGGGCGGGGGAGGAATTAAAGGCACATCTCTATTAGGAAGGAGACAGTATGGTTTTGTTTTGCCACGTTAAGAATTTTTTTTTTAAATTACCAGTCCCAGGAGCTATTACTAGGATTCATTTTTGAATTATTGTTAGTAAAACTACTAATATTACAGTGAAAATATTAGCAGAAATGAATCAAGAGGTAGCCGAATTAAGAACTACAGTTTTACCAAATAGAGCAACGATAGACTATTGCTCAAGTATAATCTTGGTTGTCAACTATTTCCTAGAATGTGTTGCTTTAAATGTGTCTGGTCCCCCCCCCCCCGGTCATCCTGACGTTTGGACCACCAACCAAAGAATACACATCTATGGACCCATGATTCAGACCACATATGAGGCAGAGGACGACCTCGATGGCCATCAGGGAGAGAGGAGAGGCCCTTGGGCCTGAGGGTGTTAGAGGCCCCAGTAAAGGAGAATGTCAAGGTGGGAATAGGGGGATGGGTGGGCAGGTGGGGGGGAGGTGGAATTCCCTCATAGAGGTAGGGATGGAGAGGGGATAGGGGGCTTCCAAAGAGAAGACCCATAAAAGGGGAAACACTGGAAATGTAAATAAAGTATCAAAAAAAAAATGTGTCTGGTTGGATTTCTCTCACACAATCAATGGCCAAATTAACAATCTGCATAACGAGATAAACAAAATCTCTCAGTGCCCTTTGCATGGTCTTCATGCTTTCCCTTTTCCTTGCTCCTCGGTTCGCTGTTCTTGTAATTCTAGTATGCTTGCCTCTATGAGTTACACTAGCCATGAAGGCAATGCTTTCAACCTTGGACCTGTTACAGCCACAGTTTCCTCTTTAAAAAATAAAATAAAATAAAAAAGGAGGCAATGTGGGAGGCACAGCGGTCCTTGTGCTTACAGATAAGCACCAGGGGAACTAGAAATGTTAAACACACAGGTTTTCCATCAAATGAAGAGATGCATAACCCGTTATCTGCCCAGAAGGCAGGAAGCAGATGCGGTTGGTAGCCTGGTGATCTTGCACTATCTGTGTGGCCAAGACCGGGGAGATTCTCCTCCAGACTCTTATCGTGAATTTGCTTTTTTGTTGTTTTGGTTTTTGTTTTGTTCTGTTTTGTTTTGTCAATCCATAGAACCCATCTTTATGGAAGGTGTCAGATGAACTGCACAAAGAATCTCAGTGTAGCCACATCTTAAGCTGTACTGTACACGTGGATTTGAGTTATTATCACCAGGAAAGTTTTCACCAAATTGGACTGTGCTTAAATATGCCTAAAGTAAACTATTCGAGATTAGCATCCCTAAGTTTGACCCAACACCAGCTACTATGTTGTTTTGAAATGAACTACCTTCTTGCCTCCCATTGATGCTCTGCTAGCCATGGTACCCACAGAAGCCTCAGGCATGGTTATTTTTCAAGGTTGGGAAATCCAAATCAGGACCGCTGCATGTGATAGAAACGTAAGCAGGTATGTGAGAGAGACCTGCAGCATGGAAGAGGTAAACTCCCTTGGTAGTAGCAGCCTTCTATAGCGACAACTAACCTACTCCCATGATAACTGCATTAATCTATTCCTGAGGGCTCCATTATGGTGCCCAGCATCTTCTACTAGGCCCGAATGCCCAAATGGCTCACTGAGGAACTCATTTCCCAACACAGGACTTCTACAGGATAAGACCTTCAAACCAAGCAGGAGTAAAACTGACGCATTGTGCTACTATTAAGTATGTCACTATTTCTAAGTATCCCAATACATATGCAAGCCACCCAAATTTCTCCACGACTAGATTTTCTCCTATACTTATAACACTGATGAATATATATTCAGACAATATTAACCTAAAAACAAATCCCAAAGACCAATATGCAATATACTCCGTGTATACATTTTCTGGTCTACAAAGAAAGTTTTTCACAGTGAAAATCAACATCTGTATTCTTTTCTGATGTTTAAGTTTGAACATGGCTTATTCAGTACATAGATGGCCAGCGCCATTTACCCATCCAGCTGGTTGGCAAATAAGGGGGAAAATTAGCTGAAATTAGCTGAAAATTTGTTCAAGTAAATAGAATGGAGAGGAAGAAAAAAAAATCCTCGATGAAACGTGTCAGCAATCAGACAAGCAGCTTTGGTATTAGGAAACACAATGTTTGTTCCCAGCCACGGCAGTGACGTGCTGGCCTGTGAGGGGTGATGTGTGACTGTTCTAGAAACCAGGAACACAGCAACGACTCTTGCCCTCCAAGTCTTCTGCCGCCTCCAACCCACTGTTTGAGGATTTTGTAAGTTTATTAGAAGCCATCCCTAAGGCCTTTGAACTCTTACAGAGGAGTACTTTACAAATAGAATCTGAGCCTAAGGGCTCTATCCCAGTGAAGCTAAATTCTCGTGTTTCTTAAAAAATATATATATATGATTGCACAAGTGACCTAATACGAGACAAACAAGAGCAACCCGGCCTCACAACCTACTAGTTTTTAGAAAGCATTGCTGGGAGTCTCTTTTTATGCACGACTTAACATGTACTGTCTTTGTTGGGGACATTTCAAATCATTGTCTTTTTTTTTTTTTCTCAAATAAAGACTTGAGGGGCTGGGGAGATTTATTAGCAGTTAAAAGGGTAATTGTTCCTCCAGAGGATCCAAATTCACTTCCTAGAACCCTGAAGGGCAGCCTATAACTCCACCTTTAAGGGGTCTGACCCTCATCCAGTCTCGTCAGGCACTGGTATACGCTGGTTATACACAGTATGCAAATACATACCCATACATAAAAAATCATTTAAGAAAACAATCTTTTAAAAGCAAAATAAAGTGTGCGAGCCTGTAAGAAGCAGTTTCTGAAGAAATCTTTGTTGGTTTTTTTTTTTTTTTTTTTAAACATTCACGATTCTAGAATTTGTTCTTAATTTAATGATAGGTGAGGGAGACATGATGACAACTATATACACAGAAGGTATTTGCCAACCATTTAGTGAGCAAGGGGTTAACATCCAAACTAGATGAGGAATTACTATACCAGGCCACACTGTGAGACTCGCTCAGAGGGAGCATCTGGCGGCCAGGCCAGGGTCTTAGGCACTGAGATCAATTCCCCTGTGCCTAGTGAAGGTTACATTCAGAAGTCACCACTCTGCCTTCTTCCAGGCCACCCATAGGGAAGGCAGAACTTAGTGATCAATAGGACTTGCCTGCTCCCAGATGGTCCCCAGGAGCCATGCTCCCACCGCTCAGTCATCAGCTAAGTTTAAGCCATCTTGACTTGATAGTGAGGGTTAGCCTCTGAAGAAAGAGCTGACGAGCACATGTTGTCAAAAAAGAAAACCTCTTTTAGTTCATTGCTGGGATGAACTTCGGGGAACCTAAGCCACACCTACGCTTCTATTCGTTGATTCTTTCTATGTCTGAAATAACAGCCTTTTGCATCCATGCCTATGGCCCTCAGTCTGCTAAAGGTGGGCAGGGTTTCAAATGCACGCTGGGTGTCTTAACCTTGTTAGGTGGACTACGTGAAGCCTTGATGGAGAAAAGTGACATCTAAAAGGTGATGTGAGGATGAGGAGAGCTGGACGCGTGGGCACTGAAGGCAGGCAGGTGACTCAGATGAGGTACCAGCGCCTGGGAATGGCCAAAGGCGAAGAAGAAATCAGCCACAAAGGCACCCTGGCCTCAGAGCACTGCACAGATGAACATTCTCCCTGGAAGCCCGGTTTCCTGTCAACAGTCACCCTGTCTTTCATCTTTCCCCTTTCTCAGCAACTGCAATTAACAACCACCACCTGCACTGAAGGCTTACCTGGGCTCTGTTCTAAGCAAGCTGCCCTTGTTTACTCTCATTTCTCTGAGGTAGAAACTGTTTGTCTTCGTTTTACAGACAGGTGAACTGAAGGAGAGATCAGCATCCCCCTTAGGAAGTAGACAGTTGGGTTGGAACATTTTTTATTACAGTTCTTGAGAATGGACCTGGGCTCCCTCCTTCAGTGGGCAAGAATCCTACTGCTCAGTGAGCTGTGCCCATAGGATTTTTAACCAGTGCCCCATCCTGCCTCTTTACAGGACTGTCATTCTGATGCCTGTCATGTATGTCACCCACCCCTGCTGGCAGATGACAAGCTCTGAGAGCAGCAACTAAGGGAAATAAGCCATTTATTCAGTCTCTGCCCCATTTACTTCATGACTGCTATCTGCCAAGTATTGTACCCCTTCACACTCACACATACACACACACACACACACACACACACACACACACACACATAAAAGAACTGGTACACTGCATGATGAGTACGTGGTCACTGTAGACCTCAAACAGTCTTTTCAGAGGTGGGTGGAGCTGACAGAGACATTACTGGTATCAGAAATAGCAAAGGAAGACCTCACTCACAGACACCTCTAGGCCTCTCTAGCAGGACGTTCCTGAGCTCAATCACTTGGCAATAAATGTGTGAGGTATCTTACCTCTCACCCCCATAAAGAACACTGGGGGCAGATGCTATTATCTGCACAATAAGGAATCAACACACAAGCTTTGAAAAATCCACACACCTAGGAAAGGAAAAGGCCTTGAGCTGCTTGGACTTGTGTAGCATTAAACTTCCCTTCCATGCTTCCCAGGTTTGTGGGAGAGTCTTCTTTTGTGAAGGTGAACTAGAATAAAATGCACAAGAAGTAAGCCTAAATAAACACACACACACACAGAGAAAGAGAGAGAGAGACAGAGAGAGAGAGAGAGAGAGAGACAGAGAGACAGAGAGATAGGGACAGAGAGACAGAGAGAGAAATTATCCCCAAACAATCTGGACAAGGACTCTCTCTAGAGAAAACGACACTCCAAGGGCTTCTGGGGGGCGTTTCCCAGTTGTATTCTTTGCTCTGAGTAGTAACGGCACTGAGCAACAACACATTTGTTTGATGCCTGTATGTGTGTTGTGTCACCATATAATGGTTTGGTTTTTTTTTTTAATCTCTCCATTTCTTCCAGCAAAACACAGTCTGCCATCCATTCCAACAGTTTTGGTGAGAGAGGTGGTCTGCCATACACTGCAGTAGTTCTGGTGAGAGAGGCAGCCTGCTCAGCATTACAGTGGTCCCAACAAGAGAGGAGTTTTTATATATTAGTTTTCTGCAATACTCAAAGGGGAAAATTCTTCAGAAGGTGACTTGAAAGAGATGAGGTCATCTTTTCCCTAGCTCTAGGTCCCAGGATGCTCTGCTCCCTCTAATCAGTCCATATATGAGCCCAGAATGCAGGAAAGGTGGAAGCAAGATCTAAGCAATGGCCCCAGTCGGGGGTCAGGCAGTAAGGAAATCTCTACTGCCAGGGAATTTATGCTCCTGGAAATTCAGCAAGGATTGCTAAGGCACACTGGCAAGGCTATGCCAACTGCTTATGCAGGCAGGTAAGGCCTCTGCACCCTACGCCATCTGCTGTTTCCTGGAGACACTGCCCTGGTGGATGGTGTTAGAAATCTCCATTACACTCTTCATGCAAGATAACATGGTGAGGCAGCCAAGAGTATAAAAGGACATACACTCTACAAGAGGAGGCCCAAAGGAACACAAGCATACCAGGCCAGGCCATGACTAAGGAAAATTCAAGGTCCACCACTGAAACAGAACATGCTGCTGTCTGTAAGTTTCCATTTTCTGAATTTACTTATATTAGGGCATCATTATATTTGGTTCTTGGGCCTGTTTTGGTTTCCCTAAAGCAACACCTGAGGTATAGAACCTCCATCATCTGGATAGTCATGGTGCATTTATTGCTCATTGTTTTGTAACAGATTCTAGTGTACAGACATTGACCCTGTAGTACAGACTGGGCATGAACAGAATGTATACATTCTAACACCACTGCACTAGCACTACACACACGTTCACATATACACATACCCAGACATACTCACAAACTCACATGCGCACACACAAAACCACACTCAGTCTTACATACACTCAGACATAATTACACACGTACCCTCACACATGTGTGTGCACATATTCACATCACACACATATCCACACATGGAGGGGTGGTTCTGATGCTGTCCTTTTCCCCAGTTGGTTCTTGATCTGTCAGTAAAGAAGCCATGGGCCAATTTCTGGAAGGAAGGAAGAGACGGGACTTCCGGGTCCTGGGAGGAAAAGAGACGCAAGGGAGGAGAGTTTGCTTTGTTCTGTAGAGAGAAGAACCAAGCAGCCATGTAAGGTCTCAGGAGCCGTGGCCACTTCTACAGATGGGTGTTCAGGGATGTTTAGCAGGGACTAGCTGTATCTTAACAACTAAAATTTAGGGCAGGTGGGAGGTGCAGAGATAAGAATATTGTTAAGGGTACAGTTTTCCATGTGGGAGATAGTAGCATCGAGCAATTGTGTCCAAAGGCAAGTCGAAAAGGAACAACTGTGTGTCTGTGCTTTTTATCAGTGGCTTCAAGAGGACCTGGGTGGGGGCTGGTAGCGTAGCCCATTCCCGGAGCTTAGATGGGGTAGCGAAAGTTACACACAGCACACACACACACACACACACACACACACACACATCTTGTTCTTCCTGCAAAATGTGATGTACGCCATGACATACATCTCAGAAGGACGCATGGACTATTTTATTTCTTTTTATAGTTAATTTTCCTTCTTATCGCTTTTGTAATTACTGCCAACAACCTCATCTAACAGGCAACATTTCGTTTCTTAAGAAGCAAAATTACTATTGAACCTTTCCACTTTCTTTACCATCTTAAAAAATAATAACATCAAGTTCCTAGCATATGTAACTGCTTCGAAAGGCCAAGCAAGACCCAGACAGACAAATTATCCTCTCCAAGCCTTAGTTTCCCCATTTGTACACAGGAACAGTGATGTGTGGGTCACAAGACCAGAGAAGAAATAAGCAAGTAGAAAGCCATGCATAGCAAACAAAGGTAACTGACCCGCAGGGGACCCCACCCCCACCCCATTCCTCAGTTTACTGACATCTCGGGAGCACATCGCAGACACACAAATGACACCTCTGGATTTAAAATGTGGTTCTTGAAAGCGCAGAGTGTTTTGGTTTCTAAAATATCCACCACAAATCCCAGGACAGTTCTATTTATAGCCATGTTTTATCCATCTGGGTTCACTCAACCTCCAATGTATCAGAGAGTCTCTCACATTCTGTTTAAATTTCACTTCCCCGAGGAAGACTTCCCTGGGCAGACAAATAGGCATTGGTTACATCCTTACAAGTATACAACTTAACAAAGGAAAAATACACACGCAAACACAGACACAGCTAAGGCTGTGTTTAATGCCATCTTAGGCAGGGACTGCTGTGAAGGAGGGATTGTGAAGAGCCCAGGACAGTTTCTGGCATCCACACAGATAATGAATACATACTTACTGGTGGATGAATTGACTGGAGGATAAGTAGATAGGTAGCCAAGGACTTAACTCCTTTCTTGTAACTGTGTAATATGCCTGTGTAATCTACAGTCTCTGCTGGAGCAGAATTTCCCCAAGGAATCTAAGGATCTATTCTCCAGCAGCCCTAAATGCCCCCACTTGCAATAACTGAGGCAAAATCACTCAGACCCTGTGAGTCAAGCCAGTCTGAACCTACTACACCTCCAACATCTTAAACTGCCCCCTCCCTCCCCCTCCCCCCACAGCTAAGCAATGAGCCGTGTTCCTTCCCCACTGAAAACAAAAACATTTGTCCGGTTTAGCAAATGTCAGCCCAAGCAGCGTGAAGGACAAAATATTGAGTGTCATTTCCATCAAGCAAAGTTACTGGGCCAACAGCAGATGCATCCGCTGGCACTGAGTGAAGCCCATTATGTTACTAGCCATAGCACCAGAGATCAAGAGTGCACAAAGCCCAAGCTTTCAGGCTGTGAGAAAGCCCATCTATTGTTCTCTGGCAGACAGTGCTAGAGAGAAAGGATCCCGGAGACTTACGGAAGGCAGGCTGAAAATGCATGTGCCAAGCCAAAACTAAAGCGAGGCTACACAATGTAGCTACTGGAGGAGCAGCTGGTCCTGGTGGCACCAGACTGTGTCTTTTCAACCCATGTCACCAACAGTTGTCCACATAGTAAACACTTTCTGAAGGGGTGCCTGTCAGTTTCCATTTATTTATAAATAAATAGATGAATAGCATCCAAGTTACATTTTTTTCATGGTCATTTTTTCCCCCTCTTTAAATTCCAAAACCAGAGGAGAAAAGACACCACACAGCAACATAGTAACACAAGGAGACCACAGCTCTGTCCAGGAAGCAGAATTGACAATTGATGGATAACACTTTTGGCCCAGTGCTATAGGGCAGTTTTTCAGACTATTGTTGGAACAAAAGAAGGTCAAGTTTTATTCTTTTTCTCCTGCTGGGACACCAAAGAGTTGGTCTCAACTTTTCTTTTAAATGAAGGAGAAGAATGCATTCTTAAATCAAGGCTACCCAGGACCATAAGGACAATCCCAGCACTCCTTAACTACCAGAATTGGTTTGTGGGCAAAGGCTTCTGTCCTTTGAATTGGGCTCCCAATCTTCTTGGTTTAGCTGCCGTGCTAACAAGGTTCTTTTGAATGTAAATGAGTCGTAGTCAAGTCATTTCATCCACCATCTCTTGGAAATAACAAGACGAGCTTCTTGTGTTATCCACCATGGAGCTTCATGGAGTTCAGGAGTGATGGCGTCAGTTTCCTTCTGTAAAACATGATAAGCTCAGTGCCCTTCCTCCTTTGTCTCCATCAAGTTCTTCTGTTTAAAAAATAAAAGCAAAAATTTAAAAGTATAGATAAGTATATAAATTGAATTCATCTTAGACCAGAGGCTAAGTTGGAAACAAATTAAAAGACTTGGGATATTCAATAAATGTGTCTTGTTTGAAACCAGCGGTGGCATGTTTTAGGCCCAATTCTGACAGTACACAAGGCAGCATGATTCACAGCAAAGACCTGTCAGAGCTTTGGGCTCAAATCTCAATTGCTATCTGTTGAGATTTTGCCTTTTGCTATGTACTGTAATGTTAATACTGGGCCCCAAGATCTGGTTGCCTCATCCAAGAGAGACTCCTCACATATACCGAGTGATGGTATGTGACCTTGCTCCTTAATTTAAAAGTATTGGTTGAATAAAGATGCTGACAGCCTGTAGTTGGGCAGAAGAGAGAGGTAGGCAGAGTTTTGGTTCCTGGGCTTGGGGTCTGAGGCAGAGACCACAAGGAGAAGGTAAAGAGAGAAGACAATGCCACTGGTAAGGGATCGTGAGACACAGCCATGAGGCCCAGCCAGTCAGAGTTAAGAGCGGCCCAGATGGAACATGGCAAGTTATAACTTGGGGTTATTGATAGGAAAGTAGATACTAATTGCTTAGAGGATAGATATCTGCCCAGCTCTAGTGTTTTTAAGGCTTATCATAAAAATAAAGATTTTTGAGTCATTTATCTGGGAACTGAACGATCAAAGACAGTGTAGAAACCCCCAATTGAGATTAAATAATTACCACAACAACCGTCTATTAGCAAAGAGTAGACGCAACACATCGTTCCTCAGTTCTTCATACGCATATATATATTCAAGTTCAGAGTGCAGTCTCAGCCATATGCTTTTCTTTAGCCTAATGAATATTACCAGATAGATTGCACATAAAGAGTGAATAAAATGTTTCAACTTGTGAGCAAAGGCTAGCCCACCAGAAGATGGGAAGCAAGAGGAATACAGCCAAGCTCTCCCACGTCTCTCAGGCGAAGCTATTGTAATCACCTGACACTCCCAGGCAAGTATGTAAGGAGTCCAGCTTAGCTAGAACTACCCAGGAGAGCCCAGCCTAGCTGGAAGAACTACCCAGCAGAGCTCAGCCTAGATGGAAGAGCTACCCAGGAGAGCCCAGCCTAGCTGGAAGAACTACCCAGGAGAGCTCAGCCTAGCTGGAAGAGCTACCCAGCAGAGCTCAGCCTAGCTGGAAGAGCTACCCAGCAGAACTCAGCCTAGCTGGAAAAGCTACCCAGCAGAGCTCAGCCTAGCTGGAAGAACTACCCAGCAGAGCTCAGCCTAGCTGGAAGAGCTACCCAGCAGAGCTCAGCCTAGCTGGAAGAACTACCCAGGAGAGTCCAGCCTAGCTGGAAGAGCTACCCAGCAGAGCTCAGCCTAGCTGGAAGAGCTACCCAGCAGAACCCACCCTGTATCACCAGCTTTCATACTTACGAGCTAAATAAACACTATTTTAAGGCACCATTTTTTGTGCTATTTGTCATAAGGCATTATTGTGGCAAAAGATAACCGATACACTATATGATGCTATGCAAATCACTCTACTTGACAAGATTTAATTTTCTTTAATATATTTACAAACAAAATGTGCATACAATACTTTCTTCATAAGATGATTGTCATGATTAAATTCATGAAATTAGACAAGGTATGGGAAATCATATGGCCGTATCGCAAGCACATGATTGGCACATTTTCATTGCCAGCTCCTGACATGTCTCACATGCTGCCCTTACAGCTGTCCTTCTGAGAGAGAGACTATCCGAGCCCTCTCCCCTTTGGACTCCATCCACTGTAGCAGCTGTGCCCTGTTAAGGAATGCAAGGGCAGATTGTAGATATGAAGGGATAGGGAGATGAGCAGGCTTGGGAGGCATGATGTGAAATTCACAAAGAATCAATAAAAAGTTTAAATAAAACAACAGTATGGAAGAGTCATTGCTTCTCCATGCCAAGGACCAGCCTTAGCTTTGAGAAGGGTTCTGAGAGAAGGGTTGTCTGGGAAACAAACAACTCGAAGTCAAATCGTGGGTTACAAGCTGGTGGCCTATGTTCTACTTGAGACTGCTTTCAGATTGCTTGTGCTCTCTCTCTCTCTCTCTCTCTCTCTCTCTCTGAGAGTGTGTGTGTGTGTGCGCGCGCGCGCGCGCGCGCGTGTGTGTGTGTGTGTGTGTGTGTGTGTGTGTGTTCTGCTCAAGACAGCTTCTTCTTGCTATTCTAAAAAACTCTCTCAGAATGAGACAGTTCCTTCTCCTAGTAAAAATTCTAAAAGCTCCCTGGATAGTGTTTCTCTGGATAGCTGCTAGGAAATATTCTAAAAGATTCTTATTTGCTCTCTAAGTAACTCTTGGGATTTCCAACCAAGGTCAGAAATCCTATTTTAAAAAATTCTGAAAGAGCTATGTTCACTCTCCAGAGATCTCTGGACAGCTCAGCTCTCCCTAGGAAAAAATTCTAAAGAAGGAAGTGCTAACAGTTTCTGCTAGCTCAGACCAAAAGCCCAGTTTTTTATTTACACATCAGTTCAATTATTTATTTCAGGTTCCTTCTTGACCATACCATGAATCAGTGTTCCATGACCTTAGCCCCAAGACTCTAGGGAGAGACAGCAAGCAGAAGCACTGACAATAAGGTAGCTGAGTGGGACCCTGCCCTGGAATTACCATTCTGACCTAAATTCTCTCTGTCTCTGGCTGACCTTGAACTCAATCTGCCTGCACTTGTAAGCATAAACAAAAAACTTAGCTGTGTGGGATCTCCTGTCATCACCACTCCCTAAGTCTCTTTATCTCCTTACTTGGCATCTTTCTGTCAAGTTGACTCACAGTGCAGCTGCTCTTGTTCTTTCAGATTAGTGAAACCCTCATATGATTCATATTGCATACTTATATTTTGCATAATTGAGAAATTATATATATTTTTAACTTATCTTTTCAGAGTTCTTTCCCATAGCCTTAAGGGCCATCCTGAAGGTCTTAGTGTTTAACATTTTGCTGAGACATTAGCCACACCTTTGTCTCCCAGACTCATGCTGTCTCTGATTATTATGGAGTCATTAACGCTAACAGAGAGGGCATTTCTTGAAGGAAGAACATGAAAATATATACATTATTATTATACAAGCAAGGCTTATGCCCACAGCAGCCATCAATACTCATGGAGGCCCATGCCTGCTGGCCCTTTCCCAGGGTTAGGAACCATGTCATTCCACCCCTACCAAGGCATTGCCAGACCCAGCATCTCCAGTCATGTAAGCGTGCCCTATGACAGCAAGAAGGCCATCCGTGGGCCTGAAGTTTCCTATGTTACTTCTTGACTCCATTCTCTCCAGATCACAGCTTCATGTTGAAGTCCAAAGAAGACCACTGACTTCTTCCTTCCTGGGATTTTTCCTGAAGGTACAAGTTCTTGCAACCTGGGCTTGGCAGCTTTCAAATAATACCAGAATGGTGGCTCTACAGGGACCTTTTCCCCCAGTAGGCTAATTCTAACTTCTGGTCGCTACTATCTCCCAGAGATCCGGGGATGGACGCTCCCTGGTCCACCTCCAGTGCAGTGGAATTTGAGAGGCATAAAGATTCTTAAGTTCACAGTCTTCACTACAGAGTTCAAGGCCAGCATCCTCTCAGCAGTGCATCCCCTTCATTAGTGACACTTCCTAGTCACAAAGAAACTGTGGAAAATTCAAATTTAAATAACACCAAAGAGACATATTTGTGTGGAATCCATCTGTAAACCCTGATTCCAAGCCACAGGCTGATAAGATGTAAGACCAAAATTGCCCTCCAATCTTAACAGTATTTAAGGAGGACACATTGAGTTCTTAGTATAGAGTCCACTCGGGCTCTAAATTCAAAATTGTCCTGCCTAATCTCCTTTCTGGGATTTTTCTAGTCTTGGTTCAAGTGTTTCTACGTTCAAAGTTGTCTCATTTCTCCCTCCCCCGTCCATCCAGTGTCCATTTTCCACACAGTAGTCATGTGGCTCCCTGCTTGGCGTTCTTCATTTATCTGCAACTGTCTTTTTGTTGAGTCTACTAGCCCTAGAATAGCATATAAGACCTTTCATGAGCTCATCATCTCTGCCTTCCTCTTCTGCTTCACCCCCTACCATCCCTGCACCTTCTGCTTTGGCCACAACAAACAACTGGAAAGTCCTGACTCATTATGGTATGCTATTTTAACAAGCATAGACCGTCGCTCCTATCTGCATTCCATACCTCAGTTTTGTCTCTCCCCCTCCCTCTCCTTCTCCCTGCCTCCCTGCCTCCCCCCCCCCTGTCTCTCCCTTCCTCACCTTCTCTCTTCCCCCCTTCCTTCCTTCCTTTCCCTTCCCTCTGTCTAGTTCTGGAGAGTGTGTTCGGGGCTTAGCACGAACACTATTCTGTCACTAAGCCACATCCTCAGTCTTCTTTTGACCCTGTTGTTGTTGTTGTTGTTGCTGCTGCTGCTGCTGCTGTTGTTGTTGAGCCAGACTTTCACTATGTAGACTGGGCTGGCCTGGAAGTCTCTAGGTATACCAGGCTTGCCTTGAATTTACAGAGATCTGCCTGTCTCTGCCTCCCTGAGTTCTGGGATTAGAGAAGTATGCCCCATACCCAGCTTGACTTTTTTGGATACAGGGTCTCACTAAATTGCCCATTCTGGCTTTGTACTCACGCTGTAGTGAAGGTCCTAAGCTTATAATCCTCATGCCAGCCCTCCATGTAGGTAGATTATTATTATCTGGCCCAATCCATTTCTCTTCAAGACAATACTTTCAAAACATTTCACAAATCTATCAATTTCGCCATCACTCCTCTCTGATCCCTTTCTCGCAGTACCTTGTATCTGCCTTTATTACATATTAAGAATTTTAATTATGTTGTATGTTTTGTTTATATTAATGTGTAATTTTGATTTTTCATTATATAAGGAGTTTTACCTCTGTATATAGTAAATTCCTATAACAGAAGACCCAAGACTATTTTAGGCACTATAGATGAAGTTCTTGATATGGAATGCATCTTCCTATAGAATGTCATTCAACAAATATTAGTCAAGCATTTAGTAAAACCCTTCCCCCTCTATTTTTAAATTTGTATCTTAAAGTCATTTATATAATTTTCAGCTAGTACTCTATACTGATGTATTTGCCCACATGTCAGTTTCCCCCAACATAACTCTGCTATGACTGGTCCTATGGACTTTATACTGTGTCTAGGAGGAAATTATTGAGATGATTTCTGAACTGAAGATTGTGAGATGCCTGATATGAGTGCTGGGAATGGAACCTGGGTCTTCTGAAGCAAGTACTCTTAACTGCTAAGACATCTCTCCAGCCCTAAGGCAGGGATTCTCCACTTGTGACTCTTTTTTACTGGAAAAATTTTGATGGAACATCAGATATACAGGCATATAAAATGAGTATACAGATGAAACACTACTAATAAATCATATTGAAATTTATTTTAAAACAACTTGTATATACATAATTTATCATTTACTAAAGACAAAAGTCTATTTGCATACTGATGAGAGATGTTCTTGTTTCTTTTACATAAAGAATTAAACCTTCTGACTATTTGATATTCAGAACATCAGTTTTTCAGAGTTGATCAATATTTTGATTTATATTATATTTATATAACCATCAATGTTAAGAGTGCCATCTTGCATAAATAGGCAGTATAAGATGTCAGAAGTGTGCTGAGGAGCATTTCAGAAATTGTTGGAAATTCTATCCTAATCACAAGCTAAATTTCACTGAACAATTTTTGTAAGACTCAAAGAAAGAGGAAGAGAGAAGGCTGAGCCATTTGTATATTTTATTTTGCTCAAAATTTTCTCAGAACAACCATGATTATATCTGTATATACACACAGCAAAATAAGCATAGAGTATAAGCATAGCAATAATGTATGTCACAATCATATCTAATCAGAGTAAACTTGTGATAACAACATTTCAGGATTCAGAAGCACCCATTGGTCCAAGAGACCAATAACACTCTGGTGTACAGCAAACTATATCCACTTACAGCCACCTACAGCGCACAGTCCAAGTCTGACTGCCTCAGTAAGAAGAGCTTCCTACAACATCTCTGCACAAGTCTGGATGTAATAAAACACGACCAAATGTCGCTTTATTGCTTCATTGCAGCTTTGACTTATCAGTTAGAATTCTCCACTTTAGGCTTAAAGACAATTGATTCTTTCCCGTGTGGACCCTTCCAGGATTTTGACTCCAATTGCTGGCAAAACTGAGCTTTATCTTCTCCAAAGTAAACATCTCTCTGTCCTCCAGCCATCCGTACGTGATGCTGAAAGAATGGCAGGAAATCAATGAGTCAGGGTGGGGACTGGACAGGGATAGAGCGTGTGTGCAGAACAAAGCGAACGGTAAAGGGCGCTGGACACGTTGAGATGGTATTCTAAGAAATAAAGCCAAGATTTCAAGAAAAAGCAAGTACTTTACAGGAAGGGAACTGAACATCATCTACACAGGGCAGAGTCTCATTAGCGATGGAGAGGAAGTAGACAGGATGGGATGCAGTACCCAGGTAGAGAGAGGCTAAGCCAAATGGAAGGGTGACAAAGTAGAGAAGTTGGGAGGGGGTATATAACTCAGTGACAACAGTCTTTCCCAGATGAACTGATCATCTACTGTGGTAAAACGAGTTAGAAAATGTGTGGTACCTTGTATTGCTGAGTTGGGAAGGAGCATTAAAAATATCACAGTGGGGCTGGCAAGGTGGCTCAATGGGTAAGGTGCTTAAATCCAAACCACTAGAACTCAGGTAAAGCTGACCATGGTCTATAATTCCAATATTCCCACAGCAAGATGGGAGTCAGAGCAAGGAGAATCCCCCCTTCCCAAAATCTTGCAGAGCAGACACCCTAGCAATATGCACTGGCAGACAGAGACCTACCTCCAACTGTGAAAAACAAGGACGGACCACTGCTTTATCTTGTGATTCCCTTATACATCTCCCTTACATGTGCTGTGGTGCCTGCACCCACACATGAAAACACACAGAGAGAGAGAGAGAGAGAGAGAGAGAGAGACAGACAGACAGACAGACAGACAGACAGACAGACAGAAAGACACAGACACAACCTTATCAAAATGAGAGAGAGACAGACAGACAGACAGACCGACAGACAGACACAGACACAGACACAACCTTATCAAAATGTCCACAAAGGAAACTGAAGAGGGAGACAATGGGAGTTAAGTCTGGGCTTTTGTGGTAGCTGAATGTAGGAGACTGATCTGGGCTCCCTGACAACACTGAGCAGCTCAGTGTTTTCTTCCTGCACTTGTCCTTTACTCTGCCACTCCACATATGGCCAGAGCAATTACAGGATTGTTTGTTGGTGAGGGACCTACAAGGCCTACTTGCAGAGCCCAGCAGTGACTCTTGGTCCCCATTTCTAAGGGTATATGCACCTTGGTGTGTGTAGATCTACAAGGCCCTGGCCCAGTAGAGACATTCCACTCTGGGCACTTATTAAAAGTCGCAATTCCTTCCCAGATTGCCTGAGTCATTACAAAAGCCCAGCACCCCACAGTGTGAACTGCCTGACCTGTTCAGTCTGTCCCAATAGGAAATATATTTAAAGTGTTACATTTTCTTGTTTTCAAATTTTCATATTTCCCATGGCATTTTAGTAAACTCATTGCAAACATTAGACTGTGTGTTTTCCCCTCCACCCTAGACTATTATCTTTGAAAATGTGGGTTTTTTGTTGTTGTTGCTGTTTTGTTTTGTTTTTTAAATCAAAAGATGGAGTGGCAGGCTTCTCTACTGTGCTCTCTGAAGTCCACTCCCAGCACGGAGGAATGATGGGTGTTTTGAAGAACTTGAACACTGGTGACCGTGTTCCACATAGAACTCAGCCATTTTCCTGTTTCTTTCTGGATTACTGTGGGCTTACCCTCCCACCCCTGCGTCCACTCTTCTAATGTTGGTCCAAGCTCCTCCCTCTCTCTCACCACACATATTCTCTAGCCAATACCTTTCAGTCACCTGAGCCAGAGTATCCTACCTCCATCACCAGGTTTTGCAGCAGGTTTGACTCTCTAGAGGACTGATCTCTGTCAAAGAACTGGTCAGAATCAAGACACCCAGAGATACCATCGGCACGATGGTACCTTGAGGATCTTGGGAATTATAATTAGTCTCTCTATACAAGCAGCAACATAGACATTCTCGCCAAGATTCATAAGCACAGGGAAACATGTTTTCCTGTCTCCTGTGGTCACAAGCTTCTCCTTTAAATGTGTTTTGAGTCATCTCCTGTTATTTCCTTCCTAAAAATCTTACCAGTATTTGACATCAACCCTGACATCTTGCAACTTGGGTCCCAAACCAACTAACTGATGAAAAATAGAGTAAGATGATACTATGACCGTGACTTTGCTAAATGGTTCTGAAACATATTTAAGTCACAAATCCAAACACCTTGTTCTTTCCTACTCAGCTTCGAGTGTTCCCTAGAATTCTTAGTCCTTTATGTCAGTTTAATAATATGGCCAAATACAAGTTCGATATGTGGTCATTATCATTTCTTTATGGAGGGCTTTTTGGTTTTTTTTGGCCAGAGATATGAAAAAGAATAAGAAAATTAGCATGCAAAGAAATTATGAAGATAATACACCTGTGAGTGGAAGCTAGTGTAACTCTCACAGCTAAAATGATTCCAGGTTCCTTGCTGCTCCTCTTTGTAAATGATGCCTACCATCTATACCAATCGCGTATGCATTCCAGTGTCACTCTAGGGACAATAGAAAGCAATCAAACCTAGGTAAGCATATACGTGTGTGTGTGTGCGTGTGTGTGTGTGTGTGTGTGTGTGTTTGTGTGTGTGTACTGAAGCTTGGGTGTAATACTTAGTGTGATACATGCTCTTAGTCAACATGGCAGTGGTCAACCCTAGCCCTCACAGATCAAAGGAAAGACAGCAAAGCACACCTTGTGGATGCCCACCTCAGCCTCTTATAGAAGTCCTTTGTTAAAGTAAAATTTAAAAACAATTATAAGAGAACCAGATCTGACAGGAGGTCAGTCCACCCCTACTCAAAAATAGGATTTGAAATATGGATTCACATATATCTTTCTTAACAGCAAATTTTGCCCTAAGTATGTACAGAAATATTAACTATCTGCTTTTGAAAGATTCTTAAACACCAAGAAAACTGAGTGCTAACATTTTTCAGTGGGAGAAAAATTAATATTAAATATATTTTAAACATAGCTTAACTCACCTCTATTTTGACCTTTTAAGCATCCACTTTTAATTTAATGCTGTTAAAAGTTATTATTATATACACTCATGTATATAATCCACAGAAAGACATAAGTCAGCACTATTTGTTCAAACATTGTGGGCTACACATCAAACGTGGGAGATCATAGGTCATGGAGACCCCAGCTGTGTGCCCCCCTTTAGGGTTGTGCTTAGTTGAGGCTACTAGTACGCAGTAGCACTGCGTGGGTGATTTTGACAGCAAACACAGACTCCTCACAGTTTTGGCCAGTAAGGAGTTCAAGATCAAGATGCTGAGAGATTCTGGGGAGGAGCTGCCTCCCAGTCCACAGACTGCTGTGCTCTCACTGTGGGCTAACTAGCTTTGTGGGATGTTCTTTTATAAGCATACGCATCCCATTCACGAGGGACCCAATATTGTTCAAGTTGAATTCTTCAATTAGCATACAAATTATTAGGGTTTTTTGGGGCCTTTTCCAACTTAATTGATATTGGTTGGTTCCCACCCTGATCTTCATTGCATCCCCCTGTTCTCTCTTGCACCCCTCCACCTTCAGTAGCTTCTATCCTTAGGTCACATGTGCCCTCTTACCTGTCTCCCCCCAACCCCCAGTGCCCTTCCTGAACACTGCTTTCCCCTTCTTCTGGTCCTTTCTCCAGTTCTGTGACTGATATTCCCACATATACACTGTCTTAGTTAGGGTTTACTGCTGTGAACAGACACCATGACCAAGGCAACTCTTATGAGGATAACATTTAATTGGGGCTGGCTTGCAGGTTCAGAGGTTCAGTTCATTATCAAGGCAAGAACATGGCAGCATCCAGGCAGGCATGGTGCAGGAGGAGCTGAGAGTTCTACATCTTCATCTGAAGGCTGCTAGCAGAAGACTGACTTCCCAGCAGCTAGGATGAGGGTCTTAAAGCCCACACCCACTGTGACCCACCTACTCCAACAAGGCCACACCTCCTAATAGTGCCATTCCCTGAGCTGAGCATATACAAACCATCACATATACATAAACAGTCAAAGCTAAGGATCTGCATATGAAAGAGATCATGTAGCATGTGTCTTTCTGAGCCAGGATCACCCCCACGAGAGATTAAAATAGACTAATTTTTATGTCTATCATTTTCCTGCAAATTTTATAATTTCATCTTTCTTTAAAGTGCATGGTAAATCTAATGTGTCTATGTTATGTTTTCATTGACCATTGCTCTGTTATCTGTTGAGGGTCATCGAGGCTGGTTTTAGTTTCTTGCTATTGTGAATAAAGCATGGGTATACAAGCATCACTGTGGTGGCCTATAGAGTCCTCTGGCTATTTCCCCCAAAGCTAAGCCATATGGTAGCTCTATTTTTAAGTTTTTGAGAAAGCTCTATGCTAGTTTCCATAGTGGCTGTATTAGTTTACATTCTTAGCAGTCATGGATAAGGAATCTCCTCTACCCCCGTCCATGCCAGCATTGTTCTTTGTTTTCTTAATGACAGCTATTCTGACTGGGGTGAGATGGGATCTCAGAATGGTTTTAATTTGTAATTTTCTGATGGCTAATGATGTTTGTGCTGTCTAGCGTTTTGTTGACTTGACCCAAGCTAGGGTCATCTGGGAGGAGGGAAGCTTAATTGAGAAAATACCTCCACAGGCAAGTCTGTAAGGCATATTTATTATTGATGATTGATATAAAAGGGCCCTGCCCACTGTGGGTGGTAGCACCCCCTAGGCAGGGTGGTATGGGAAAGCAAGTTGAGCATAATCACAAGGAGCCAGCCAATAAGCAGCATTCCTCCATGGCCTCTGCTTTAGTTTCTGCCTCCAGGTTCCTGCTTTGAGTCCCCCCCCCCAATTCCCTCAATAACAGCATGCGACCTGAGAATTGAAAGACCAAATGACCCTTTCTTCTACAAATTGCTTTCAATCATGATGTTTTATCACAGCAATAGAAATCCTACTAAGATCATGTTAAACACTTTTTAAAGTATTTATTGGCCCTTCATATTTCTTCTTTTCTAGTTGTTCTTTTAATTAACACATTTATTAATTGATCGCTTTGCTCCTTTGTCATAACATCTTTGCAGCCATTTCTGTATTCTCTGTAGGAACTCCTTGTCTCTGACATAGAGCAGGCGAAGGTTTTCTCCCATCCTGTGGCCTGTCTGTTCACTCTGTTGGCTGTTCCCTCAACTCCGCAGAAACCCTCTAATTTCCAATTTCCCACTTGTCCATCCGTAGGCTTGCTTCCTGCAATGCCAGTTCTGCTCAGAAAGTTCATGCCTATTCCTACATCTTGACATGTTTCACATGGCTCCATTTTTATGATCTAATAGCCCCTCAGAGGTACTTCCTAGAAACACCATCTTGAGGCTTAACACACAAGCTTAGAACAAAGCAAACCTTCAGTCCACAGTGCCTATGGCAAGATCTGGTTTTAACACATCTTCTTTGAATAATGAATACCATCCAATCAGTCTAAGCTCTTACACATGAAGAGCTCTTGATAAACTGGTTGTGGCCCTCACTCTTTCATTTTTCTTGGTCTTGGCAGTGAATTGATCGGTACCAGGCTACACAGACAAAGGCAGAATGCAGAATGAGCAGATGGTATAGAAACATGAAAAGATAGAAGAATATCAGACCTGTCCCCCTAAGGTGTTGAAAAGAAGGATTTCAGGGGGATGTATGGACCTAGTCCTTGCAGAGACCTTGAAAGATAGATGCAACCCTCTGGAGGTGACTATAGACAATGCACCCATCTCTCTTGACTGCTTCTATTGGCTAACTGCAACAAAATGACAGTATCAATACAATTCACATAGGTGAGCCTCCTCTGATGCAGAATTATAAAGAGAAAGATGGAAACTGGTCCCAGGAAAAACAATAGAAGACATTAAAGCCAATCTCTTTCCAAACTTTGAATCTGCTCATTGATATATTCACTTTTTATTTACTAGTTTCTATTGAGTACAATGTCAGGAACTAATGTGATTCCTGGGGATATGAAAGGAACAAGATGGTTTTTGATCATGTCTTAAATGAGCTGCTAGAGAGCCAGGCAGGCAATAAATATAGGAACAGTTAGAATAGCTATAGGCCAGGAGGCATTTCTTGTGACATGTGCCACACTAGGAGTAGTAGAGTACCTGCTTCAGAAGAAACAACCATGAATGGCCTTGGTGAGAAGGTAAAACCTACAGAGAGAAAGGAAGCATTTAAAAAGGTTGAAGAATGCTCAGAATGTTCCAGAAATAAGCAGTAAGTACAACCGCCCCTTGGTAGAATCATGTTTGTCTGATCCAGGAACAAAATGGAGCCAATGCAGCTGGGCTGTGAGGCAACAGACAAGTTTGGAACAGTGGATACGACTGCTCCATGGGAAGCTCTGCCAGCTGGGATGAGGAGTCTGGGCAACAGTGTGTGCACCTTCAGAACAGTTGTGCTGCCAGACAGTGCTGGCGCTGTGTGCTGTGCCTCCAGACCTTTGTACATGCAGTTCCATTAGAAACTCAGCCCTTCTTCAACCTGATAAACAGTGACTCACCCTTCCTGACCCACTTTCTGTATCATTTCCTGTGTGAGGCTTTCTGACACATCCACAAGTCATCTTAGTCACTTCCTCTTCTGTGATCACTTAACACTGTGTGCATCTCTTGGTACTTTGCCGCTGTTTACTGATCCTCTCTTTCAAGGGGGTGACAGCTTTGAAGGCAAGGGACAGTTTACAGTTCTTTGTATCCTGGCTCTACCACACCTGTCACCCCTAAGCCCTTTAAGAGCTGAGGGCATATTGTGTTCATCTTTGCATCGCTGCCCTACTTTTCCTCCATCTCCAATGTACCCAGGATAGGACATACCATGTTAGTAACCCCCCAGAAGGCCAACAGTAGACTTTCCACTAACTATGGCCTTCACTGATAAGCAAAGACAACCCAGAAGAGATGTCAGTGATTGAAAACAACCTAGAGAGAGCAGTAGTGATAAAAACTGCATGGTATTGGTACAGTGACAGGCAGGTAGATCAATGGAATAGAATTGAGGACCCAGAAATGAACCCACATACCTATGGTCACTTGATCTTCGACAAAGGAGCTAAAACCACTCAGTGGA
>CM052707.1:85773918-85787496 GCA_028551405.1 Uromys caudimaculatus | reverse complement strand
CAGCTATACCTCTCCTGGGCATATACCCAGAAGATGCTCCAACATGTAATAAAGACACATGCTCCACTATGTTCATAGCAGCCATATTTATAATAGCCAGAAGCTGGAAACAACCCAGATGTCCCTCAGCAGAGGAATGGATACAGAAAATGTGGTACATTTACACAATGGAGTACTACTCGGCTATTAAAAACAATGATTTAATGAAATTTGCAGGCAAATGGATGGAACTTGAAAATATCATCCTGAGTGAGGTAACTCAGTCACAAAAGAACGAACATGGTATATACTCACTGATAAGTGGATATTAGCCCAAAAGTTCAGAATTCCCAAGTTTCTCTTTACAATAACCGCTGGACTGAGAGTGAGGTCCCAGATGCAGGAGTTTGAGAAGGGACTGAAGTAGCTGAGGGAATTTGCAGCCCCATGAAGGGAGCAAGACTGTCAATGGGCCTGACTCCTCCCCCCACCCCCTCCCACCCCGATCATCCTATAGTTTGGACCACCAACCAAAGAATACACATCTATGGACCCATGGTTTGGACCACATATGTGGCAGAGGATGACCTCGATAGCCATCAGGGAGAGAGGAGAGGCCCTTGGGCCTGAGGATGTTAGAGGCCCCAGTAAAGGGGAATGTCAAGGCGGGAATATGGGGATGGGTGGGTGGGTGGGTGGGAGGTGGAATTCCCTCATAGTGGCGGGGATGGGGAGGGGATAGGGGGTTTCCAAAGAGGAGACCCAGAAAAGGGGAAACATTGGAAATGTAAATAAAGTATCAAAAATAAAAAAATAAAAAAAGAAAGACTTCCTATAAATAAATAAATAAGTAAATAAAAATAAATAAATTAATTAATTAAAAAAAAAGATTTTTCCTCTGTCTCTGTACATGTCCCTCCCACGTGCATCTACACGGACACATTATCTGTCTCTGTCTGTCTCTGTCTCCTCTCTTTCTCCCCCCCCACCCTTCCTAATTCTGAATGCACAAAAATATTAACAAATCAACAGGCATAAACTTTTTGCTCTCTCAAGTTATTACTCAAACAGCCAGAAAATGTATAGTGAATTCAAAATAACTCAGCACTACTTGACCCATTTTTCCTCCCATCCAGCAGTACAATTTGAAGCTCTTGGGCAAAATTATCTAAATGATAAGAAATCAGCAGTGGTCTCTCTGTGCTAGGAAATCAGGGTGACTTTCAGCCAGAAAACCGATCTGACTTCTTACAGCCATTTCCTCCCATGATCTACCCCTCTGCTTCACCATGATAGGAATTGCCTTTGTCAATTCTCAGGGTCTTGACAGGGTCCTTGGCTCATCATGCTAATATCAGACCGAAGTCTTCTCATCTTACCACCTGTGTTTGGCTTGGTGGCACACACACCCTCCATGTTCAGCAAAAGTGCTGCCACTCTCCAGAAATCCAGCCTTGTCTGTGGCTTTTGTTGTTAGTCACCCAAATCTTCTGAAGGGTTGGAAGCAAAAGTTCCTAAGGAACCTGAGAGATGGCTGGAAATTTTAGAGTCTCATTCACTGAAATGAATAAACAGAGGCAAATGGTCTTTGCACGTAAAATAAGAGAGAAGTTGAGAATGGTCTACCATACTACCAAATACATCCATGTGTTCTAGCATCATGGCAATGGTCTCAGTCAGACCTGCAGACTATGTCCAGTCTTAATGGCGTTGTTTCTATCTACCTAATGGGTCTGAGAACAAGTCCACATCGATAGCTTGGAAGGCTTTATCAGTCAGGTTTGGCTTTAGTCCCACAGTTAAGAAACTATATTTCATCTCTTGGACTCTGTTCCAGGTTCGCACCACACATAGTGTTTGTCCATTTTGCAAGGTTGGAAATGATGTGTCCAATGCCACACAGGCTAAAGCATTTGCCCAATTTGCTTTCTGTGCCTGAAAGAGGGAGTGTCAGCAAACTGACTTATGAGGGTTTTCTCTGTCACTAAGGGTGTCCTGAAAGACAATACCAGCCACACTTCCACCAAATCCAGAAGCAGTCTCTGAACAGTTCTCCAAGAGCCTGCAAAAAGGTTCATCAGAGTCATTAGCTAACAAAAAACTCCTCCCCTCCCTCAGTGTACCCTTGGTATTTATGGGTTTAGAATGGTGTGGTGGTTTGAATATGCTTGGCCCAGGGGCTGGCACAATTAGGGGGTGTGGCCTTGTTGGAGTAGGTGTGGCCTTGTTGGAGGAAGTGTGTCACTGTGGGGTGGTAGGCAACGAGACCCTCCTCCTCACCACATGGGAGTCACTCTTCTCCTGGTGGCCTTCAGATGAAGATGTAGAACTCTCAGTTCCTCCTGCACCATGCCTGCCTGGATGCTGCCATGTTCCCCCCTGATGATGATGGACTGAACCTCTGGACCTGTAAGCCAGCCCCAATTAAATGTTGTTCTTATAAGAGTGGCCTCTTCACAGCGGTAAAACCCAAACTAAGTCAGAAGTACTCATTTCAACCATTCAAAATTTCCTGCCGACGGTGCTGTAATCCATGAAGCCTACCGCTAATGACTCACCCCCACTAGTGAAGAGGAAGGCTGTGACTTCTAATGATCCTTCAGACCCTCAAAACAGCACCACCAACTGATGGCCGACTGTTCAAACACATGATCCTAATCATCACATCCAAAATGTAACAAATGCCTTCTGGATCCCAGACTGAGGTAGTGGCAACCACCTTCATTTCACGTCCACATGTCGTAGAGATGGTGGTCTCCTCTCCTTGGGCACAACCCATCCCTGATGTTATAACTGAATGTGTCTGTTTCAGACTCTTCTTCCCTGATCATTCATGTGATGCTACCTCTTTATTCTGTACCATGATTTGTTCTTCAGTTTAACACCCAGGTTTCCATCCACAGATACATGGGGATGATATATGTGTTCACCTGATGATACTCTGTTTTCATTACAAGACTGGAGACTGTGAAAATGAGCTCCTTCCTGGTTTCTCCAACATTGCTGCTCAGGAAACCACTACTAGTAGCACAGTATACCCCTTAAGCAATCAATGGTAGATAGAGAGTTATTTTTACCTTTTTAGATGTATTCTATTTTATGCATATGAGTGTTTTGCTTGCATGCATGTTTGTATACCACATGCATGCCTGATGCCCTCAGAAGTCAGAAGAGAACATTGGGTCCTCTAGAACTAGAGATATGAATGCTTCTGAGTTGCTGTGTAGGAGCTGTGAATAGAATCCTGGTCCGCTGTCGGAGCAACCAGTGCCTTTAACCACTAAGATGGTTCTCCAGTCCCCCAGACAGAGAGCTAAAGAACAAACAAACAAACAAACAAACAAAAACCAGGAACCACCATGATAACTGTCCAAAGTCCCCACGGGTTCTTTCAAAGTTGCCCAGAATCATAGGCAAAAATCTGACAGAGAATTGTACTCTTCCACTCAGTTTGCCCAGTCTATGAGGCCACATTGCCTCTTTCTTGCCACAGTAAGGCACAGCCAGGTTAGGCAAAGGGAGAAAGGGAGAGACTTTGTGCGAGGGGGCCACTCATTCACCTTGCATAGAATTGTCTCAGCCTGAATCACTGCTATGGGACTGTGAACAGTCACATCGTGGCCACTCTTCAGGACCTCATCACAAAATAGTTACAAACTATAACAATATCCCAGGTATCCGGAGAAGAAAACAGCACCAGGGGAAGAAAAATTTTAGAAGAGTCACTGACATAATATGTGGTTTGTTTAGAAGCACAGCAAAAAAATAAAAAGATTTAACTAAATAGGCTATACATATAGATTTGGAAGATTACTAAGGAGTCAAGGAACATTATCTAAATTTTAAAATCTAGAAACGTCTAGACATTATGTAGAATGAAGAAGGTGAAGGTTTGAAGGATTTGTAAGCATAAGCTTTGGAAACAAAGAAATGGAAAGAATGGGTTGGACCCAGGAAGGTTTGGATACTGTTTTTCCTTCACTTAAATCCTTGTATGTGAGTTACTTTGTTATTTGTATTGTTACAAGCCATAAGGACACAGTTTGTAATGAACTTACACAGACACACAGACACACACACACACACACACACACTCCTTGAAGTCTCCCTGTTAGGTGAACAGAAAACAATTAAGGGGGGATTCTGACGGGTAGCATTTGCCTGCCTGTATCTGCCTCAATTTCTGGCCAGGAAAGAGAGGTGTCTGATTTCTTGGGGGAGTTGTAAGTTGGACTGCTAAGCAACCTCCCTAGTGCTGATGACTTGAGAACCAGAGCACTTATCAGAGCCGGGGAAAGCAGCTCCACTGGGAAATTGAGGTTTTTCAAGGGAGTCCAAGAGAAGATGGAAGCTTAAGTTCCAATAGCAGGGATGATGTGGAGACTGCTCTTTGATCTGACTGAAGCATTTGCCAATGGGAAACAGCCTGATCACAGACGCTGGACTGTTAGCATTAAAGGCTTTAGGAGTCTCAGGTCCCATTACCACACACCCACTCCTGGGAGGCATGTGCTATGCAGTACTTCACAAGGACCCTACTTGAGAACAGCCTCTTACTACCCAGCCAAACAAAATGCTGAGAGAAGAGTTGTAATGGAAGCAATCAGCCGAAGAGGAGATGCTGTTTTCAAGCATTTTTGAGGACTTTAGAAGAATCCATTCAATTAAAAATCACTCTTATTTATTAGGGTCATGCCCCTGATGTTCTCTACCAGATAAAAATTGCCTAGGACATGGTCAGTCACATAGAGACACTTGAAAGGAAGAAAAAAAGGAAATTTTTCTTCATTAGACTAAGTTTTACATGTGAAGAAATTGTAAAAGTCAAAGTGTTACATGTGCTACCTAAAATAACTGCATCCTCTCTTAAGTCAGTGAGGTTATTTTTTCTTCTGTTTGTGAGTGTTAGGGATTTGATTTTGTGTGTGCATATCTTATTTGTTTGTTTTCTAAAACCTGGATGTTTCCCTGCTGTTTTGTCACGATGGCTGAAGAGAATAGCGTCGTCCATGTACGTCAATGCTCATGGTAAATGCCATTACACGCAAACAGCATAATAACTAAAAATAGTTCAAAATCTCTTGCTACATTTTGTCAGCAGCCCTTGCTCTAGCCAAGTTCCCCATTAATTGCACAATTTATACTTGAGGAAAAGGCAGAACTTAATTGTTTCCAAACAGAGTTTCAGGCTCGGGTACATTTTCTTCCCTCTGTCAATTTCAGTTAAAGGAATTATTCCTCCAAAAGAGAGAAAGAGGAAAGGAAGTCTTCTCCAAAATTTTTTATTTAATGTGTGCATCTCATCGAGGCTTTAATTACACATCTCAGATTGCTTTAGAGCCATCGCTGGAGAGCTTTCTGGGTTTAGAGAGTTTCTTTCATCCTCCTCTCTAACACACTTTGTACTGACACCAACAAGATGGCTCATGCCAACAAGATGAAAACTGCTTAATCCCATAAAAGCATAAAAGCAAAGACAAGATTTTTTTTCTAATATACTTCAGGCTATACCACATTAAAAAATTATCAATTGCCTCTTCTAAGTAAAAGAGAATGATGAATTCATTTAGGGCACCAAGTTAACTTTCCCTGAGTTATGGATGTTACTTTATGGAATCTTCTAGAATCCTTTCACTTCCTCCTGTTTCAAAGCTTAAAGCATAGAATGTGGGTGGACAGGGAGCATGAGCAACTGGAAGGTACAGTTCTCCTTCCCGGGGTGATCAGATTCTTCCCAGGAAAATGGCCTTCTGCTAAGCTTTGTCTCAGCACAGTTTAGTAAACCATGTGCACTCCAGAAATGCCAGCACTGGTCAGGAGAAGAGCCTCACTCCATCCTGATATCCTGCCATAAGGTCTTTCAAGTGTTGGGGTGCTGGCTCAGAAGGTAAAGTACTAGCTGAGCAAGCAAGAAGACCTGAGGTGAGATCCCCCAAACCCACATAAAATCCAGACATGGCAGCAAGTGACTATAATCCCAACATTTCTGGATGGAGACAAGTGGATCCCAGGGGCCTGGTAGCCAGTCCAGTCAAGCTATAATGGTGAGCCTTGAGTTTAATGAGAAATTGTGTCTCAACAAATGTGGAAGAGTGATAAAAGAAGACATCCAAAGTCAATCCCCGGCCTCTACATACACTCCCAGGCATCCATCTATACCTGAACTATATACACCACAATACACACACACACACACACACACACACACACACACACACACACACACACACACACACACACACACAGGGGTTCTTAACAGGAGATCCTTGGAAAATGATTCCTACATGGTAATATCTGTCATAGAGAGTGGAGGAAGCCCTGAATGAGTGGACTTTTATTGACATAGACATGACCTCTGAAACCAATTGGCCCACAGGAAATTGGCAAAACCATTGGCCATATGAACCAGGCTCAGGGCTGATGAGCAAGCTACTCTCTAGAGCCAGAGCATGAGGGGTTTACAAAGGACTGGCCAGTATTGTGAAGATTAGGAACTGTAGCTTCCTCCTCTGCAATAGTTACAGCCTGAGACCCTCACCTAGAGATTAGTTGGCCTGACCCCACCCACTGTACTGTACCTAATAAACAGGCTGAGGTTTCAGGTTGTGCTGGCAGAGATGTCAAAGAAGCATAGAGAACCACACCTGAACTCAGCTTCATCATATGTGTGTCAGTCTTCTTCATTCTTCCCCTGCGTGAGCCAGGGTTCTGGGACCCAAGCTGTGCAGGATGCAGTCATCTATAATAAAGTGTGTCTATACTTTATGTGAATTTGAATTCAATCCTCACAGCACGTGGTAGAAATCAAGAAGTTGTTCCCCTCCATTTGCAGACAAAGAAATTAATGGAACTTGTATGAAGACTTATAGATTTCCGAATGGCTAAGTCAAAACTTAAATAAAGGAATACACTGCAGTTTAAATGAGATTACACACCGTAGATACATATTTACAGTGGGAAAACATTTCTTTTACATATATGGAATGGTTCGTATCATAAAGACTAATGATGTTTCTGAATGAGACTGGGCCTTTTCTGCCTCTTGTTGTGTGTACTGATAACATAAAACTATAGTGGTTATGTTTTGCTCATATAATAAAGAAGAAATTATTTTAAGAATAAAGTTAAATGTTAATAATTAAATTGATTTAATGACAAAGTGAAGACAGCGAGTCCTATTTTTCTGCTATTAACAGTAAAAATAGCTAAGTGGTTTAGAGCATTTACTTGATGGAACATTGTGTCAAGTTCCATACCTCATTTAATTCTCCCAATTTTCTTATCATGGTGATGTGATTTATTATCCTCCCTTTACAGATCATGAAAATGGAGCACGCAAAGTTCACATAATTTGCCCTGGGTCATATAACTGCACTCATCTCAAGCCAGTCTCCAGAGCTGAACTGCTAACCACCAAGACTCTCTCCCACTGCTGGGCCTGACTCTGTCTAGAAACAGGAGCTTCCAGAGAAGTTGTCTAGATTTGAAGAAAAGTGGGTACTTCCTCCATGGGTCTCTACTCGAGGCTGGACACCCACGGCATTTTTCTCAGTTCACGTCCTAAGTGGAAAATTGATTATAAAGACATTTTAGAAGTTCGTTTGTAGAGATAGAAGGTATTCAATAGCCTTTAGCAGTTCATATTACATAACACTTTGAGAGTTAAAATATGCACCAATGTTATAAATTTTATATACAAAAATGAAACCAAAGACTATATATATATATGTATATATTTCTATGACTTTAATGATTTTAAATCTGAATTACATATTTTTATGTTACATACTGA
The DNA here is from genome assembly GCA_028551405.1 of Uromys caudimaculatus. Lineage (NCBI taxonomy): Eukaryota > Metazoa > Chordata > Mammalia > Rodentia > Muridae > Uromys > Uromys caudimaculatus. The sequence goes on along the minus strand of CM052707.1, from coordinate 85,779,725 downwards.
GACAGAATTTAATGTATACTTTTTTTTCATTTGAGATGGCCATTTATGCTATCTATGTGTTCAAATAAGAAGATGTGAGTTTTCACTCAACCAGAGGAAGGACTTTATACTGAATGGTTATGGAAGTTTAGATGTGTGATTCTATGCAGACTTCTAAATAAATTATTATAAGACATTAATTAATTCTCAAATCTAAGAAATGACCCATGAGACGTGTTCATCTGCTTTCTACAATGTGTATATAATGTTCTGATGCTTTTCAATTAACCTGATGCTAACAGATTCTCAGATTGTGCCAGTTATAGTCTTCAAGGATCCTAGTGGAAGGGTTATTTATTTACTTATTTATTTATTCTTCTCATATACAATACATCCCGGCTTCTGTCTTCCCTCACTCTCCTCCTCCCAATCCCCCACTCCCCTCTGCCCCAGAACCCCTGCAACTCTGTTTCCAGAAGGGTCTTCTAAATTATGTGGACAGTGCTATATATGGCCAAAAACTAAGCATCTATATCAATGGTTCTCAACCTTCCTGATGCTGTGACCCTTTAATACAGTTCCTCATATTGTGGTGACTCCCCCAACCATAAAATTATTTTTATTGTTACTTCATAACTTTGCTACTATTATAAATTATAATGCAAATCTGTGTATTCTGATGGCCTTAGGTGACCCCTGTGAAAGACTCATTCAACCCCCAAAGGGCTCATGACCTGTGAGTTGAGAACTAATGGTCTACTTGCTTTGTTTATTTGTCTGCTAGTTCCCTTCTGCTTGCAAGATATTTAATCAATATCTCTTGAAGCTAATTTGTTAGGTATTGGTCAAAAAAAAAAAATCTTTGTTACACTCAACAGCCAGGTCTTGAGACAGGATAGAAATACAGCCTGAGATATTTCTTCCTATATGACTCATGAATAATCTAATTCATCTCCTCTGAAGAGCGATTTAAAATATCTCAAAGCTTGCTTATTAAGAGCCACGCCCACTGCCACGTGCACTGACTTAGTTTCATTGAGCTCTTCATCTTGAGTTTGTATCCTGTGTAGGGATACTTAGCCTAGTGTTTATCTCTGTACCCAAGGAGAACGATTAATTCCTCGCTTCTATAGGGTCAGACAGCACTATGATGCATTTCAAGTCCTAACTATACACATGCATTAAAAATAATTATATATTGTCTATCACCCCCATAATAGTGCTGTCTAGTGGTCTCATTGAGGTGTTTACGAGGTCTTCCTGTGCCTCAGGGTCCACTCAACTCTTTGCTGATCACCAGAAGGATCTGACAAGCTGAGTGGTATTTTCCTCTCTTTCTTCCTGTCCTGACTCTCAAGCATCTTCCCTCTCTTCATCTAAGATCTTAATTCCTTTTGCTTTAGAAGAAAAGGCAAAATGGCTGTCAGATAATAATAATAATAATAATAATAATAATAATAATAATAATAATAATAATAAAATTAAATTAAAAAGTTCCTTCTTGCCCTTTCATCTCCAAGCAGATGAATCAATAAGCTAGCAAGACAAAGCGGCTGAGTCTTTGTCTTTTAGTCCAGGGTGAGCCTTGAGCAGAAGGTGGTTGCCATTGCCAGAGTAAGCACTTTATCTCCAGGACGAGATGCTGAAGACAATGGCAGATGGGCCCTCCAAACCATCAGGAATCCGACAACCTTCGTCCAGTTTCTCTCTTATTTTCTTTATTTAAACTGACCATTCTATGTATAAAAATACCAGGCGGCTGCAGTACATTAAAGCTGGGTCTTTACCTCGCCCTCCTTGTGTCCGCCACAAGTTACTTAACCTTTGCCTCCTCATCTTTTCCACATATAGCATAAATATAATAATATCAAGTTCTCCTGCTATGTTATTTTGAGTACTAAATAAAATAGGATTTTTAGAATGACCCTACCTCAGGCACACGAAAGATAATCACTGTAGGCTACCCTAATTATAATTATTATAATTTATTATAGCTTTTTTTTCTATTCAATACCAACTTTTTACTATGACCAAGAAGTAAAATCTCTAAGCACAGAAGTAGGATTGTTCCCCTGGGGAAAATTTCACCCTTAATAAAGAAATAGTCTAGTAGCAGTTAGAAAATACCCTTTAAGGGTTTCTAATGCAAGCTATGTTAGGGGTCAAGGGGAGATACAGTTTTCCAAGACAACGCTTGTTTAACTGTACTGTTCCCATGAACTGTGTGGAGATTCTATTGAACTATACAGTTGGATCAATCTGTCTAGGGTGTGTTCCAACAAGACCCCAGGAGATGCTGATGCTGTTGTTTCAGAAATCTACCCTTTGAGTAATCAAGTTCCAGAATATTTAGAGCCATGAATATTAGAATATTAGAGGTCAAAGCCCTCAGGACTCAGTCACTTCTCAAAGACTGTATCCACTCACTGGGCATCATGCCTTCAACCCATGAACCTTAGGAGAAACACTTCATATCTATAGCCACTGCCTCTGACCCATCTCCAACAATCACAGTGCAGCTAACTATAAAGTGACTTGCTGTGATCGCTACCCCACATGGTGTCCTGTGAGAAAGGACTTCAGCGGGAGAATTATGTCTCATAGAATGACCCCATGTTCTCAGAGACTCATTGTAATTTCTGATTTGGGAGTGAAAATTAAAAATTAAAAAAGGTCAGTGACATGTACTATCTGAGGTCAAACTCAGCTCCTGCCAGGGGTGTATGGTGGCCGGATACCAGATGTTGAAGTGAATGCCAGCTTTTAATTGGAGGATTCTGCACATTGCCCGAAGCACAAATCCTCGCTTAGAAGCCCTGAGGGGAGCAGTACAGACTACCTTTAAGTGGGATATGAGATCTGGAATTCCCACTCGTTAGGAAAATTACCATTATTCCTAATATCCAACCTACTTCACTCTCTCAAATCACTCAGCAAACATGAAAACATGTGAGTTTGTCCCCCTATCTACCAATAGCTCAGGAATCATCCTCATTTTTTTTGAAAAAAAAACAAAAACAAACACAAATAAAATAAACATAGCTTTTGCTACTAATGACATAAAAACAGTATGTATGGCATTTTTTTTTAGAACCGAGAATAACTTGTTTCTAGAAAAATCATCCTACTGTAATAATCAAACACAATTTAAAGCCAGTTAGCATAGTTCAGATGTTTTGGAAGAAAAGTATTCTTAATTTTTTTCATTATTATTACTTTTTGTATGTGAGCGTTTTGCCTGCATATATGTCTGTGCACATGTGTGCCTGTGGTCTGAGGAGGTGAGAAGGAGGCACGGGATGCTATGGAACTGGAGCTATGAATCCCCAGGAGGGTGCTGGGAATCAAACCCTGGTCCTCTGGTAGGGTAGCGGTTACTTTCAACCACTGAGCCATCTCTCCAGCCCTGAGCTGTCCTAAGTAATAGCCCTCACTTGTCTTCATTATCCCAGTAGTCTGTTCTAATGGTTCACTTTTTTCTCTCTTCCCTTCTGTGGAAGCAAGAGGAAACCTGAGTCAAGAGGAGAAAAGGGGATGCGGAGGAATCAATACTTCATTCCATGCGTGAGGTATTGCTAAGAGATGTTCTAGCAACTTCCAGAGCCACTATAGAATGCAATAGCTTTTAAAAGCCAGACAAAAGGCTGTGCACACTTCTCTGGACCCACGTTGCAAAACTCAGAACTTTATGACCAACTCTGTAAGTCTAGGGGAGTCACTTTGGTTCCCCCAAACTTCATTTACTCTTCCTGAGCATTCACAAAATAAAGAGGGGTGGGGGTGGGGTGAGTAAAAAACAAATCCAAGAGATAGAGTTTAGCCACTTGAAAAGTGATTTCGATTGCTGGCAATAGATAGGCATTTTGAAATTAAGGATCTATTTACTCCTTTAAATTATAATTTATCTTAGATTGCCTGCACACATTTTGAAAGGTAGAAAAAAAATCCTACCAACTGACTGACATTAGGGAGAAAGAAGTAATAATTGATTTGCTGAAGAAAAGAAAAAGAAAACAAAACCTGTGTTGATATCTGTCATCTATCTATTCATCTATCTATCATTTATCTATCTATCTAGCACCTATCTATTTATTTATCTTTTTTCTTTCTTATTTTGTTTCCAGAAAAGAAAATAACCCAATTCACACCCTTCTATGTGAAAACCAAAAGGTGACCACTGAAAAAGGTTAAAGATCAGTCAAGTTCCCAGTACCTAGCTGCTCAGGTGGCAAAATAAAAAGATCCAAGTTCCTATTCTCTTACCCAAAACATGCCTTTTAAATATGATAGGAAGCTACACAAAGAAAGCACCAGTTGGACCCAGTGAGGGGAGAGTCCCACCCCTAACCCTACCCTCCCAGTCCTGGAGCCCCTAAGGCTGGAGTGAGGTGGGGTTAGGGGACTTTGGGTGTCAATTTTCTTTAAAAGTTTCATTAAAAGGGCTGGAAAGATTGTGGAAAGGTGGCTGACTTAGAAAACCTTACTTTTGAGCTGAGCTCTAGCCAATAAGAAAAGATCCAGTAAGTGAGAATTAAGAAAAAGACAATTCCAGAGAGAAGAACCAGTTCTACCAAAGGAATGGACGTTTCTAAACATAGTGTATCTGTTAGTGTACAGGCAATTCCACTGGCCTGCTCTTGGGGACATAGCAGCTGCTTACGTCATGACCTACTGCCTCTGCCAGATGTGCCAGGTATGGGCAGGATAAAGCAATCTACAAATTCAATGCAATCCCCATGAAAATTCCAACTCAATTCTTCATAGACTTAGAAAGAGCAATTCTCAAATTCATTTGGAACAACAAAAAACCCAGGATAGCAAAAGCTATTCTTAACAACAAAAGAACTTCTGGGGGAACCAGCATCTTTGACCTCAAGCTGTACTACAGAGCAGTAGTGATAAAAACTACATGGTATTGGTACAGTGACAGGCAGGTAGATCAATGGAATAGAATTGACGACCCAGAAATGAACCCACACACATATGGTCACTTGATTTTCGACAAAGGAGCTAAAACCACTCAGTGGAAAAAAGACAGCATTCTCAACAAATGGTGCTGGTTCAACTGGCGGTCTACATGTAGAAGAATTCCTATCTCCCTGTACAAAGCTCAAGTCCAACTGGATCAAGGACCGCCACATAAAACCAGATACACTGAATCTAATAGAAGAGAAAGTGGGGAAAACTCTCGAACACCTGGGTACGGGGGAAAATTTCCTGAACAGAACACCAATAGCTTATGCTCTAAGATCAAGAATAGACAAATGGGACCTCATGAAATTGCAAAGCTTCTGTAAGGCAAAGGACACTGTCAATAGAACAAAATGGCAACCAACTGATTGGGAAAAGATCTTAAACAATCCTATGTCCGATAGAGGGCTAATATCCAATATATACAAAGAACTCAAGAAGTTAGACACCAGAAAACCAAATAACCTCATCAAAAAATGGGGAACAGAGCTAAACAGAGAATTCTCAACTGAGGAAATTTGCAGGGCTGAGAAGCACCTAAAGAAATGCTCAACATCCTTAGTCATCAGGAAAATCAAATCAAACCAAGTCTGAGATTCCCCTTCACACCAGTCAGAATGGCTAAGATCAAAAACTCAGGTGACAGCAGGTGCTGGCAAGGATGTGGAGAAAGAGGAACACTCCTCCACTGTTGGTGGGATTGCAAGCTGGTACAACCACTCTGGAAATCAGTTTGGCGGACCCTCAGAAAAATGGACATAATACTACCTGAGGACCCAGCTATACCTCTCCTGGGCATATACCCAGAAGATGCTCCAACATGTAATAAAGACACATGCTCCACTATGTTCATAGCA
>CM052707.1:85722132-85763856 GCA_028551405.1 Uromys caudimaculatus | reverse complement strand
TTGGGTGGTGCTCCTCCCCTTGGCCCTGTTCCAAGTTTGGAACACCCCCTACCATTTTAACCTGACCCCTTTTGAGATCCTGTGTGGTACCCCAACTCCCTTGGTGTACACTGAGCTCTCCCAAGAGGTATCCTACAGCATGAGATTTGACCCAAACTGTCTGCCTTAAGTGCTCCAGGAGTGCCAGAGTCTCCTCACCGCTTCCAGACTGGTGACAGGATCTATGTAAAGAGATATCGGACACAGTCACTGGAACCTAGATAAAAGAGACCCTTCCTGGCACTGCTAGTTACTCCCACAGTACTCAAGGTAGACGGTATTGAGGCTGGTGTCGGAGCTCTGAGAAGAGAGGACCATTTCAGAGACATGGAACTAAGTGTCCTATACATTTTAGGTTGTACAGTTCATTTCCAAAATTGGTGTCCCCTGACTTTTCTTATTTTTTCCATCACAGAAAACAGCATTTGCTGCTGAATGTTGTATTTTTCATCTCTACAACCAAATATCCAGCAAGTAACAACTTAAGGGGGGGATATTTTGGTTCAAAGTTTAAGGGTGGGGAAGGCATGCTGGGAGGAGTAGCTCTTGGTGGTCACCACTGGAACACGAGGGTACTTGCTCCCATCTCAGTAGATCAGCAGGAGAAAGGGAAATGCAAGTATTCAGCTAACTCTTCATTTTCCATTTTATACTTCCATGTCCCAGCCTGGTGGATGGTTCTGCTTCCCAAGCTAATCCTTTTATGCAAGTGCTGCCACAGAGAGATCTAGAGGTGTGTCTCCTAGAGGGTTCTAAATCTAATCAAGCAGACAATGAGGGTACACCATCACAGATGTCTAAATGATTGGATACACAACAGCTAGAAAATCCTGGACTGGATGATTTTCATTGCCAAGAATATATGCTTCCAACACACACACACACACACACACACACACACACACACACACACACACACACACACACACACACCAAAAAAAAAAAAAAAAAAAAGAGTGAGCCCAGCTGGCTGGCTTGTTGGGCAAGTTCCAGAAGAGAAGGGCAGAGTTACCTGAAAGGTGAAGGAGCCTTCTTTCCAAACAGAAGGGTAATGATTGACAGGAACATCGAGATGGAAATGAGAGATGACAAAATGGTGGCCTCTGTCTTAGCGCAGAACAAAACAGGTATGCTGGCTAGTCTTGTGGCAAATTGACACACAAGCTAGAGTCATCTGAAAGGAGGAAATCTCACTTGAGAAAATACCTCCATAAGATCCAGTTGTAAGGTATTCTCTCGATTAGTATCTCTCTCAGCCCATGGTGGGTAGCACCATCTCTGGGCTGGTGGTCCTGGATTCTATAAGAAAACAGGCTGAGCAAGCCATGGAGAGCAAGCCAGTAAGCAGCACCCCTCCGTGGCCTCTCTTGCCTCCAGGTTCCTGCCCTGTCCTGGTTTCCTTTGGGGATGAACAGTGATATGGAAGGGTAAGAAGAATAAACTCTTTTCTTTCTCAGCTAACTTTTTGGTCATGGTGTTTAGTTGCAGTGACAGAAGCCCTATCTAAGCCAACAGTCATCTTGGAGGAGTCAAGGGGAGGATGAAGCCAGGGCTTGAGCTGAAAATGTCAACTTTCTGACTGTGGAGAATTTGTGAGGGAGCTGACTAGAGATGAATCAGCCCACAGTTGTGGCTTGTGCATCTCCGGAATGCACCTACCCCAGGCTGGGGCTCTCATGGAAACAGAAAGTCACCCATACAACTGGCCTAAAATAGTCAAATCAGCCTCCACCCTCCATCCTAGCTAAGACCAGTCGCCTGCACTGCCATCCTGATTCCCACTATAGCTTTTCTCTTTAACACCACTGAGCAGTTTCAGTCCCATCTCTCAGTGCAGGCCCAGCTCAGTGAGGCCACCCAGGCAACCCCAAGGCTTGCTGCCTGCTCTGGGTTCTTGAGTACTAGGATCTCTGCTGAATAAAAATTCTCTTTCTTCTTGAAGTGCTGGTCCTATATTTTGTGTGATGTGACAGAGTCTTTCCCAATTTGCAAACTATTTGCTAATTAATTTATTTCTTTACAAATGGACCTGTTGTTGACTGATTTATTTATTTATTTTTGAGACAGGCTTGGTCTCCCTTGGCCACGTTGACTTTGAGCTCTCCTAAACCTCCTGTCTCCACCTCCTGACAGCTAGGGTTACAAGGGTTCACTATCACGTCCAATTCCAAGTCTCATGTTAAAAGTCATAAGCCCAGGCTTTCCTGAAGCCCCAAAGGAAGGCCTGTTGCTACTCTGTGATCCGATGTGCCCTCCTCAGAAAGCATATAACAAATAAAAAGGGCGAAATGTAGGATGTTTCACTTGGATGACAGGGTCTCCTATTCATCGGTGAGTACCGGGCACACGTCAGAAATGAGATACCTGAAGTAGGTTTCAAGGAAGCTCCTGAGCAAAGGTCCAACAACCTCTGCCCTCCTTCCTGGAGTCTTTTGGTGGATTCCCATGGCTTTTATCTCTTCTCCCCGGTTGATATCCATCACCTCTAATTCCATTGGCTATGAAGTCTCTGTTTGGATAAATATTATACATACAAGGAACCTCCTAAGGACTATGGCAGAAGAAACAAGGGTCTTGAGTTGGGACTTAATGACTTAGAAGTCTTACCATGGACCTCTGAAGTCCTGTGCAGGGAGTTTGCCAACAGGATGTCATAGATGGAACAGAGATTCCTGGCTCATCTCCTCAATTCCCCAGTGTGAACCTTGCTTGTAACCCTGGCCAGTTTAGCAACATGTCTCCCCACACAATGCCCGAATCAACATCTGAATCTTCATGTTTGAGGCTGGATGGGTCAACATCACATGCCTTACCATTTTGTAAGGCAATGTGAGACTGTCCCTCAGGGTCTTTTCAAATGACCTGTCTTTCAGAAGGACACACTCAGGTGTGGTCCAAGGATCATCTGAACTTCTAGAAACTGCAGGTCCAAAGCCCTTCATCGTGTGCTTGAGAGGGGCCAACCTGGGGATAATTATTAAGTCTATAGCAATAAGTATCCTGTAGACTGCCTCAGAAATTAACTCAATGCAGAAATTGAGGTTATGTGGCTTTCTGAAGTGCAAGGACAGATGGCATATGGGCTCAATTTTGCCTTCAATTTCTCTTTGAAGTTAATAGGCATGGCAGGTACTTATCTAATCATGCCATTTGGACCAGCATGTTCTGCACATTCAGGACTTTGTAATGAGATGCAATGTTTATGTTCCAGGCTCTTCCCTACAGACTGCAAAAATACCCTTTGCTCAATCCTATCTAATCATTACAAGTGTCAACAGTCAAAGCTAATGACAGAAAGTAGGTTTATAGGGCAGTAACCCTGCCTGCTTGGCACAAAAGACCTATTCCCAGAAGGAAAAAAAAGATTTAAACAATTATATGAACCTTGGTGTAGCTAAGGGAGTGGTATTAGCTTGGGGATTTCAAAATCATGATTTTTTTAAAGAATCGGATTGAGTCAACATTTATATGTGTGAGCAGTGTGAGAAGGCTGGTGTTATTTTAAAAGACTGAATGCAGGTTTCATCCTCTGTTTTTTTAAGATCAAGCTTAGATTCTCCCAAATTTTCCTCTGTGTGTCCATCCATCAAAGCACCAAAGAAGCTCATTTTAAAGTTAAATTCTGTGTATTCAATATTTACCAAGTACGTTCTGAGTTCCTAGTGTTGACTTGGCTGTGGAGAGTCACAGACGCAAGGGGACTGAATGACGGTTAGTTCTCAATGTGATTATGAATCCCTGTGTTATAGTCTGTCTAAGCCTGATCTCCAAACCTGGCTACTCAGTGCAGACCCTCTCAGAATGAACTGCCTAAGAACTTTCTTAAAAATTTCTTACTCATACAGGTGTGAGGGTGGAAGTTCTAGTTAGATGATCTATAAAAGCACTGAGAGGTTGTGCACTTTCAGCTACAGTGTTGTATAAAGCAAGCACCCAGTACTATGTTACTGGCACAGTGCTGGGAACCTGTCCTGGGATGCGAGACACATTCTCAGGTCACTGAAGTGCTGACAGCTTTGAGAAAGACGGCTTTAGTTGTGATCCTAATGTAATCTCTGCCCTTATTTCCATTAGATTCCTTGCTTTTTAAGGAATAATAGCTTAATTTTTTAAAAAGATGTTTGTGTGGGTATATGTGCATATAAATGCAGTGCCCTTGGAGGCTGGAAGAGGGCATCAAATCCCCTAGAGCAAGAGTTAAAAGTAGGGGCTGGAGAGATGGCTCAGCAGTTAAGAGTACTAGCTGCTCTTCCAAAGGTCCTTAGTTCAAATCCCAGCAACTACGTGGTGGCTCATAACCATCCGTAATGAGATCTGATGCTGTCTTCTGGTGTGTCTGAAGACAGCTATAGTGTACTTACATATAATAAATAAATAAATCAAAAAAAAGAATTAAAAGCAGTTGTGGGCCATCAGACATTGCTTCTATAAGCTGCACTCAGGCCCTGTGTAAGAGCTGTGTGTGCTCTTAACTGCGGAGCCATTTCCCCCGCCAACAGCAGTAGCTTTGTAATAAAACAAACAAACAAACAAACAAACAAACAAAGCAAAAAACCCAAACAAAACCCCCATTCATTTCTACATCTGTTTCATCATTTTAGATAGTGGGCTTGATCTGTGGAAGATGGAAAGAGTTGAGCCGTAATATCTTTCTATGGGCATGGTTTTATTTGCCTGCCTCATTGTCTTCTCATAACAGATTCATGAATATCGTCCCCCCTAGACTGGAAGCTTGCTCACATGACAGGTGGTGACAAACTACTCGAGACCTATTAGTGAATAGAATATCTGGAGCCTGTTCCTCTCCAGCCCAGTTTCCTGTTTCTTTCACGGCAATGTGGGACCAACTGCCTAATCGCCTCCCTAAGTGTGTGTTGTTAATACAGAGCCTACTGATCACACTTGTTCTCTTTGTAATTTCATATGTTTACACAATGGCAGAGTTTAGGGGGTTGTGGCATGGGCATACAGCAAAGACTAGAAGTCTTTTTTTCTCCCCAGAAAGTCGATCTTGTATTCTGCCAAAAACAAAACAAAAAAACAAAAACAAAAAAAGCCCCCCCAAAAAAACCAAGAAACAAAACAAAACAAAAACCAAAAAACTGGAAGTGATCAAATTTGAACACGATTCTCAACTTGTTATTTTCTCTTTTTTTTTTTGTTCTGTGCAAACACATGGCTTGGCATAGATGCAACAAGCTCCTCTCATTTGTGGCATCCAGAAACCTAATCCCTCTGCCTCCCAAGTCACTCCAGAGTGACCTTGGGGAGGGCATTGTTTACACTTGACTGAACCTGGGACTCTTCTTGCTTTGAGCTCAGGGAAGGGACTAGAAAAACCTGCAGAACCAGCTCAGCCATTTCAGACTATAAACAAGCAGTCCAATGGGAATAGGGGCAGAGATTACTTTAGGACTGCAATTAAAGCCCTCTTTCCCAAGACTGTCAGCACATCTGGCTGAGCAGTGGCCTGAGAATGTTGCTCACATCCCAGGAGAGGTTGCCGGTTACTATGGCAGTAATGTGGCACTGGGTGCTTGCTTCATACAAACTGCAGTGGATTTTTATCCAGTGTACCTTGCTTTATCAATACAACATTTTTCACACATGTACACATGCCTACTGATGTATAGATACATGATTTCCATAGTCTACATATAGAAACAGTGGAAAGTCTAATGCTAAAGTCTCATTATAGGTAGCAAAATTAAACAACCTTCAAAGGTTAATTTGTCTGGGGCAAACGCTTGGGAAATAAACAAGGAGGACAATTTAGTTAATAAATGTGGCATATAGCTGTAATGGTATCATTTTCCTATTAGTAGCACAAACCTACACTAATTTTCAAATAAAGTTTTCACTGTGATCATTTGGGAGACTCAGAAGAAGCAGGCATCTATTGTGCTTTCTGCCCTTTCATATTTGAGAGAAGACTATGTATATTTTATTGAATAAATTAATGAAATATGCATTTAAAACAATGATGAAGGGGCTAGAGAATTGGCTCAGTCTTTAAGATCCCCTACTGCTCTTGCAGAAGACCTGGGTTCAGTTCCTGGCACCCACACTGTGGCTCATAATCACCCACCTGACACTTCAGCTCCATAAGATTTGACTCTCTTCTGACCTCTGCAGGTGCCCAGGCACACATGTGGCGAATATATATGTACATGCAGGGAAAAGAGTCACACACATAATGTAAAACAAATGAATCTAAAATTAATGGTGAAGCCTTTAGATGAATGAGATAAAGATCACCTTTAATTCAGAGGAGAGGGTCTTCAAGATGGATGGAAAAGAGGAAGTTGGCTTGGGTTTTACAGATTTGGAGGACATAGAGGAGAGTGAAGACCGCATCAACCTCAAGGCTTATCCTTACAGGCAATGAATGAAGTGAGCCGTCTTGGGAGCATAGCTGCACCTCAGCTAAGGAGTGCTCCTGGGAAGCTGAAAAACAAAACAAAACAAAACAAAACAAAAAAACAAAAACAAAAAAACCCCAGCATGTTAGAACAGTGGTTCTCAACCTGGGGGTCAAGACCCTGTCATGGGTTGCATATCAGATATACTTCATATCACATATTTTCATTATAATTCATAATAGTAGCAAGATTACAGTTATGAAGTAGCAGCAAGAATAATTTCATGGTTGGGGGTCACCACAACATGAGGAACTGTATTAAAGGGTCACAGCGCTAGGAAGGTTGAGAACCACTGGTTAACATCTATGGGCTTGTGTAAAGAGCAAATGAAGCCCTGAGTGAATTCGTGTTATTGACATGGGTACAGCCATGTCAAGGACCTTAATGTCTCAGCTGCGGGGGGAGTGGCAAAGACACCCCCAGGTGAGGCTCAGCAAGGATTTCCTTCGACCTGGGTGAAAATGTTCATAGTGTCTGCAGAAAATGCTCCCTGTACCTTTCTCCCTACAAATGTTTATGACTGGTCCCTTATAGAGATGGCTGCTTTGGAGATTAGTTAACCCTACTCCTTGTTCATATGTGTGTGTAATGACCATGACTCTGTGTTTATCTGAATGTAATAATCCTACAGTTCTATTTAACTGTATAAAATAAATACTCTAAGCTTCCTGGGTGCTACAGCTTCTCTGTGAGAGAGCCCAGACCACTGGCTCTCAGCTTCTTTGAACGTCTTTCCGTCATTCCCTTTCCACTCCAGTCACGGAGGCTTGGGTTCAAATTCCAACTTGACCATTTTCTATCTGTAGCTTGGGGCAAGTAGTTTCAGGTCTTTAAAATTCGGGTGTCTTTCTTTAAAAATGAGGCGATGCTGTCATGGATCCCATTGCTTATTTTGAGGAGTTAATGGAATAATCTGTGCTACAGTCTGCAGCTTGTACACAGCAAACAGCCAGTAAGTCAGAGGGATTTAATCCTGGCCACTCCTGAAGAGTAAAAGGAAAACCATTATTTTCCAGATGTGTATAGCATCTTTTCTAGGCATTTTCTGGTGACGATACATTTCGTCTGAAAGCATTGCTTCCTTCCTTTCCTCCGTGATCTGGGCTGTTCTATGACCATAGGCTGGAATACTCTGAGGCCCCTTTCAGTGTTCAGACACCACAAATCTGGACATTGAGGCTTCTAATGTAAAGGGCAGTCCCATATGTTCTCTGTGACCACAGTACTTTGCTTTTCCACCTGTAAGAGGACCAGAGATGGCTCAAGGAGAGAATCAGCACCCCCTACACACCCATTTTTTCTTTTCCCTTGAAAAATTCAAGAGTGTGACCCACCTTGGGTACTTTACAGCAAGCTTGCTAAGCCTTGACCAACTTAGTTTTGAAGAAATGAATAATAAGTCAGAGTGGGACCATTCAAAGAAACCCACAAAGCGTTTCTTCTAGAAAAGTTTTGTGGGTAGGGAAAATGATGCTCAGAGGGCTAATATGCCTTATCTGTGGTCCCTCATGAAAAGTGGAGAGCTTACTTGTGCCTTGCACTAACCCTCCTTGTTTATTCATGGAAGTATTAATTGCTTTATTTCTTATTTTCCCCAAGTTAGGGCAAAGGGTAGCTCCTGATTTTGGGTCCAGGAAGAATAAGGCTAAGTAAGATTACGCATGGGCCATTTGTTGTATAAAGTGCTGCCCTTCATAGAGAGGCCTCAGAGATTGTTCTCTCCCTGGGACAGCCAATGAGTCTTAACTACTGGAAGCATCTCTCAGCAGCTTATGTAGACAGTTTATTCTTTGACTAGACTTCAGTGACTTTTTGAGGGCTGTGAAATATCATTTAGGTGTGGGTTGATGTTCTTTTGTTGTTGATCCTCAATCTTATGAAGCAGGAGCCCGCAAGGGGTCTATTTTCATGAAATATCCACTGAAAGATTTGCCTCAGTCTGAGCCAACTAGTTGATCACTGATTGCTAGTGCCCAGATGATGACTACTGCTGTGTTTCTCAGACTTGCCAGGAGGATCTTGCTCTGTGGTCTGTGACACAGAATAATGAAGTCGTTCTTATGGGCTCCTCGGACAGATTTCTTTGTGCTCCTTCACTGAGCTGATGGTTGGTGACTTGAGGACATGATGCATATATCACAACTGTTGTCCTGATGTCTGAGGTGCTCCTGTCTGACTTCCAGGACAACTGTGATGGGTCTGATCCCTGGGACTTTTTTTAGTAGTTTATTTCCTGTGCTGTTTGGAGGGTCTCAGGTAAACCCTTGGGAAGTTTGTCAGCTGGTCTGGTTAGCTAGAAGGATTTCATTTCCTATAATCAGATGGCCATTTAATCACTGTCTTTGCCATTGGGTTTCCAAGTTAATAGAGCTCTGAAAAATATAATCCTTTCTAATTAACTTTTGCCACACGGTTTATTGCTGTAAAGACTTTTACCAGGGGGAATCAGGTCATGGTAGAAATGCCTCTCTTCACTCATGTGGGGGGCTTCTTCGCTTGCTTTGAAACTGAAGGGTTCCCAGGTAGTTATAACTTTCTTTCAATTCTTTTATCTAGGCTTCCTTATGGGCTTTGATTCTAAAAGAGTTGCTAGACAGTGCTCCTCAGACTGGACTGGGGGGCTGATGGTTCTGAAGGCATCCTGGCCCCCATGAATGCTAAGTAGTCCCAGTGACCACAATGTGGTTGACATTGTCCCAGTGAATGACAGGGCTTGAGAGACAGGGAAACCGCACAGCCGTAAGAACTGGCAAGCTTCCATACTTACTGTGTGCCAGAAGAGGAGCCCAATGGTTTACATGTCTTTTATTATATGATTTTCACCATAGTCCAAGAAATGCTTCTATATTCCCACCTTAAAGATATGACTATTGAGGCTCTAAAGACCAACTTATCTGCCTAAAGCCATATACAAAGGGACAGACATAATTTGGACCCATGGGCTGCTGAATTCTGGAATCTACACTTTAACTCTTACACTGGTTTAGTCCTGTGTAGACACTGCCAGCATCAAGAACAAACTGTATCTAGATATAAATAACACATAAATATGGGTGGACCTTGTTCATGGGCATGTTCCTTTAGCGCTCTAAGGAACAAATTAGCTTTGTGACTTTGACAGAAAACAGAAGGTAGATTGCGAAGGTTCTTGGATAATTCTAGGTATTTGGACACCTGTTCAGCTATTCTGGGATTCTGTGGTGGGGGTAAGGGGATACAGGGAGGGTGAGGTCATTATTGTAAAAACCATTTCCTGAGAGCTTGACTTCAGGAAATGCAGTAGCATTAAAAATACCCATTGTGTGGGAGCCGTGGTCACAACATGACTCACACTGAACAATTGTGTCCATAGGTCACAAAGGATTTGAGGAACATAGGAGATATTCATATAAGACTGTGTCTGTGGGAGGTTCATTATGAAATGTTCAGGAGGTTGAGAATCGTGTTACCATTTCAAGAGTGACATTTACAAGTTTTCCTGGAAACTGGGAGGGCAGACTTCTCCATTCATACATTGATTCGCAATCAGTTGTCCACCTACTAAGTTCAAGTGCATTTGCTCCCTTAGGATATTAGAAAAAGAACTAAGTTGCTTCCCTGACCTTTGCAGTGTGTAGGAAGCACCTGCAGGAAAATGGTCTTCTTTGTAAATTTGCCTACATCTTTGCTTTCACAAAAGGAGAACCAACCCTTAAAGGAAGATGCTTCAGTTCATTTCCATCACAAAGAAAGGGCTCTAAGGAAATGTGCCAACTCTCAGAACTTATTCCCAGCAATCACTGGGAGAAGCTTGGTCTGGGCTTTGTAGGTACTTTTTCTGTCATTGTAAGAATGAGACTGGGTAGAGGGAACAGAAATTATTAATTGAATGCTCATGTGCATTTTTAAAAAAACTGGCCCTGAAAATGTTTTTGTTTATTATTTAAAATTTATATTTTATTCGAAATTATATATTCTAAATAAGATACATACGTATGTATTATAAAAGGCAGTAATAATCATCCCCCAACCCAAGCTCCAGCACAGCAGCAATACTTTGCATTTCCCTATACTTTGCATTTCCCTATGCCTTCTTTCTCTGTCCTAGCATCCCATCTCTCCCTTTTGGAGGAAGCCATTGTCTTGAAATTGTGCTTACAAGATACAGAGTGGAGGTCTCAACTCCTCCAGTCTATTCACGTACCCAGGGTTTATTTCACCATGGCAGACAGACCCATATTGGTGGCCATGTTTATTTCCATACAGGTTCCTACAGGTTACATGAAGACATAGAGTCAGGCAAAGGAGTGGGAACATCTGAAGATCTTGGTATTGGAAGTGAGTCCAGGACCAATCCTCATGGATGACTCTGTAAGAATGGAACAGATATGAAGACTAGGGGGATGGCTCAGCTAGGAAGAACACTTGCTGTGAAAGTGTGGAAACTGGACTTAAACCCTAGAATCCATATAAAATAGTAGATGCAATCACATCTACACCTGTAATCCCAAGTGTCTGTGAGAACAGAAAACAAGAGGGTCACTGAGGCTTGCTGGCCACCAGCCTGGTGAATAAGGCAGAAGAGAACAGAACAGGACACTTGATGCCTTCCTCTGGCCTCCACTGAGATGCAGCTCTCTGAAAACGCTTGTGCCCATCCACAATACACATATGCATGCGCACGGGTGTGCGCACGCACACACACATACACACATACACACACACACAGAGAGAGAAACATAGGCTATTTTATAAAAAGTAATAAGAAATTATTTAGTAGATATTATTTAATATTCTAATCTTGCATTGTTTTGAAAAATTCAACTAAATACCAGGAGTTAATAACTGGTGATGAAAATAACCTTTGGATGGCTGAAATATTAGTTCATTAAAAACACGGAGGAAAATATGTTATTATCATTCCTCTCTATGGAGAGGCCATTATTTTCTTTTTAAACTTTGAAGTGACCGAGGAAACCACAAGAAAAACTGATCAACACCTGCAGTTACATAAGAAAATTGTAAATACACAACCAGCAATATAACTTAGGCCAGCAGACATGGGGGAAAATTTCCTGAACAGAACCCAAATGGCTTGTGCTCTAAGATCAAGAATCAACAAATGGGACCTCATAAAACTGCAATGCTTCTGTAAGACAAAGGACACTGT
This sequence comes from Uromys caudimaculatus, assembly GCA_028551405.1. Taxonomy (NCBI): domain Eukaryota; kingdom Metazoa; phylum Chordata; class Mammalia; order Rodentia; family Muridae; genus Uromys; species Uromys caudimaculatus. Next base: position 85,752,246 of record CM052707.1, on the reverse strand, counting down.
CAATAGGACAAAACAGCAACCAACAGATTGGGAAAAGATTTTTACCAATTCTATATTCAATAGAGGGCTAATATCCAATATATACAAAGAACTCAAGAAATTAGACTCCATAGAACCAAATAACCCTATTAAAAAAATGGGGAACAGAGCTAAACAAAGAATTCTCAACTGAGGAAACTTGAATGGCCAAGAATCACCTATAGAAATGTTCATCAGGGAAATCAAAATGACCTTGAGATTCCACCTCAAAGCAGTCAGAATGACTAAGATCAAAAACTCAGGTGACAGCAGATGCTGGCGAGGATGTGGAGAAAGAGGAACACTCCTCCATTGCTGATGGGATTGCAAGCTGGTACAACCACTCTGGAATTCAGTCTGGTGGTTTCTTAGAAAATTGGACATAGTATTACCTGAGGACCAGGTAATACCACTTCTGGGCATGTACCCAGAAGATGCTCCAACATCTAATAAGGACACATGCTCCACTATGTTCATAGCAGCCATATTTATAATAGCCAGAAGCTGGAAACAACCCAGATGTTCCTCGACAGAGGAATGGATACAGAAAATGTGGTACATTTAGACAATGGAATACTACTCAGCTATTAAAAACAATGATTTAATGAAATTTGCAGGCAAATGGATGGATCTAAAATATATTATCCTGAGTGAGGTAACTCAGTCACAAAAGAACACACATGGTATGTACTCACTGATAAGTGGATATTAGGCAAAGAGTGTGGAATACTCACAATACAACTCACGGACCACATGACACTTAAGAGGAAGGAAAGCCAAAGAGTGGATGCTTCAGTCCTACTTAGAAGGGGGAATAAAATAATCAAGGGAAGTAGAGGATGGGAGGGACTTGAGAGGAAGAGAAGAGGGGGAGAGGAAAAAGAGGGGAAGAATTAGGTATGGGAGGAGATGGAGGAGATGTACAGAGAGTCAGGAAGTTGAACAGAGGTGTGTAGCAATGGGGCATGGGGAACTGGGGGTAGCAACCAGAAAGTCCCAGATGCCAGGTAAGCAACAGGCTCCCAGGACCCCACGGTGATGACATTAGCTGAAATACCCCACAAAGGGAAGAAAGAACCTGTCAAGACCATATCCAGAGGTTGGGCATGGCCCCTGGTTGAGGAATGGGGCCACCCACCTATCTCCAAAATTTTATCCCAGAATTGCTCCTGTCTAAAGAAAATAAAGGGCAAGAAGTGGAGCAGAGACTGAAGGAAAGGCCATCCAGAGGCTGCCCCACCTGGGGATCCATCCCACATGCAGACACCAACCCCAGACACTATTGTGGATGCCAAGAAGTGCTTACTGACAGGAACCCGGTATAGCTGTCTCCTGAGAGGCTCTGCCAGATCCTGACCAACATAGATGCGGATGTACACAGCCAAACATTGGACTGAGTGTGGGGAAATGGGAAGTTAGGGCAAGGACTGTAGGAGCTGAAGGGGTTTGCAGCAACAATATCAACAATATCACCCACCCATACCCCCTAAAGCTCCCAGGGACTAAGCCACCAACCAAAGAGTGCACAGGGGTACCCGTGGCTCTAGCTGGATATGTAGCAGAGGATGGCCTTATCTGGCATCACTGGGAGAGGGGCCTGTTGGTCCAGTTGAGGTTTGATGACCCAGGATAGGGGAACACTAGGCCACTGAGGCAGGAGTGGGTGGGCAGGTTGGGAAGCACCCTCATAGAGTTAGGGGAAGGGAGGAGGGGTTAGTGGGCTTGTGGAGGGGAAACTGGGAAGGGGGATAATATTTGAAATGTAAATAAATAAAATAACCAATAAAAAGAATAAAAAAAAAAAAACCACCATGACCAAAGCAATAACAAACAAATGAACAAAACAAAACAAAAAAAAAACAAAAAAAAAAAAAAAAGAAAAAAAAATTAGGCCAGCAGGTGGGAGAGACTTCTGTCTAACTTGACACCCAAGCTCTCATCTATGGAGGAAACTCCCAGGAGAGCTGAGCACAGTGGCAAATTCTTCCCAATGTGCTAGCTGCAGAAGGGATGGAGAAAGATGAGCTCCAAATGGGAACAAGACAGCTGTTCACACTGTGCATGAGGAGAAAGCTACAGGCCTAATACCCACCTATGTCTCCTGACTCTTTGGGAAATGGGGAATTGGAATGGTTCTAGGACACAGCAGATTGTTGCTATCCAGATCTTTGTCTTTTGAGATGGGGTCACTAGGATGTAGGAGCTACAGAAGCACTCAGATGCAGCATTTGGGAAGAATTGGGAAACATTTCCCAAGACTACAAGGAAATGAGCTGTTTCTGTTAGCAAGGGAGACTGCCTCCCAGAGATCTTGTGGAAGATGGAGCACATACCACAGGGAAGTAGTATTAGTAGCAGGCAGACTGGTTTTTTGCTTTAAGAACACACAGGGTAATGGGTTCAAAGGACAATGAAATAGGACTCAAAAAGCCACAGGGGAACTCAGAGGGAGTGGAAGCTGAGGCCGGTCATGAATCTCCCATTGCATGCTTATTAATAGGTGGGAAAATGATGTAAATAATCAATTCACACAGCTGCAATGACAAGCAGCAAGGGAAAACAGAACAGTAATCACCTAAGAGTAGCCAGGAATATGACACTGGAGGTGGGCTTTGAGAGTATAAAGCCTTGAGCTAATTTCAGGTGGCTCGCTCTGCTTCCTGCTTGCACTTGAACATGTGAGCATTGAACAGCTTGCTGATGTCATGCCTACTTCTTGGTGCTATGCCTTTCTGCCAAGCTGGTATCTTGTCTCTTTAGGATCATAAACCAAACAAATTCTTTCTTCTTTAAATGGCTTTGGTTATGGTATTTTATCCCAGCATTGAAAAATAACTAATGCATGCATGAATGGGATCAGTGACCCCAGAGAAACCCTCCCCTCTCTCCACAATGTAAAAGCAGCCACTTATGATGTAAAGGTATGCAAATTCGCTTAAGGAAGACCCCAGACTCAGATAGTATGCAAAAACAAAGAGCATTTATTCGGCAGAAACAGCTAGCATGCTAGGGTCACATCCTTTCCTAATGGCAATGTAGACAAAGACGTTTGAGCCCCTTAATTGCTTCTAAGATAACAGACTTCTAAAATCTAGAGTACATTCCAAGGGGTTACAAAAACCATTAACCAAAGGACATAAAGATGATATATACCACAGGACCATAGGTGCCAAAACAGGAGATAAGATATTGACTTGGTTTATCTATACAAAACTTCAAGGACAGCTTAGTTATGGTCTTTAATTTTCTATGAAGCTGTAAGATAGTAACAAATGATGAATATTGAGCCAGATAATTGCTCCCGGTGGATATGATGTAGACATTCTCTGTTATAAACCTCTTATTCAAATTATGAGCTGAATTTATGTGCAAACTCGTAGTAAACTTTTTACCATGTAATCACACACTCTGAAAGTCCTACAGGTGCTGAGAACAAAGGGCAGAGACAGGTCTCCCTCCTCTGTTCTTCTCAAGACTTCCTCTGTGCAATTCCCTGCTGAAATAGAACAAAGGCTGCTTTACCTAGCCTTCCGCTGTTTTACTATGAGATGCTAAACCCAAGCTGCAGCTTCTCACCTCAGAGCAACCCAGACAGGCAGATCAGCTGCAGAAGCAAAGTACCTTACCCTTAGGATGAGTAGCAAATAGTTTATGGCCTTTTTTCTGAATAGAGACAAAATGGGACGAAAAGGACCCTTCAATGAACCAGGAAGACTGTCTTCACCAGACATTGAATCTGTTAGAGCCTTTTCATAAGCTTCCTGGATTCTAGAACTGTGAGAAATAAAATTAAAATGTTTTTCAGCACTCAGTCTAAGTGATCCTGTTATATAGTTGTCTAAATGGACTAAGATAATAGATAAAATGCTGAATGCCACACACTATTTAACTGTCGTGGTGATAGTAATAAAGTCGAATTTGCTCATTTAAAAGGCTTGTTAAGGAGACCACGGGAATGTGGAGAAACACTTCAACAACATCCAATGATGGAACAGAATATAGAGGCTTCTCTGATGCCTGTGATGTCACTATTGTATGAAAGAGCTGTAGATGCCTGACAAGGCTTTCAGGGTAATTAAGATCCTGCCACAGCCACCACCAGCAGTTATGTAACTGCTGCTGTTGGAACCCTGTGTGTTGGAACTGTTCATGTCTCTGATGTCATCTCGTGTTGACAACCACTTTACTGTTAAGCCTATAACTGGTCCCCAAAGCACACAACCTTGACTGTTTAACATCTCAGAAGGTTTTTTTTGTTTGTTTTTTATTAATGTTATTGTTGCTGTTTTGGTAGTTTTAAAAATTCAATTAGTATACTGTCCTTGGCTCTAGACCTCAGATATGAAGGCTAAATGGGAAACCATTAAATACTAAAGAGGTTTGGTGTTTATTTCTATATTGTGCTGAAACTAGCTCTTCTCTCCAATACTGCTTGTTAAAAGATTGGGCCTAACTCTAAACTATTCAAGATTAGACTTTTTAAGGAATCTTCTAAAGACATTTTCTCATGCAAACCAATCTCCAATAGGCCTGACCTGTGAACTTCTACATATGTCTAGTCATGCTCAGACATGTCTGATTCTTTTGGTATCAAACTCTGTTCAAATGCAAATTGGGACCTCTGAAATGCTATAATTATTCTTCTTTGGCAGTGTGATTTGCTATGGCCTTTTAATTTGACAGTGTTTCTATATTTTATACTTACATAGAAAAATCAAAGACCAACCTGCAAAGATATGTACTGATTTCTTATGTTATATAGTTTTTAATTTAACTTTCAAAAATTTCTGATTCAAAACATGTTTAAAATATCCAGAAATTTATAAAGAAAACATTGAAAAAATTTTCTTTATCACAAACAATTTCTATTCTTCTGAAAAACAAATGTTAATAATATGATGACCTTCTATGCTTGCATTGTGCATGCTTATGCAAATAGACATAAATGGGGGCTCCATCTATAGAAAGGTATCATGAACATGCGATGTCCATAACATGAAACATGTTTGTCTTTTCATAGTGTCAGAATTAATGAAAAAATAAACTCACAATGTATAGTGGTTTTGTTGGCAGTAATTTGCTAAATAGTCTTACTTTCTTTGATAGCTGGCTGAGGCAAACACAGATTACTTTATTCTAATCTTAAGTGTGTGTGTGTGCATGTGTGTACATGTGTGTCTGTGTGTGTACATGTGCATGCATGTGTGTATGTGTGTATGCATTTTGTGTGCATGGGTGCATGTGTGTATGTGTGTGTATATATTTATATGTGTGTGTGTGTGTGTGCATATGCATGTGCATGTGAGTGTATGTGTGTGTGTATGTGTGTGTGTGTGTGTGTGTGTGTGTGTGTGTGTGTGTATGCTATAGAATAGCTAGTTATAGAGGGGTTAAAGAGGCTGCAACAGAGTTAAGAGTTCCAGAGAGACAGAAGCTGTGAAGCTCACAGGGATGCAGAGACAACCTAGAATCATCTGGACATAGTCTTAAAGGAGGAGATGTCTGCACTGTCACTATTGTACTTGCCATTCGGGGAGCTCTTGCTGGGCCGGTCATTGTGGCTTACAGGCTTACAGCTGGGTAAAACTATTGATTAGTTTTTTTCTCTTGGCATCTTTATAGCACCTTCTGATACCCTGAAAGCTAGACCCTCAGGGAGGAGGCTTCTGGGTCAGTACCAGAATAAGCCTTCTAAGTTCTGTCTTTGAAGTTTGTGATGTCTTCAGTAACAAAAGCTTACCTTCAAGCTTTTGGAGGTAACTGAGGGTAATAACTAAATCTTACTAGATTATTTTGGGAGTCTCTTGGATCCACCTGACCCCCAACTTAAAGGAATATTTCTCTTGCCTGGGGTATTTGTTATACAGTCCATAGTTCCTGGGGAAGTACTGTCATTCTGTGTGGCATAATTTTACACACACACACACACACACACACACACACACACACACACACACACACACACACAGACACACACACCTGTGCGCGCGCACACACACACACCACATTTCAGTGTATAAGATATTTCTTCATGTTTTTTTCAGACATCTGTAGTGTTATTTATCACTCCTTCCTTGTTCTAGCTCCCTCTGTATCATCCTCCTTCCTCTTCCCTAGTTAAGCCCCTCCTCCAAGCTCTCCATTTATGGCACTTGTATGCCATTTACTCTACTGAACTCTTTCTCCCTGCCTGGCCCCCAATGTCATAGTCCCTGTCTACTTTTTTGGCTTCTATGGTCACTCCAGATTAGTTTTAAGGGTCAACTTGACACATCTTAGAATCACTTGGAAAGAGAGCCTTAATGAAGGTTTATGGCCTATGTGCCTGTTTTGGGGTGATCATCATGACTGTTAATTGATGTGGGGTGCACCCAGCTCACTGTAAGAGGCACCATATCATGAGCAGCATCCTTAATGATAGGAGTGAAGAAAGCTAGCTGGAAGCAGAAGCAGACAACTTGGATGTTTTTATGTTTCTCTGCCCTTGACTGTAGCTGTGCTATGACTGGTTGCTGCCTTGATGTCCCTGCAGTGATGGGCTTTAACTTGGGATCATAAGACAAATAAACTCCTTCCTTCCCTATGTTGTTTTTGGTCAGGGAGTTTTATCACAACAGAAATGAAGCTAGAATTGTAATGGAAAGCACTTTCCATAAAAACAATACAGGAAATAACTGCCAAATACATTTGATTGCACAGAACATTAGAAACATTAATCAACATCAAGGAAATGAAATCATTACTACAAAAGAATCCTTGAAACTAATTAAATTGATACTTTCATAATAAAGGAATATTATGATTTTTTGAAAAGAAAGTAAGTTTAAGTCATAAAGGAGGAAATTCTAAAAGTAAAAGTATTGCAAAATTCTAATTGCAAAAGTATTTAAAAAGATATTTTAATATAATATTTCATTAATTCTTGAACATTTTTTTTTCCAGAAACAATGGTAACTCGATCTCTGGGCATAACAACTAGAATCCTAATCTTGTAAGCCATAGTAAATCTAATTTCTCCAGTAGTGAATCCTGGTGGTTTTGCCATAAGCTAGGAGACACTAGTAGCTACATCTTGTCCTCATGCTATCCCTGTCCAAAAGGCAATTCTTTGAGCATTTAATGCAATGCATTTTGATCACATTTGTCTCTATTCTTCTCTCTAACTCCTCCAAGATTCACTCCCCCAAGTTAATGTCCACTTTTTTGTTTAATAACACACTGAGTTCTGTTTGTGCTGTCCATGTTTTTGAGCATTGGTGTAACCCACAGGAGCATAGTCAATATAACAAGGTTACATCATCAAATAAAACTGATCATCCCTCCCCCAGAAGCCATCAACTTTCAGTAGTACTTTAGCTAGAGATGGGGCATTCATGAGCCCCCTTTTCCTTCCATGCAGGAATGTTGATCGACTTGATCTTGTACAGGCCTTATGCAGATAATCATAGTTGCTGAAATTTCGTCATGAGTATAGCAATGTTGTCATGTTTCTGCTTTAACCACCATACACTGCACAAAAACTGCAGTAATCTATGGGTAGAGAGGTAGATGTTTAGAGGGCAATTTTATACTATATCTATTTAGCAGATTTCCCTTTTGTATCCTGTATGTGAGCTCTCAATCATGTGTTCTAGGCCAGATTTACAGCATCAGGCATGTGCTTTCTCCTGTCGAGAAGGGCTTAAATTCAAACAGAAAGTGATTGGTTACACCTACAATGTTCATACCACTATTGTGCCAACAAGCATATCTTGCCACACAAGTCATTATTGTAGTTCTCAGCTGGGTAAGAATGCTGATGACTCCCCACACAATAGCCTACACAATACCTTTTAGTATTATGCAAGCTAGCCAGCCTGGATAAAGCTTCCTGTTTAGTACCAAGTTGATTTCTCCATGTCTTGTGACGAATGTATCTGATACCTTAAGCAATAGGGTCTTACTATTAAGTTCTGGTGGACAAACAAGAACAATGGCAATAGATTGTATTGTTTAGGGGTCTTGGGGACCTCTAACCAACAGTATTAAGGGCAATATCCCATACTTGGCACAAGGTCTTTTATTTGGCAACCTATGTTTTCTGAGAACATTATCTTTAGTTGAAATCTTTTATTTTGGAAAGTATCTATCTATCTATCTATCTATCTATCTATCTATCTATCTATCATCTATCCATCTATAATCTATCTGTTCTTTATCTATGAAGCTCATAAAGTAGTAGGTTTCCATGTATCTGTGACAAATGTCCTTAGTATTATCCTTTCCCATCCCTTTTTGTCTCTTATCCTCCCACTCTTCCCCCCACTTAAACTTCCCTCCCCATTATTATTCTTTTCCCCAGCATAAGAAATGATAATTTAAAGGCATATTGATAGATAATTTAATCTAGCATATTGGGTAAATTGACTCATTTCATTTTGAATCACTTCACTCTCTGAAAGAAACACACCAGGAAAGAGCCTCAGATACTTGGCAATGGCCCAGCCCTTGTTAGGATAATGTGATTGGTATTCAGCTCTACCCTTTGTAACATATGTAAAGAAACTAGACTGGGTCACTCAGGAAGCACCATACCAATGATTACAGAGAAAGTCAATCTAATGGGAGAAGATGAGGAGTCTTACATTTACTTAGTCTAGAGAGAAAAGAGTGAAATGGTAAAGCGTTATCTAGAAGAATAATAAGTATTTGACAAAATGTTCCATCTCTATAATGGACAATAAACTAAAAGAGATTTGGTTAAATCATGCCCCAAATTTTCTAATTAACACTCTCAAAACTCCAGGGTAAATTAACAAAGAACCAAGCACCCCATATTAGTATGTTTCTAAGCAATTTAAATGATACCTGTCATGTGGCTTAGTTATAGAATAGTAGATGGCTGCGCCTTGATTAGAATTACAGGCTTATATATAGATTCCTAGAGCTAAAACGTAGTCATAGTAGATTAAAGCATCTCATTTATATGGTTTTCCTTACCAGGCACCTACCAATAACATATACAAAAGGTCATATAGAATATATAGAGTTCTCATGAGGTTCAATGGAATTTTTGAAAATGTCTGCTTGGGTTATGTGGTAGATCTTAGTTATATTGTATGAATAAACAAACTCGGACATAAAGTTACGGCAGAACGGTGCAGCTCTATGATGCTTTAGTGTATTTCAGATTACAGATGAAAACCAGCTGTTGATTGTGAAAAATGCATACAGGCTCATAGATCCTGGATCCAAACATAGTGACCAAAGTGGGGGTGCTGTGGAAAGTAATTATCAGAAGACCAGATTAGCATTTTCTATTCACATCTTCATGAAAATCTTCCCTCTCTACTTCTAGCCTTACCACGCTGAGGATTTTATATAGTCAATTATTTGTTTCGACAGGCTTTCACACTACAGCCTAGGTCATGCAGAGCTCACTACCTATCCCCGCTAACACTGAACCCACACTATTCCTTCCGCTCAGCCTTCTGAGTGTTGCTAGGGTTAAAGTCGTGAGCCACAACACATGGTTGATAACTTCAAGTCATTTTTCCAAGTCCCTTTCCTCATCTCTAAAGTGAGGAGCTGATGCTAGCATAGAGCGTTTTCCTGAAAACCAGTTAATCATGATTTGAGTTTAGAAAAGGAAATGACCAGATCCATAGCAAATGCATCAAAAGGTGGAAAGCGCCCACTGTGGGAGTTTAGTAATAAACTGATTCTATGGGTCACAGATGAGGAAAAGTATAATGGAGAAATTTTTGTGCTTCTGTGTGTGGAAGTCATGTGGTGAACAGGTGTTCAAGGTACCAATACAAACTATTTCTTATTGCGAATCATGATCAATAAAGTTAGTCAGCATAATGGTCTATTACTTTTGCTGAATGCAGTTACCCTTTTGTTTAATTTTTCTCATGGCTCGGAATGTATCTTGTTCTTGCTCATGGCCATTTTGGAAGGAACATGTCCACTACCTCACATGAGACTAACACTCCCATGGAACTCTACCTTTATCCATCCTTTCAGCCAAGGCGGCCACGATGCACGTGCATTTGACTTCTGTCTTCTGTGCATCTTGTAAGTCACTGAGAAAGTTGCTATCAATTACTATAAATAAAATTTAAGATCGAAGAGCATAGTGTAATACAACATGAAGAGATAAGTTATGGAAGTCGTACAACTAAAATATAATAGCTAATTCAAAACGATTAGGTGGACTTAGTGGTAGTTGGTAAGTCATAAATATGCATTGTTCTGGTCTCCTGCAGTGAAGAGCAGAAGTAACTGAAGGCCAAGTTATTCTTTCTCTATATTAATCACAACATTGACAGCAAGAATGAGCTTCTATAGGCTGCTCCCAGATAATGACTGAACGTGGCAGGGTATTAATGTTAAACACATTTGGATGAGATGTTTGATTTCTTCAGTACCTGGCTTTAGATTAAGAAGTTCCAGTAAGTCTGTCAGAACCACTTGCAAGCCTGGGTTTTCTTCATGGATGTAAAGCTTCAATCATGGTTTAAGGGTTCTGTGTACTTTGTTCAGCTTTCTCATCTTTACTTTTCGCAGATATTGCCTCTAATTTATATGTTGGGTGTCTAATTCCATACTTCTCTTCCTCCCCCTCCTCTCCTTTTCCTCCTGCTCCTTTTCCATCTCTTCCTTCTCCTCTTTAAAACAGGGTGTCATGTAGCCCAGATTGTACACAAACTGCTGATCCTCTTTCTGACCCCTCTCAAGAGTCGGAGTTACAGGCATTTTGCCCAGATCTTCATGTGTTTCTTGAAGGATTCAAATTATCACTGACAGACTGTACACTCAGGAGCCAGCTTGAATGGATTTGAGAGCAAATCAGTAGATTTTTCTAGTCTATCTCTGAGAGGAAACTGATTGGAAGGAAACAAGAACAGCAGGTACCTCAGTGGCAGCAGAGGTCAAAGCAAATGTTCTAATGGGACTAAGTCTCAGGGGACAGGGATGAGGGAAGATACTCAAAGAACTAATATCAAGACACTTTCAAATTTGGTTAAAAATCTACCACAAGACTCAGGAAACTCAGTAAATACATAGCAGAAGAAGCATAAGCCAAGCAGTAGTGAGGAACATGTTGGATAAATTGCTAAAACTCCCGGATAATGAGGCGCTCTTATTCATGCTAAAGAGAAAGTTATTTGCAAAAAGCGAATCATTCCATAGCGGGGAGTGGCATAAGGGTAGTTCTCGGTCTAGTTCTGCAGACACTACTTCCTCTTAAATAAGGTCACAGTTGGCCATTCCTTTCATGTCTCATATTTTTATTGTATTGTGAGCAACATGTACAAAGACTGTACATGAACAAAGAATGAAGTGCACACATTTTGGTTTTATTTATTATGCTGTCTTTCATTAGGGTAAAAGATTAATTATTAGCTCTCTCCTTGGAGACGTTGACAACCTGCTGGATCATAGATAATTAGACCACGTGTACCGGTGGTTCACCATGTTCCTGCTGGTTTAATCATGTCAATGATATTTGATCTGAGAAGATTCTTTACTGTATTTTTATCACACAATCCAAATCTTGGAGTTCAAGCATACCTAGAAACCATGTGATTGATGATAGTGTCTTCTTCAGTCTCTGTCTTAGTTACAATTTCCATTACTGTGAAGAGACATCATGACAAAGCAACTCTTATAAAGGATAACATTTAATTGGGGCTAGCTTATAGGTTCAGAGATTCAGTCCATTATCATCACAGTAGCAGTACACATGGCAGTGTCCAGACAGACATGGCACTGGAGGAGTTGAGGTTTCTACATCTTGTGCTAAAGGCAAACAGAAGACTGGCTTCCAGAAGCTAGCAGAAGAGTCTCAAAGCCCACTCCCACAGTGACACACTTCCTCCAACAAGGCCACACCTACTCCAACAAGGCCACACCTCCTAATAGTGCCACTCCCTGAGCCAAGCATATTCAAAACACCACAGCCTCCACTCTGCTGTCTCCTTTCTATGACCATGGGGAGGATGGGATGTGTTAGGAGGGGATTCTGGCTGAGCAATTTGTTTTCCATCTGGAGCTTCACTGGACTCTAGTCTTCACTGTCAACTTTCATTTTTTATTTTATTTTATTTTTAATTTTTGGTTTTTTCAAAACAGTTTCTCTGTGTAGCCCTGGCTGTCCTGGAACTCACTCTGTAGACCAGGCTGGCCTCGAACTCAGAAATTCGCCTGCCTCTGCCTCCCAAGTGCTGGGATTAAAGGCGTGCGTCACCACTGCCCAACCATCAACCTTCATTGTTAACAAGGGCTAGCTGACTTTCTTCATGCAAGCCTTTTCACGATACCCCACAGTGGGACCTGTACAGTTCAGGGTCCATACAACGTACCTCTGTCAGGAGTGGGTACATATCTACTCTATACTCATCTTAAAAAGGATAAAGTTCTTTGTTCCCTCTGGAATTTCAACCCATCAAAGCATATGACGTTTTATTTGCCTAATTTTTGTTTTGTTTTTGTTTGGTTGTTTTTGTTACTATTGCTGCAGGCATAAAGGTCCTATGTATTTGAATACTTAGAAGTAGAATTCTATTATTGGGAGTTATTGTTATCTCATCAAATCTCAGTTGACAGCATTTGTTTTGTGGCTGTCCTTGTCCTCTTGGTGTTATAAGGTATAACAGGGTAACTTATGCACCAGGTATTTATTTCTACACAGTGGTGGACGCTTAGCTATCTACAATTGGCAGGAGCCAGCCAGATTCCATGTTTGTAAAGATCTACTTCTTGTCCACAGATGGCTACCTTCTTTTTGTGTCCTTTCACAGTGGGAGAGATAAGATTTTTTTCTGTTCTAAGTCCAGTTTCTGAAAACCCTTCCTCATGACATAATCACACTGGACATATAATTTTAATATACGAATTTTAAGTTGATGACCAAATTTTTTCTATAGAAGTATTAGATCTTTAACTTTTATATATTTTCTTAGCTCATTTGGGAACTATTTTTTACCATGTTGCAAGGCTTCAGAGTGTTGCATCTACTCTTGAAGCTTATTTTTGATTTAAAAAATGTCACAAAGTCTATAATAGATAACCTTGTAAAGAACATTGTTGGTGAAGAGAGTTACTTATTATTTCTTTAGAATAGTTTCTTAGAACAGAATGGCTAGGGGTAGGTCATACACACTCTGAAGTCATTATAAATCTACCCAACACACACTACCAACACATACCTTGATCAGCATTGAAGACATACTCTTCCTTAAGCCATACTCATTTAAAAAGCTTTGTGTTGTGTGAGCATAATCTGTGCATGTGTATACAACAGTATGCATGTGGTAGTCAGATGACAACCTTGGGTGTTGGTCCTCACCTTCTACCTCATTTAAGACAATGCCTCTTACTGTTCTTTGTTGTATACAGCAGGCTAGCTGGCCCAAGGTGTTTCTGGGGATCATCTGGTTTCCACCTCTCATCTTTCCACAGAGCACTTGGTTATAGGTGTGTGCAGTACTATGTCTGGTTCCATGCAGGCTCTGGGGACTCAAACACACGTGACTGAAACCATCTCCCCAGCTTTGAAAATCATTTTAAGATACATTTGGTAGTGTGGAAGGATGATTTGTTGTTTTTACCACTCCCTTTTGTGATAAGAAAGTCTGAACATCTAATTAATGTCCTCAGCCCCCTTTTATGATTCGATCTCATTGTCTCTAGTTTTCTTACCCCTACACTGACCACTGAATGCTACAAATACATGAATGGTATTTCTCAGGCATGTAGAATTCTCTCTTGTTTTAGAATGTCTACCTCTGCTGCTTTCATGGCCTAAGGTGTTCTGTGTCCAATCCTCATTGGGATTCCAGGGTCATTTCATATGCTACAGTGTTGTAACATCTTTCCTCAGTTATATGCGCAGGAAAACTGGGCTATTTCCTTATACCTCTTACAATCTACAGGGATACAAAGCTATCTCCCTGCTCAGTACTTGTCAGTTAAATGTCTGTCTCTAAGACTACACAAAAACATACATAGAAGCTTCCCTCATCCAGGCCATTGGCGGATTCCCAGGCTTTGGAGAATACCTGATACATGGTAAGTATCAGAAGTATACATTGAATGAGTAAATATTTTATGTTGGCTGTGTTCATTATTTGAGTTAATGCATCAGACTACATTCTTTGCCCTCAGCATTCACACATGTTGAAGCCCTAGTTCCCACTGTGAAGGTCTTTCTTGGTAGGGCACTGGGCAGGCAAGTAGGTTTAAATGAGCTTGTAAGGGTGGTGTCTGGTGGTGTGGCTAGCACTCTCTACGATGATGAAGAACAGACAGAGATCTCGCCATGTCATGGAACGCAAATGGAGAAACTGACTGGCTACAATCCACAAAACTGACCCCGATGGCACTCAGAGTTCAACCTTAAGTCTCTACATCTGTAAAAAAAAAAAAAAAAAAAAAAAAAAAACAAATGTCTGGGTTTAAGCTACCCAGCATAATTTTGTTTAATGGAGGCCCAAATATACTCAAGCAAGAGACATATAAGCATATGTATTTCCATTTTTCATATTCTTTGCTATGGGGATCATCCTATATATTTTTTCTTCTTCTTTAGGATAGATTCTAGTTAAAAACCATCAGAGGGGCATTCCCAGAGCTACAGTTAACCTATAAATCATTTATAATTTATAATTTATAATATATTTATAATATATCTTCTTAGTATAGTTATGGAACAATGGAGAATATACAATTTATTTACCTATATTTGAAGCCAATGTTTTGGTGCTATTTAGTGCTGATGTAACACTATTCATTAACATTTGGCATTGAGGCCAAGTGTTAAGGATCTCAGTCTCCCAGGTTGGCAGATTTCAAAATGTCTCCTTCTGAAGTGGTTCTTCCGGTTGCTCATTCCCAAGGTCGGAGAGCTGAGAGGCAGGATACCAATCTCTGTGTTTTCTTAGTGCTGTCAGAGGAACATGTAAACCACACACTTCCTGCTTGGCTGTTGTTCTCTTTCCTTGCCATAGGCATGTCTTCTTTCTCTGTTTCTGTGCCAGTGAGTTCCCCCTAGCCCACTTCTTCTGTCACCTCCTTTGAAAAATCCTTTCTAAAACCTTCTAGAGATCTCAGTAAAAGGCTGATAATAAATATCTCTGGGCTGCTGCTGTCTGAAGGCTTCTGCGAATGAGGTCTAAATGGGTCTGCATGACTCGGCTCCCAGAACACTTAATTTATCCGATAGACTGTAGCTTGATGCCTCTTCTCCAAACCTGGAGATCTAAATGACTGTGTTTTTCCTATTGTAACTTGGTTGCTCACTCACTTGGGCTGCTCTGAATGTAGTTAATATGCACCGTGTGTGTTCTTAAAAAAAAAAAAAAAAAAAAAAAAAAAAGAGGAAGGAAGGAAGAAAATGTGAAATGACTAAAAATACAAAACAAAACAAAACAAAAAAAAATCAAAAACAAACACCAGAGAGGGACCCTCTTATTTCCCTGATAACATCACAGTTCAAGGTGGAATGTCATGTTGGTTCCTTATAGACTTTCAGGTACTTAGTTTCTTCCATCTATTATGTCTACCACCTAATACATGCCCTGAAGGTCCTCTCCAGTCACCTAGGGAAAAATATAAGGATCACAGGGAGAAGGTTTCGTTACCCAGGCCTGGGGGTGTCACCCATTACCTTTGCCCATGTTCTGCTGATAGTGTCTTAGTTGAAGATACAGCCTAGCTGTAAAGAGACTGAGATATCCATTCAGTTCTGTGCCTGGGGAGAAGAGGCAACGGGCTGTTGATGAACACAAGCATGTGGCCTGGGCTGAATCAGAGGACAGCAGGAAAGAAGTAAGTCGTTTAAATGAGGAGGACATCAAGAGGACTTTTCCAGTATGAGAAGACAGCATTTTCTACAATAGCACATAGGTTTTCATGGCACATAGTTTTTCAGTAGAACTCTTTGGTCGTGGGAAGACATATAGCCCATCATAAGTAAATATAATTGTGTGCCAATATAAAAAAATCTGAGCTTATTAGACACTGTCCAAGATACACGAGAACACAGTCACACATGGGGGAATGTACTTGCCTTCCGTCTGGGTGAGGCCACTTGGCATATGTTCAGTTATCTTAAGGCCTAAGGTACATTTACCAATCTCCTGAAAACAATTTGATCATCATTTAGTTCTAATTATGCTGACTCTCCCCCTCAGTCCCTGCAATTATGACCTTCAGAGGAATGGCACCGGGCAGTTCTCAGGGTTCCGGAGCATAATTTCTTCTCAGAGTGGGTGGCGAGTAGAAGAGTTAGGCAGGTAGACATTTTGTGCATCAGATGCCATTGTCAAAGCAGTGAATGAGAGGAACCCCGAGTGCAATGACACATGGCTACGATTACACCATCATTACCATCAGTATTTTGGTTTATTTGTTGAACTTGAATTGCTTATCACATTGAAATACCAGTCACAGCCTTTGCCAAAATATGCTTCATCCTTGAGACCTTTTCTTTCTTAAAGGATGACAGACAAGCTGTTTTCCTGGTGACTCATGAAAAAGGATCACCGGCGGGGTCCCTTTCAGCCATCTATTTCTCTTACAAGTGGGTTTCCTAGTTGAGCGCCTATTGTTATAAGTTAGCATTAGCTCCTGGGTCTGAATTATTGCTGCTCTGTGCTGTACACATTAAGAAATATCTGGAGTCAGAGTTAGGCTCTAGACCTGAGACAGCTTGAGGAAAACTACCAAAGGATTGTGGGTAGGGAGTAACTACCCTCGGATAGCATGAAGAGGTATCACAACCCAAATTGTGTCTTCTATGAGTCTGAATTTTCTTAAGGATGACTATGAGACTCAGTTTTGTATTTTATAGATCCACACGGTATATATTTAAGTGATTGTTAACTATTTTAAAAGACGATTTATTATTATTTTTACTTATGTGAGTGTGTGAGTATGTGTGTGTGTGTTGGCCAGAGGTTTCAGGTCTTCTGGAACTAGAGTTAAAGGCAGTTGTGAGTCACCTGGTATAGGTGCTGGGACCTGAACATAGGGTCTGAGCAAGAGGGACATGGCCTTTTAGCCACTGATCCATCTGTCTAGCCAAGGATTTTATCATAGGAAAGTGAATCTCTTAAAATTGATTCAAAAGAAAAAAAAATCAAATGAGGCCAGGATTTTTGAGTCAGAGATAATTTACCTATAATGTCAAACCTTTTTCCTCTGTGTCATATGCATTTAAAGAGTATTTAGAGTGGGTAGAAGTAACCAAGGGTGCTTAGAATGGGAAATACTGTCTGGAGCGCTCTGCTCGCTTGCTATATAAATAACAATTCATTCTCCCCACAATGTAAGGGATAGGATGAGATATACCCTTAGCTTGTGGTGTTCAACTTCGATTTTTATTTTTATGACCGCATTTAAAACCTCCGAAGGATACGCTGTAGCTTTGAGTGGTGAAAGAGACATAACATTTCATGCTGGGACTTTTGTTAGAAAGTGAGATTTTTTTTAATTTCCTTTACAGATTTTGGTAATTCTGGTCTTGGGCGGATGAATTAGGGTCAACCCTTTCAATATATTTATTTAAAAAACAACTGGTTTTTGAAAATGTACTGAGAGTAATTCAATATAACTCCTTAGATTTCCAGAAAACCTTGCCAGTCTCAGACACCATATATAACTCTTAACTGCTCTGACTTCCGGTTTGGATGGGTTTCGGGTGGGACTCTTAGGTGACTAATTCTGTAGCAGTACTCAGCTATCTAAAACTGGTGTTTCAGTAAAGAGCTGGCAAGATGTGCCCTTCTCCCAGCCTTGAGTAGGACAAACAACCTGGCTGGAGCCAGTCTGGCCTCTCTGTATTTGCAACTTCCTACAAGAACCTTGAGGAGTTGACTGCCCGCTGAGCTTGCTAAAACAAAGGATGGGATCTTTGGACTTTCCTTATATAAGCAGTATGGAATATTAAAGTTTGAGCCTTGATCAGAAACTTTGCCTTGGCTTCATTCTTCTCTCAAACCCCGTCCCTTTTTCATTTCCAGCTCCCCTTTCAGGTAGACCCAGCTCATCCATGACTGCTGGACAGCTACAGCAAGACTGATTTTGTACATACACCTTTTATTGAATACTTCAAAGACCTGATACATGTAGGGGAAGGGAAATGTTGCTTGAAAACAGATTATAAAAATTGATAACCGCACACCATGATTCGAATACAAGGATATGGAGGAAGGATAGAACATTGAACTGGGATTGACCTTGGAACAGAAAATCTATGACAAAAAACCTCTTCATTATGATAGTGTAGACTTTTAAGCAGTAGGTTGCACACAAGGGTAGAATTTATGGTGCCAATGGGCATGAAGAAAAGCTTATGAAGTTGAACTGAGTTTGTTGATGTCCAGCCAGCCTGGGAAACATGGCATTATACTTTAGAACACTTAAAAGAAACTGTCAAACCTCTTGCAAATTCCAAATCATTTTTAGAGGATATTTTTCCAGATTTAAAGATTTGGTGTTTGGCAAGTGCTCCTAATGTCTTAGAGGTATGGACTGAACTCCTAGAAAATAACTGTTTAATTTTCATTTAGCTTTCACAATGTAAAATGTTGTTATAAATGTGTTATATATATTATATACAAATTATATATATTATGTATGTACATTATATATACCCAATATTTATTGTGTTTATACTTGTATCAATCATGTCTGAATCCTCTAAGGAATGTCATGAGTAGATGTGTGGCAAGGAAGAAAGAAAACAGAAGAGGAGTTAATTGAGGGGGAGGGGGTGTGTGAAGTAAGAGTTTAATTTATGCAGCCGGAGAGGTGGAGCAGCAGTTAAGGGCACCTGATGCTCTCACAGAGGACCCAAGTACTGTTCCCAGCACCCACAAGGCAGTTGGCAACTATCTATTATACAATGGCTTCAAAACACTCATTTTTGTTTATTCTGTTTAATAAATAGACACAAAATGAACACATCTTTAAACAATGAATTTAGCTTATGAATGCAGCATCGTGGGCTCAGCAGATAGTTTATGTAAACCATTTTTGTCTTTGGTGAGTTTCTTCTGCATTTTCTCTCTACAGTGATACTATCGAGCTGATATGTCAGTGAGCTCTAACTAATCTTGCTTCAGTGTAAATCAGGAGATAAAGCTCTCTTTAAAATTTTCCTTCCCAGAAAAGGAAATCCCTTCTAGATAACAGGGATTTTTTTTTTAAATCGGTTTTCTCTGTAATGTAGTTCTTTTGGCAGATTCAATAGGAAACAAAGAAAACTCCCAGGCAGGTGATTCCTGCCTCTTTCCAGCCAAGAAATGCAGAGTTTGCTCTGTCTTCAGTGCTTGGCTCTCTCCCCTTTCCCTCTTATTCCTGAAGACAGACGTGCTTTTCTGACTGTCACTGCAGTGGTCCTCAACCTGTGGGTCACAACCTCTTTAGGGGTCAAATGACCCTTTCACAGAGGTTGCACACCAGATATCCTGCATATCAGATATTTACATTACAATTCATAACAGTAGTAAAATTACAGTTATGAAGAAGCAGTAAAATAATTTTCTGGTTGGGGGGTCACAACAACATAAGGAACTGGATTAAAGAATCACAGCATTAGGAAAGTTGAGAACCACTGGTCAGTTGGATAAAAATGAGGGATGACATGCTCAAGTCTGTCACTCAGACTCTGACTCAGAATGTGAGTTCAACTAGATGTATTTATTGTCCATTGAATAGAGTGTATCAGGCAAGGTTTTGCTACAGTAACAAATGACCCCCCAACTTCATCATGATGTATTGCCCAGCTTACATGGTGACTGAAGGTCAGATGTGGCTCTGTCCCTTGTCCACTTCTTTTGTTCTTTTTTAGATCTGGTTGACAGAGGAATTCCATAGAGGGATAAAAATGAACCTACATCAGAGGGAAGACAGGCCTCTCCAATCCCAGGTCATTTACCAGATGAAATCTCGAGTCCCAGACTGATAAGATTGTAAAATCCTACCTCATGGAGTGACTCTAGATGTTTTGGAAAGTCGTGGAATTTGCTAACTTATGAGGCAGACTGTCTAATGTCTCATTCTCCCCTGGAGGACTAACATCCTGGGTCAACTTGGGCCCTTCCAGACTAGCTCATAATTTATTAGCTTTATCATTTTAAAAAATGCAAAACCAAAGGAGTGAGGTTTGTAGGCACAGTATTTTGTAAGCACTAAGACTATTGAGATCATTTAAATTATGTCTGGACGTGGATCTCCTCAGTTTTGGAATCACTGAACAATGTGTTCAGCACACATTCTTCTCTTCAGCAGGCTTTACTCTGTGCATGGACACCTCTCCTTGCAATAATAGAAAAGAATGGCAGAATACCTCACTGCTTCCTTCCCCCAATGGATTGGAATTGAACTCAGAGGCAAGGTGGCTCTATGACAGGGAAAAGTCACTGCCTGTAACTACATTCATTTCCCAGAATGAGAAAGTGATTTGGCTATTGCTTTTCTCTCCATCAGCACCACAAGAGAGTGTGAAGCATCGGTATTAGATCATTCATGTCTTACATAAATACAAGTGCTCCTTCTTATCAGCCAAACTAAGCCAGGCACTTAGCAGTGGCTCAGGCAGCCTAAGTTTTTACCCAGAAGGACCTTTTATTTGGAATGACTGCAGCGAATCTTATCATCATACAGACAGCTGATGACAACCCTTGACAAATGTTAAGAAAGATGCTTCTGAGGGAACTTCACAAAAATATAATAAGTATGATTTACTTTGTGTTCTGGTCAAGGCTGTTATAAGACAGAGACAACTGAGCTGAGATCCAAAAGCGGATTAGAAAGAATGAAGAGGAATCAGTTGTGGCATATACAAAGGGCAGGTGAGGAGGCAAAGAAAGGCCAGTTGGGAGGGAACACAAAAAAGCAAAGCAGCCACAAAATGGCAGGTGGGTAGAGCCAGTTCGCTCACGGACTTGCCTGCCCTTGGAAGGTTTGGGATGGTATCCATGGACAACTCTTTAGGAAGAAGCAAGACAACAAAGCAGAATCTTCAGACATCCCTCAGGATATCATGTGAAATAGATGCTAAGCAGATGAGAACCAAGCAGGGCACCAACAAAATATCTTTCGTAATAGTAGAGGTAAGACTTTCCGACATTTTATAGGATTCATGGTCCCCAGTAGATTAAGAGTCACTGATTTACATGATCATATGACCAGCCCAAAGTCACCTCACCCCTAGGCTGTAAGCCTGGGAAACACAGCTTGATCAGTTTGGAAAGCTTGGGTGAGTGCTAGAGGTGAGCTCTCTTTCCTTGAGAAGAATTTGTGAGGCATGGCAGCCTGGTAGAGACTGCACTTCCTAGCCCATTCTCTCTCTCTCTCTCTCTCTCTCTCTCTCTCTCTCTCTCTCTCTCTCTCTCTCTCTCTCTCTCTCTGTGTGTGTTGGGGGTGTGCATCAAATGACTATATCTGATCATCAGAGCATACATAGAACACTCTATTGGCACTTCAGTCTGTGCTTTACTGTTTCCACAATTTTGCTGGTCTTCTAGCAACCTTGGGAAGCATGTTTTCAAAATGGCAGCATCACAAGAGAAGGATCTGTTTTCTGAGTCACGGAAGCAGCCAGGACAGCTGTCCAACTATGAACACCTGCACTGTGTTTTAGTGACTGAGGAATACGTTTTTATTATCTTACATAATTGAAATTTACAGTTCTTTATTGGAACAGTTAATCCACCCTGGCAAACAAAAGTAGCATTTAACCCAGAGAGATACAGTAAAATAGGTGCATTGGCTGGGCAAAAGCCCTAGCCTCATTACTTCTGGAATCAAGAAACAGCACTGTCTGACAGGCCGTAATTTCTGGGTGTTGTTTTGCAATGTGTGAGTTACTCTGAGCCCCAGTTTCTCACAAACACTGCCCTGAGAGTGTGATAGTTTTGAACCACACGAGGAATGGTTTTAATAAGGTAAAAGGAGACATATTTTGAGTAGATATATTTCCTTGCTCATTTACCCAGATAAAGATTTTGTTTATTGAGTTTCGTCAGAGTGTTTTCAAATTTGCCTGGGAAGGCCTAGGGATTTAGCTCAGTGGTAGACTCCCTGCTTAGCGTGCTCAGGATCCCGAGTGCAGTCCCTGGCCTGTGAAACAAAATAAAATATATGTGAGATCTAATTGTTATTAGTTATGGTAAGGTAGCAGAGACAAGTGCCTTTGTGGGTGAGTTTATTGCTTACATTTGTCAAGATCAGGCATGCTCTGCCTGGGGCCACATGGGGAAGTCCCGGGGTTTTTCGGGAGGCTTGAAAATCTGGGGCAACAGCCCTATTTCCCTTTTCATAGGAAGTGGTGTGCAAGACAGGCAGTCAGACTGGATTTTTCTGGAAGGCTCTAGGTTGCAGAAAGGGGATAGCATTTGAGACCCATGTGCTAGGAGGCACATGGGTCATGGTCATGGAGCCTCCATTAGCTGGTTCATACATTAAAATTTTTGCTAAAAATCAGGCTATTTAGTATCAAAAAATCAACAAATTCATTTTTTCTGGTCTTCAAAGCCCTAAGATGTCAAAGCACAGTAAAATATAGAATATAAAAACACAGCTAATATGTATCTATTACAAGCAAAAATAAGAATGCAAAACCAATTGGCTAAGTCATTACCAAGATGACAGAGACTTACAGACTTGCCTGACATTTAGTAAACACGGTTTCTTGCCATATTACTGTGCATCTCGGAAGTCATTCTGACTACTGGATATTTTTACCAAACTTTGCCCAACCTTACTATCTTCATTAAGTTCCACCAGAGTTAACGTGAAAAATCGTGAGTGTTTTAAATTACTTCAAGGGGATTCCGTGCGCTTTGGCATTTATAGTTTGAATTCATATGAAAACAGGAATCTGAAAACTCTCAAAATTCTATGGTGTTTCTAGAGGTTGAATGTAATCTTTTTAACAGGTATCTTTGGTCTTCCAGTCAACATCTTAAAATAGGATCTCACAGTGAACATGTCTGAGGATCCTCCTTCCCTACTTGCGACACTTTCAAAGGTCACTCATTTTAAGAGTACCACAGACCTTTGTCATTCGCCCTCCATCTGTGTCCCATCCATCTCTTTTACTATGTTCTTAATTGTTTTTCTACAGATCAGCTTGGTGTTGCCTGTGTTAGCGTCATCTAAGCAATTTTTGCATCTGGCAAGTTGTAAATTCAGTGTTAACTACATGCCTCTTTAATTTTTTTTTCCTTCTAGGTTGCATGATGATCAGTAGGTAGCTATGAAGTCTTTGTGTATCCCGGATGGAAACAGTACCACCAGTAGGGAAATCCCAGCTGGATAGTAGACCAGAAGCCATACTGTCAATGCTGTTCTCAATGGCCGCCTCAACTGTAGAGCCCTAGTCTCAGCTATGCTTGTGTTCCTTGTAAACCTGCTTGAAGTGGTTCCTCCTGCCTCTACCACACTGTAGTCTTGCTCCACAAGTCCCCTGCAGCTCTCGAAGCTCTCCTTCCTCACAGCCCTAAGTCAGTGCTGCCTGAAATGACTGCTTCTCCACGACTGACTGGTTTTTAGTCTTTATGGGCAATGGCTCTAGAACAGTGTTTCTCAACCTGTGGGTCGAGACCCCCATCCTGCATATCAGATATTTACGTTACAATTTATGACAAAATTGCAATTATGAAGCAGCAACAAAAAAAACTTATGGTTGGGGTCACCACAACATGAGGAACTGTATTAAAGGGTCACATTGGGAAGGTTGAGAACCACTGCTTAAGGACGATGTACAAGATTCATTTTCCAATAGGAGCAAATCCTCTATTCTCCCTGGTTCCTTTCAGGGCTCTCTGCTTTCAAACTCTGAACCTCCTTAGCCTGATCACTTCACTCTTGAATTCCCCTAGGGGTTCCTGGAATCGTAGTCACAGCAGAACACTGCAGCCAGTCCTTGATCAAGGGAAACCAATACCTAAAAGCTCTTCTTTCTGGCATCTACTGTGTTTCTTGCTGGCTCACACAACTCAGTTTCATTACCACCACCTCCAGGAAGCCCTCCTTGCCCTCTCACTCTTAGGCAGCATAAGGTTTTTCCAGTTCCCTTGATTCATCATGCTTAACATAAGTGCCCTAATTATTTGTCTAAATATCTGCCCTTGTGTTTGTTTGAGTTTGGGAATTAATTGTAGGCATCTGTGTTTCCCATGCACTTAAGACAATGCCTAGTGTTGCTGACAGTACCTAACTAGTGTTTATTAAATGCATGCATCACTTAAGAAACTAGAAATGTATTATCTTGAGCTCTGGAAGAGAGCTTTAGAGTTTTGTTTCTGGGTATGTTAAAAAGAATAGAAGTGGAAATATTCTTATAAAGATGACAGGGAAAATAAATAGCTATTGACCTTCCCCTCACCTCTGCCTCATACTCTGGTTCCTGACTCCTACTACACTGGAGTGATGGGACCTTACCTAAGCAGCTGGAGCAGCCGTGGACCTGTGACCCAGGGGTGAAATGTCTCCTTCACACCCAGTCCCAGGAGAGATAATAAACTGAGTCCTGTGAAGAATTCTGTATCGGGCTAAACACTAGGAAAAACACTGGGTATTTACGCAGAATGATTTTCCTGTTTTAAGCTGGGGGTGGGTGTAAGAAGGGGGTGGTGTAAGAAGGGGGGGGGAGCCAAATTAAAGGCACCAGCTGGTTTAACTTCTCCTTTTACATTGTTTCCATTGCAGCTCTTCTTAGTCATAAAGGCTTTCTCAACCATGTGCTTGCTTTTCATTTGGCTGAAATTTTAAACTATTTCTGCGTTGAAAGAGAACGCAGATTTAAAGGTTAAGTGGATTGTGCCTCTAGGTTCTTTTCCTCAGCCTTTCCTTTCTCTTTCATCTCCCCCACCTCCACCCGCACACCACACCACACTACCCAGTAGTGCTTGGTTGAAACCAGTTTCTGATAACAAGACCCAGAAATAGAATCTCTCTCTCTCTCTCTCTCTCTCTCTCTCTCTCTCTCTCTCTCTCAGTCTTTGTGTCTCTATCTGCCTTTCTGTCTGTCTCTTTCTCTGTCTCTCTGTGTCTGTGTGTGTGTATGTTTATCTCTGAGTTTCTTTCTTTCTTTCTTTCTTTCTTTCTTTCTTTCTTTCTTTCTTTCTTTCTTTCTTTCTTTCTTTCTGTCTCTCTTTCTCTCTATGACTGTATGTGTTTGTCCCTGACTCTCTCTCTCTCTCTCTCTCTCTCTCTCTCTCTCTCTTAAACAAAAATGTTAGCTATCAGTCCTACCCCTTGCCAGTGTGCCCCACCCACTCCCACGCCCGACCTCTTTGCATCAAGACTTTCTAAGCAGCCGGAACAGCTGCTGAGCACCAGTATTTTTGTGCAGAGCCAGGAAACAGACAAGGCATAATTTTCTTGAGCCTTCCACCTCTGTATGGTCCTTAGAATGAGTGTTTTGATTCTGCGATGGAGAGAGAAGGGAGGGAGAAGAAGGGTGGCTTCCTTTCCACTTTGTCTTTCTCTGTACTTAAAAATGAAAGGGAGTGCTCATTGGGGTATTATAACTGCTTGATTAGCCCTACTCTTAAATATCAACAATGACAATAATAATATAAACAAACAACCCTACCCTCTTCATTATTTTGTGTGTGCACATGCATGATACATATTTGCGTGTGTGTGTGTGTGTGTGTGTGTGTGTGTGTGTGTGTGTGTGCATGTGTGTGCTGTGAGGTTCTTTCCTAAGTGGGGTTGCTCAACTGAAGAGGCCAGGCTTTCTGGGGGAGGCGGGGTGGCCCGCTCATCAGAGGACAATCTGACTGGTCCTGTTCCAGCAGCACTGGGTGAACCAGCCAGTGAAGGGGACACTTGTGGCAGCTTGGAATTTTCAAGTGAGTAAAAATAGTGTTAAATCCTTCAAAGAATCAAGGAGGAGCCCTGAAACTCGTTTAGCTCTCAGACAGAAACCCTAGATAATGTCCCCAGGCACCACCTGACAGAGGCATGTGGAAAACTCTGGAGGCCTGTTGCCAACATGGGATTGCTTGATCTGCCTTGAAGGTGCTTTCCAGACTGTGCTGTGGAAACATCAGCCCCAAGGCCCTAAGTCCATTGCTTTACAGGTTCCCAACAGAGACCCCCTCTGTGGTGGATCTTTTCCTTTGGATGTGGGTGACAAATGAGGCAAGCATTGAGCCGGGCTGGCCTTCCAGGCTGCCCCTGTGCATGGGGCTCACAGAGACGCTGCTGCCATCTCCTCCTCAGTCACTTACAAAGACCCCTCTAATCCTGACTGCTTCACGCAAAAACAAAGTGGAAAAACAGTCTACAGACTGGAAATAAAAGGAATGCCCGAGGAGCAGCTGGCACCTTAACACCCCCACAAGACACTAGCTGGCATATCACCATGAAACCCAATCACCCTGTCTCCATTTAGGATGGGGTTGGATTTAGTTCTGCAACAACATAATGAAGTGTATTTTTAACAAATAAACATATTTTTGGCAGAAGTGTCAGCATCGTTAGCCAGGAAATACTTTATATATTTGACATACCCTTGAGACCCCCAGCCACCACTGCTAGTGAGGGACACAAATGCTAAGAAAGGGGGCAAATGTTTATAAATGCATTAACCCCCCTATGCGCGCACGCGCGCGCGCGCGCGCACACACACACACACACACACACACACACACTTTTGTGCTTCCATATTATAACCAAAATATTACTTCTCCTTCTGATTAGCATTTTTGTATTTGTTTATACTTTTAAAGTGTTGAACAGTGCCTACTTGCTAGCTGTGTTGTCTTTAATCATCTTTTTCTGAACTCTGTCTTTTGGGCATCTCACCTTTTCTTAGAGTGTACCCAGCTCAAAACTCCTGGGAAATCAAAGGCAGGTTAAGCAAAGAGCGGCACTTAGAAGAGAACAGCTCTTCTTGCTCTGTCCTGGTATCCTATTGGAGGATTCTTGGTGACCCAGGATGAGCAAGATGCAGGAACAGGGCCAGCCTTTCTCAGTACCTTGGCCAGGCCATTGCTGAGGATTTGCAGCTGTTGTGGCGAGTCAAGGGGGGAGATTTATTGGGAAATAATAGATTTTAGTTAATTCCGACAGCTCACGGAGTCACGAGGGTCCAGATACTTTTTTCCAAGGGTGAGGTAGCTGTGAGAGAAGTGAGAAGAGGAGGCTGAAGGTGGGGGAAAATAATCACGGAAGTGAAAGGAAGGTCCTGAGGAGCAGGCCTGAGGGAGAATCATGACGTGAAGAGGGAAAATCCCAGAGAAAGAGCCCCTTCTCTTTCGCAAAGCTGCTCTTGGCTCCCCCTGGCTCGCAGCCTCTCATAATTGAGGTTTGAATTGGAGTGCTTCCCCGGGCTGCTGAGTGTGATCACACTTAATTTCAAGTAGCAAAGTCCATTTCGAGCCATATTCTCACACTGACAGGATGAACGTGAATAACAGCCACATTGAGGCTGGTTCTGAAATGGCTTGCCCAGCTGACACGAATGTTAAGTTTTTCAGTAGAGAATGTGTTTAATGGTTCAGAAACCACTTTTTGCTGACCCTCAAGTCACCTCCCGAGTTTTGTCAAGAGCTTCCTTTTGAGAAAGGATTATTATCTCCAGTTGTTGTCTCCTGGGCTCAACTCTTTCTGTCTCTGCTTGGATATTTCACTCCAGCCTGTGGTAAGCCTGGTCCAAGCCTCTGGCTTCTTTTGTTTGGCCAACACCTTGATTAAGAATTTAACGTGATTTTCTTCAGTTTTCTAGTTTCTGACCAAGCCTTCCTCTAGTTTTCCTGGGGTTTGCTTCAGATTTCTAAATCTGAGTAATTTCTAAGTATTTGACTCCTGCTTTCATTCCAGAGCAATGTTGCTTAAAGAAGGCCAACTCCAGAGCCCAGTTGTGGCAGGGTAGTTACAGGATTCATATCAAGTCAAGAGTAGGAGAAACTTCCTGGAGAACATGGCCCCCTACCTCCTATTCTATCTCTTTAAAAACATCTCAGCTGACTCCCAAATCTTGTTGTCTAGACTTATGTCCCATGCACGTTCCTATAATAGATGGGAATGATCCTTGTTGGCTTAGTACAGTCAGGATTCGCCCTCTGGCTTTGGAAAGTGTATGAGATAACTGTACCAAATTAATATTTAGTCGGGGAGGTGAAGGCAGTGGATAGATGTCGGGAATCGACGATGTCCACAACGTTTCCTTTCCTGTCTACCTTAAATCTCCTCTATGCATTTGAATCCCAGATCACTATTTTTGGCCAGACCCCGCCCAATCTTCAGGCCAATGATCACTTTCAACAGCACTAGCTTTGTCTTCCGTATGCAGCTGATTCTCATCTTGGTCTTACATACATGGCTGGTACTCATCTGTTCTCTCTTGTCATTCATTTCCCTCAGACCCTTTCCTGGGTTTTCTATCTCTCTTCATGGTAGGACTCATCTCTTTACTTCCTTGTCTTCCTTGTCTCTGTCCTTGGTTTGTACTGAATTAGTCACTAAGTCCTTTTGGTTCCTCTGGCTGGAATTTCTTTCAACTGTCTTTTTTTCCTTCCCCTTTCCTGTCTTTACTCAGTTAAGAGTCTGCCCTTATGTGTGTCTCTTCCTCCACCCTCTCCCCCTTAATTCACATGATAAACAGGCACCAAATTGGTCTCCCACAACCCTCCGTGTTACTGTTTTCCTCAAAGTCTTCTTGTTATCTCAAGATGTAGTACAAACCACGGCCTCTTATTTAGAGCGGACTTCCTCCATCTGACTCCAACTTCCTTCAGTGTTTCTTCCCACTCCTATTATATATTATCCAGGTGCTCTGCTGGTTCTGATGCTCCATTTGTAACCTCTTTTTTAAAAAAACATATTAATTAATTTATTTATTATTAGACATTTTCTTTATTTACATTTCAAATGTTATCCTCTTTCCTGGTTCCCCTTCTGAAATCCCCTATCCCATCCCCCTCCCCCTGCTTCTATGAGGGTGTTCCCCCACCAATTTCAAGAAAGATAATTATTGGCTTGATTCTGGTTTGCTGCATGCTACGTGTGGGTCACACGTTATCTTGCTCGTTGGAGCCTTGTATATAAAATATATATGAGTATATAAAATGTTCCTTTGCTGAGCATTGTAGGGCACGCCTTTAATCCCAGCACTCAGGAGACAGAGGCAGGTGGATCTCTATAAATTCAAACTCAGCCTGGTCTATGTAGTGATTTCTAGGACTGCTGGGGTGACATAGAAAGACCTTGTCTCAAACAACAAGAAAATGATGCTTAGTTTTATCACAAATTTGGCCATATATGGAATAAAGAAGGTCCTCAGTAAAAGTTCATAATTGAAAAATGAGTGACATCTTTTCACATTAAATCTTATAGCGCCCTTTTGAAGCTGCACATTTGAAACACTTAACCTGTCTCTGAAGCTTTGTCTTTGTCTCTTACCCTGCACCCCATGAACTCCTTCATGCAGACAGAAGAGTCCCACTTCCTGATCATTGCCAGCCCTAGCAGATACCCATGTTTTCACATCCATCCTCTGGTTTTCATCTGCTCCTGCCTTTTGCTCCTTGCATCCTTTGGTACGCAGATTAAAAGTCTTTTCTCTAGTCTTCCAGGACTCCTGGCTCCCATAAAGGATTTGTACCTGTTTACTTTTATTTTTGACTTATGTCCCTATTGAGTACCAGAACCCTCTTTCCCATTGTTTGCCTTACACATAGCTCAGGAGATGGTTAATACATCACCATACATTTGACATTATTCTATAGATTTTAATCCTGAGAGAACTAATGTCTCTGACCTAATTCTTCAATCATCCCAGACACTCTTCAAATAAAATCCAAACTTCTAAATGTGGTCTGTAAAGATGTACCGGGTATGGCTTTCAGCTTCATCGTGCAGCTCTCTGTCTTTTTTTTTTTTTTATCTCAAGGTCTTTTTTTTCCATTTTATAATAAAATATAATTGTTAGAAATTTTTAGAGAAATGTTCCATATAACAGTACAAATCAATACAGTACTTCCAATGAACAGTTTACCAACAAGTACCAAAGTATAAATTGTGCATAAAATTCTATATATTAAACAAAGTTTTACTACAGACAATAGAGCCAAAGGTGTTTCA